>JAZKJV010003941.1:0-559520 GCA_037367405.1 Ottelia alismoides | reverse complement strand
TGTATCACATACACACACATTTTTGAGCATTTTGCTCCCGATCTAGCCCTGTTTGCTCCCTGTGTTCGAACTCTCTGCATACTTGCCCTTTACATCATTTGTGCAGAGTTAAAAATAATTTTAACTCCACATTTATTTCTAATTGTTGATCTTTTGTGTGGGGTTAATTGTTGATTTTAGTCCAGGATTTATCGTGAGTCGTCACAGCGACGGTTGTCTCCGCCTTGTGTGAGACACCAATTTTAGACTCCGTGAATTTCGGTTAAATCAGCGGCTATCTTTCCGATTTTTATTTTTAATGTCTATCAAGCACATGTATCATAGATAGATATACACGTGAAATAATGATTACCCCGAATCCATACGACTAGTTGCCTCTACTTTCAGACAATATGGGTGTAAGTAAGGAAATCAATGGCTACATTGTTACTTAAGGATGGTTCATTATGCATTGTCATTTAACCACCCAATCTGTTGACAGAGACCGTAGTTCCCTCACTAAGAAGTAGCTAGTCCTTTTAAAATTCAGTAGTCTGAAAATTCACAAGGATTTGAGCTCTGAATTAGGATTGTGTTTGCGTGTGTGAAATTGCATTCAAAGTGTAAAAAATTCAATCACTTCAATCCACTTTCGTCCAAGCCGCGATGACTTTCTGGACCTTATCTGATTTATGCGAACAATAAAGTTGTGATCTTGTTTATATAGCGAGCAAATAGAGAGAGACCCACATGTATGAATTCAACAAAGAAGATGATGATTTTATGATTTTTAGAATTTTCTTAAAAATGGACAAATGCAAGAACCTAGAATGTCTAAGTGTTTGGAATGATCTTACATTAATGCTTATCGATTGTAATCCCAAAGATTTGAAAATTATGCTTGAAGCTTCTGAACAAGAGAGATTGAGATTGAGAAGTCTCCTTTTGTGTATTTTATATCTTTTGTACATGGAAAAAACAAAGGAAATTAGTTTACAAAAATAAAATAAAAAGATCAAAATGGTAAAATAAATTGTGTAAAGTTGTCGAGTCCCCATCAATGGCGCCAAAATGAAACATGTCGTGCGCTAAGAAGTGTATTTAACGAGTGTCATTATGCACGCACAAAAATCGAGATATTCAAACAAAATTTCTACAACTACAAGCCAAGAGATATCAAATAAAGTATGCGACAAGTAGAGGATCGATCCATAGGGACTCGTATATTTTACGTAAATTTTTATTCTATTTACAAAGGTAGTTTAGACTTTATTATCCAAAATAAATCATGTTTTTCTTTTTATTTTTGGGACCCTAAAATATAAAGAAATACATGTAATTAGATTCCAAACATCATAAGGATCACATATAAATTTTCTGAGATTTTTTTGGATTTTTATGATATTTTGGTGATTTTTTGAAGTGCTAGAGCATTTATCTAATTTTCTGAAGAGTTCAGAAGCTTGGTTGTAAATATAAATTAAAGTTAAGGAATGGTTGTAATTAAATAAAAGAGCCTGGATAGAAATGAAAATTTTCTAAATCTAATTGTTTAATGGGAAAATAAAGTACAAAAAGGTCATATGATGTCTGAATGAAAATAATAAAAAATGAATGTAAAATATGCAAATATTCTAGAATATAAAATTTGAAATTAGAATAATACGGAGAATAATCAAAAGTTTTCTAAAACTACATTTGGGTCCAAAAGAAATAAAAATAATGGAAATGAAAATATTTGAAAAGAGGTCATTGGTCTCTTAGACAGAGGATTGAAGACGATGGTCGTGCCCAGCCTCACGCGACAGAGCACAACAGTGGTGGTGTGGCTTGACGGTAGAGGCGACGAGGAGGGGAGGTGACGGAGCTGCTCCCAGACGTGGCGGAGGAGGGGAGGCATGGGGCGATGGTAGAGCCAGTGATGGGTTCTTCATGCTTGGGGCTTGAAGCCCCTGTGATGGGTCTCTACATTTGGCCAACCTCCTCCCTCTATATAGTAGGTGATGGAGAAAAGGAGGTGCGGCAGTTGGTGAAAGGGGAGGTGATCACTGTTGGTCAAAGGGAGAGAATGGGGTGATCGACAGTTGGGCTTGTGAGGGAGAAGAGGAGGTATGGGGGTGGCGTCGGGGTCGGTTGGAGGAAGAGGGGGGTGATGTCATGCTGACGTTATACACCCTCATTTATTTTTTATTTTTTTGAGATGTTGACGTCAAGATGACGTCAATTATTTTATCGTGTAGCATTTTTTTTGCAAATGAAGAGAGAGAAAGGAGAGTATCTTCTTGGGCCTCTTCCAACCTAGACATGGAAAATTCAATAAATAAATAATGGTTAGAAACTTAATATGTAAACGGGGCCAATATTTACTGATAAGAAATTTTTAGGATGGGACATATAATGAGGTTAAAATTGAAGATTATCTTTAAAATTGAAGATTATCTACAATGATTATTTCATGTATATTTATATATATATAGGAAAAAGGAATATGCTCCTTAGGAGTAGCCAACAGGGCTGCTCCCACCCCTATTTTCCCCCTATTTTTTATTTTTTTGGAAAATAAAAATGTGTATATTCATCACTATATCCCTCTAACATTCTATTAAAATTTCGTCAGAAATAGAGACTCCTAAGCCCTCCATCTAGACGTCATTTTTTAAAGGTTACATAATTTTTTAAATAGACCATGTTTGGATAGAGGCCGTAGGAGTCTCTGTTTCTGACGAAAATTTTAATAGATTGTTAAGGGAAGTGATGAATATACATTTTTTCCAAAAAATAAAAAATTGGGGGAAAATGGGGGTGGGAGCAGCTCGTTGGCTTCTCCCAGGGAGCAGCCCATTTACCTATATATATATGCATGCAATGTGTCTGAAAATTAAGAAATAAAATTATGCATGAAGTTAGATAGAATGGAATGGATTAGACTCGAATTTTTGCTCAAAAAGGAGTAAAATATATTTATAAATTATTGGTTCATCATTGCTCGACATAGGTGGTCAATCTGTGAATAAAGTTGGTCAATCAAGGGTTAGTCTATCAATGAAAATAGTTGGTCAAACAAGGCTTACTCGATCAGTAAGCATGGTTTGATCGATCAATGCTAAATCATGATAATCCTAATTTGGAAAATTTTTACGATGTGTCTTGAGGTTACAATATTGCCAAATACAATGGAAATAATGCAACAACTTTTTGGACAACAACAAAAAGACTTTAAGCTTTTGCAACTTTGTCATTGAAATTTACTTCATAAAGCTTCCGATGCTGAGACAATTTGTAGTCCTACAAACAAGTACTTGCTAACAATTACGGTACGAGTGTGTGCCACCTTTAAAATCAAACAAAGAACTAATAGTATCTACATTTCAGTCCCGAGGGGACCATTATGTAAGCAATTTACCCATTAAAATTTTAACATTGGAAAAATTTTCACTTTTGTCTAGATACTATTAGGTTATGACAAATAGACACCTAGGTTTTAGTTTTATTTACATTCAAGCCCCATATCTTTTTAAAATTGCACATATACCTTAACAACTTTCAAAATTCACCAAAAATAACACAAAAATCCAAAAAAAATATTAAGAAAATTTGTATGTCATCCTAATGATGTATAGAATATATGATTTAGGTTTCAATACATTTAAATGTACGAGATTAAAAGAAAAAATAGTTTTTTCAAATCTAATAAATTAAAAATATGTGTAAAATTTTCGAGTATCTATAGATCGATTCCCTACTTGCCTTGTGCTTTATTTTTATACTCTTAGCTAGTAGTTGGATAATTGAATATATTGATTTTAGTGTGTACATGCAACAACACTTAAAATTACCCTTCTAAAATGTTAAAGATCACGTTTTCATTTTCTCGCCACTATTGGATATTCGACAACTCATGTAATTGGATTTTTTATTTTTTATCTTTATAAACATACTTATTCTTCTTTTTGGTTACAAATAAAGTATAAAAAATAATTAGATCTCTCCCGCTTATTATCTCAAATATTGATCAAGCACTAATCCTGAAATTAGCTATTGTCAAACAATCTTTGTGGATCTATTTAAACTTCTAAGTATTTTAGTCTCTTGTATTTTTTGTGTGCTTCAAAAGTTTCTCAAAACTATAAAATCAACTTTCCATTCTACATTCACCTTTATGGTCTCTCTGTTTACTAATTAAACAAGGCCACCAATTGATTGCTCGTCTAAATCAGATAAGTTCTGGACGACCACCACATAGCTCGGATGAAAGTGGGTTGAAGTGATTTGTATTTTGCACGTTGAACATAATTGCATGTGCATAAACGAAACCTGGGTGAATTTTTGAATAGTGATCCTGGAATTAACTACCTACTTTGTGGTGAGGAAAACTATTGTTACTCTTAGAAGATTGGGTGGTTAAAGGACAACATACTAGGCACCGACCTCATGTAGTAAGTGTAGCTGTTTTATGACCCATACTTACACATTCTAGATGAAAGTGTGTGTCAGTCTTTGTTTCACAAGCAGATTTATCTAGGTACATGTGTACTAGATGTGTTATGCAATTACTCATTCAATCAAAAAGATAAAGCAACAACTTGTGTTGTTGTTGACTTGATAATTATTTTTTGTTTGTGACGGGCATGGATTTTGACATTTTGTTCACTCTTGGGTCTTTAACTAAGTATGTCTATTCAAGTGACTTGGTTAATACTCCATTCGAAGGTAGGAGACAAGCCCTCATCTCAATTACCATTGCAAAACCAAGGGATCTTGGAAATCTTACCCCTGCTTTACTAACCAAGTAATGATTAAAATATTACTTTCAATTAAAGATGGCATTAAGGAAATAGCAAGGCCCGTTGAAAGAGATAAAAGAAGAAACTCGAGTCCGCAAAACCAACCGAGAAACCTCCTCCAATCTTGATCCACTATAGGGAATTCTTCTAATGAAAGTCTTAAGGACAGATTCTTACCATTCACTGATCCGTCCTTCCTTTATCTTCTTACCTATGACCTGTTTTTTAGCCTTCTGCTCGTGAGAAGCATTATTCTATGGATCATGGTTGATCATATTAAACTTTGGACACTGCCAAAACCCTCATAAAGAAGCCCAAACTACACCTCCACCTAGCAACTTCACCCTTTGGCGTAATCACTTTTAGTCAACATGATTTGAATTTAAAAACAATATTGCCAAATACAATGGAAATAATGCAACAACTTTTTGAACAACAAGAAAGAGACTTTTAGCTTTTGCAAATTTGTCATTGAATTTTACTTTGTAAAGCTTCCGATGCTTGAGTAATTTGTAGTCCTACAAACAAGTAATTGCGAGCGATTGCGATACGAGTGTATGCCACCTTTAAAATCAAACAAAAAACTAATAGTATCTACATTTTAGTCCCATGGGACTATTATGAAATTTCTTAACCTTTATTTATTTTTTCTACAATTTACCCATTACAATGTTAACATTGGAAAATGTTTCACTTTTGTTTAGATACTATTAGGTCATTACAAATAGACCCATAGGTTTTAGTTTTATTTAAACTAAGCCCAAATCTTTTTTCATAATTGCACAAATACCTGAAAAACTTCCAAAATTCACCAAAAAACAACACAAAAATTTGAAAAAACTTTAAGAAAATACGTATGCCATCCTAATGTTGTCTAGAATATAGGATATAGATTTCAACATATTTCAATGTTTGGGATTAAAAAAATAGTTTTTTTCAAATCCAATAAAATTAAAATCCCTTTTTAAATATAATAAAAATATGTGTAAAATATTCAAGTCTCTATAGAACAATTCTCTACTCGCCTTTGTGCTTTATTTTGATACCTCTTAGCTAGTAGTTGAATAACTGAATATATTGATTTTTCGTGTGTACATGCAACGACACTTAAAATTACCATTTTAAAAAATGAAGATTGCTTTTTCATTTTGGAGTCGCTCTCGGATACTCGACAACTTACATAATTGGATTTTTTATTTTTATTTTTTTATTTTGTAATTTGACTTCTTCTTCTTTTGATTATGAATAAAGTATAAAAATAAACAGATCTCTCTCGCTTATTATCTCAAATATTGATCAGGAACCAATATTGAAATTATCTACTGTCAAACAATCTTTGTGATATCTATTTAGACTTCTAAGCATTTGTATGATCTTGTATTTGTTGTGTGCTTCAAAAGGTTCTCAAAAATATAAAATCAAGTTCCCATCCTACATTCATCTCTATGGTCTCTTTGTTCACTAATTAAACAAGACCACCAATTGATTGCTCATCTAAATCAGATAAGACCACATGGCTCGAATGAAAGTGGGTTAAAGTGATTTGTATTTTTGCACACTGAACACAATCTCACACGCTTAAACAAAACCTGGGTGAATTTTTTTAATACTAGTTTCGAAGTTAACTACATACTTCTTGGTGAGGGAACTACAATTACCCTTAGAAGATTGGGTGGTTAAAGGACAATGCACAAGGCACCCACCTCAAGTAGTAAGTATAGTTGTTTTACGATCCATACTTACAAATTTTAGCTGAAAGTAGGTGCAACTAGTTGTATGAATCTGTGCCAGTCTTTGTTTCACAAGCAGATTTATCTAGTTACATGTGTACTTGATGTGTTATACAATTCCTCTTTGAATAAAAAAGATAACATAAATTGTGTCAACTTATGTTGTGTTGATGACTTGATCATTATCTTGTGTTTATGATGGATGTGGATTTTGACATTTCGGTCACTCTTGGGTCTTTAACTAAGTACGTCTATTCGAGTGACTTGGTTAATACTCCATTTAAAGGTAGGATACAAGCCCTCATCTCAATAACCATTTCAAAACAAAGGATCTTAGAAATGATACCCCTCCCTTACTAACCAAGCAGGGATCCAAATATTAATTTCAATTAAAGATGAAATTAAGGAAATAACAAGGCCCGTTGAAAGAGAGTAAAGAAGAAACTTGAGTTCGCAAAATCAATCAGTTTCAGAGAAACCTCCTCCAATCTTGATCCAGATCCACAGTGAAAATCCTTCCTGATGAATTTCTTAAGGAAAGATTCTTACCATTCATTGAATCCATCCTTTCCTTATCTTCTTACCTATCACCAATGTTTTAGCCTTCTTCTCATAAGAAGCATTATCTTGTGGATCATGGTTGACCATACTAACCTTTGGACATTGCCAAAACCTCACAAGAAGCCCAAGCTACACCTCTACCTAGAAACTTCACCTCTGGCGTAATCACTTTTAAGTCAACATGATTTGAATTTAAAAACAATGCTCCAAGCGAATTCCACGATTAATTTTTCTAGATAATGTTGAAGACAATCATGTGAGGATTTTTGGAAAAATCCCTGATTGAGAGAAAAGCTAACTATTATGATCTATCATCTTAAATTCAAGACACAATGTTGTATTTTGATAAGTTATATTTTATAATGATTGAGGGAAAATTTCTTAATGAAACACTGCTAATTCCTCAAAATCTCCGATTGATTATCTTTGATGATGTCCCTAATCTTATCCTTCACGATTGGAGTATGTTATTCTAGAAAGTCCCACTGATTTATAAGTTGAATATATTAACTCAAATGAAATTGAGATCTCTGGATGTTTGGATTTTTGAGAGCCAACTCTAGACAATGATTCTAAGAACGATATATAGCTTGAAAATAAAGCCGATAAATAAGAAAGTGATATAATCTTAGATATCATGGCCCAGTTTAATCATATGATTCATTTGATAATTCAAGTGCTGAAAAGCAAGAATCTAAATTGATGACTTAAAATATGTATCCCCTACGCCCATACCTGTTTTACACTTCCCCTCTACCACATTTGTAGGATCTCATTCTGATGGGAAATTTCTGATTGTGATCAAGATAAACCTTGCTCCCTAACTAATTTTGATTGGATTGAGATAATTGATGAGTTTGTGGACAAATTTGAGAATGATTTTGGGAGAAATCAAATAGTGAAATATAATTCTATGGTCATTGTAATTTGGATATAGATATGAGAATGAACATGGACCTGACAATTTTTTTTATAAATGGCCTGAAAGGAGATATTGATAGAGCGTTGATGAAACCCTAATCCCAACTACCCTAGACTAGGTGCCAGAAGTCTTCCTTGATGATTCTCTTGATGACGAGGAAACCATGTCTACATCCATTTCCTTACTAACGCGGGAAGACGAGCGTCATCACTCAGTGTACGATTGCTAATACACATTTTCTATCACTGAGTCGATTTTAGATCAGCATGACCTTATGTTCCCTGATCTCTTTTGGAGAGAAATTGAGGAATTTCTCCAAGCATTTGAGGATGACCGACTTACCAACTCATAGGCTCCAACTTAGCTAGACTCATCATCTAAGGTTACTTCTTCTTCATTGGTAGCTAATAAAGAGGATAATCACAAATATGACACATGTACTTCCTCTAAGCCATCTCTCCCATAGTTCATATAATTGAACATGTTGAGGTTGAATCTCAGTGGCTTTATTTAAGTTTTGATTTGGAATATAAAGGACATCATCCAAGATAATTATAGTGATATCATTAAAGGGAGATGATTGTGAATCACAACTTGTGTTCGAGGATAATATAACCATAGTCAACCATCCACATCTGATCTACATTGCATATTCACACCTAAGACATATCAGAAACCTTGTTCACTTTACCGGTCTCTCTGGATAAAGAATTCATAACCAATTTACCTCACTCATTACTCATCACAAGCGGTTGGGATTTTCCATCCATTTCTTTTGACATTATTTAGGTTACCCAACTTCATCCGCTTTCAACTTCTTCAACCATTTCTCAACACTTTCTATCACTTATGATGCAATCTCGATATAGCATCTCCAACCACTAGCCTCACCGTGGTTTTTCAAACGTAAATGCTACATGTAACATGGGTTATTCCTAACCTTGGAACCTGGTTGGTGGCATTAAAACCAACACACATCGTCCGATGCCTCCAACAATTATCTTTCATGTATTTTCCCTCGTATTTTTTCCTCTCGATTTTAGTTCAAGATAAATATGAGGGAAACCCCCTAAAAATTTATAAAAAGTTGTAAAATCAATTAAAAATAGCAAAAAGCATCTTTCATTACTTGCATCTTGCACTCTCTTCTCTCTTGATCTCTGACATTTTTTACCGCACTTCTATGACCATGGGGGCATGGCTCAAACTAAGCATAGGTGGATGCATCGCATTTCATGCATCGTTGCACCACATTTATTGCATTGATTATTTTTAAAAATGTATTAAAAAATTCAAAATTTTTAAAAAAACCTTTGCATCTTTTATATATATTTTTTCAAAAGACCAAAAATATTTGATATACCTAAAATCCCATAAAAATTTGAAAAAAAAAACCCAAAAATCTTTTTTAAACCATTCACAATTTTTACCAAAAGAATCCGAAGATATTTTCGTTGCATTCTCATACGTGTTTGGGATTTAAAGTCTGTTTTCTTTAAGTTTCAAACTTGGTTGAGAAGGCCTTCATCTACTTACTTTCATAGGACTTCATTAACCTTGAGTGTGCTGCTTCATGATGTTCTCTTTTGACATAATTGCTTGAGTTGCTAGTTTTATGTGACAACCAGAATTATGTGTCTAACAGGGTCAACTTGAGTGGCTATAGCATTGTTTTACTCTTGACTGATTTCTGAACAATCCACACCTTACTATTGTAACATCCGGATCCGAATGAACTGAAGTTCCTGTCAAGAAAAGGATGTTGCACGCAAGTTTGGATCTCCAAAGTGGAGATACTCAAAGGTACATATCTCTCTTCACTTTACTTTCATTAAAGTCAATATTGGAGTCGCTAAATCAATTTTTTTATGTTGTTGTCCATCAGGTATTTTAGCTATTGTTGTATGTTAGATAAAGCCACAAAATCCCTCCAAACTTAGAAGATCAAAGGTACAATCTTTCTCCCTCCTCTTGCTACCTTTCATGCATGACTTATCCTATAAAATGTTTATTACAAAAGTCTTCTAGGTATCTGGGGTTGGGACATAAAAACCTTCTAACTAAAATTATCTTATAAGAAAGTATTGGTCATATCGAACTCATAAATAAGCCAACTTTTGGTGCACCTGGACTTCATACTGGTTACTAGAGAAAAGGCTTTGATGTAATTAACTCCATTCGTATAAGAGAATTCTTTTACTGAAAGCCCCTCTTTAAGCCAATCAACCTTACCATCAAGTATATGCTCTATAGGAAATTACCACTGATAGGAAACAAGAGTGCCATTCTAAATAAAGGGCATGAGGTTAGAGGAGCATTCTTCTTATCATTCATGACCCGACTTCAGATAAAGTTTTGTAATATATCAATATAATCTCTTAGAATCAATACAGTTAATAGTACATCAATGGATTGCATTCAGGATCAGATAAGTCATTACTCGTAATAATTAAAGATAGAATGGTGAACACATATTCTCACCCCTTCACATAGGGAAACCAACCGAGGTAAAGAAGCATCTTGAGCAATGTTTGATGAAGGACTAGATTTGGATTGTTCATGACTTATGATTATGATGCACTATTGAAAGTTCACATTCCCACCACCTGTAGAAATCGTAATCACTTTTATCTATACCATTTAACTTTGTGTAAACTAGGTCAGGAGAGTGATACCTTCTGAACAGATTTTTGGATAGAAGTTAGAAATTAGATGCATATGTTCAATGGCTACAATCGCTCAAAATCAAACTCTACTGAAGATTGTTCAATTAGTGGAACTCTTGCTTCACATATGAACATTGTAAGCCTTGCAACATATGACTAGCTACCACATTTTTTTATAAAAGACTATGGATGGCCTTATTATGATCGACTTCTATCTACCTATGAGACACTGCTAGAATAAGAGGGCTTAATCATCATAGACAATCTTCTTGATGCCACCAGTTAATTTCACATGTACAAACATTGATTGGATTTAATATCTTACTTATATAGGAGCAAATATGATGATCTTCTGAGAATTTATCTTTTAAAATATTAAAACTCTTCTCTCAAAGTCAACTCTCAAGATCTTTACGAATAAGAAATCATCAATCAATTTATCACTATGTATAGTCTACTATTCATACGATCTATTATATATAGGATGTTATGGCAAATGATAAGAATAAGTACCATATACAATAAAATGATAAAGACTAGCTAGATCTATATCCAAAGCATAGATGGTAATCTTATGATTTTAGAAATGATAACATGTGATCAAAAAGACCGATCATCTTCATAAATTAATCTTTTAGGTATACACTGCTATTTATACATATCATCAAAGATAAGTAGTGACAAAATACCTAGATTTGTAAAGTCGACCATTGAAGAGATTGAGAAATGATTTGGCAGATGAATAAGTGAAATCAATGATGAATCAATTATATAAATAAGATCGTTGATCAAAAAGACCTAGATCTATACAATCAACCACATAAAGGATTAAGAAAGGATGAGGGATCAAGTCATTGAAGACTGATAATTAAGAGTGCCAGTCACGGTGACCTTTACGCCTGAATGTGCGAGGGTGCGGTGACCCTCAACTGGGCGCCGGATTAGGAAGCCCAGTTACGGCAGCGGCCGCTTAGTGCGTGGGTCTAGGATCCCAGTCATTTTCACGGTTTTTTTTCGCGAGCGCTCGCAGTTTTTACGCCTCTCTAGGATCCACAGTTTTTCTTTTAAAGACCAGTTCCGCTGACCCTTGTTCTTTAGGGTACCTAGGCTGGAGGGCCCTTGGTTTTAGTTTTTCGAGCTCGTTAGCCCGTACCGGTCGGGTCGGTTTTTTTTAGAGTGACTTTTCCGAAGAGTCTCTCTCATCCATCTCAGTGGCGTAGTTTTGGAGTAAACCTATCCCTCTATTGGACCACACTTCCAATTAGAGGGCGAGACGGAATAGCCTTTTGTAGGCTACCTCACTGCTTGAGTTTTGTTTACTTTTTGCCAACAGATTTGGCGATGCTGCATCCGAATCATCCGTATATACATCTGAGTCCTCTATGGCTAGATCTGAATCAAGTACAGTTGAATTTGAAGGAGTTACATTTGAGATTGGATTGAGTCACAAATGAGTTTGGCTAAAGTTGAGATGAATTATAGTTAAGTTGGTTACATGGGAGCTTGGTTACAGTTGAGTTGGTTGTAGTTGAGCTCAGTTTCCATTGAGCTAGTTACTGTTCCGCAAGTAATTCCTGACGAAGAGAAAAGATCAGTTTATGAAAATCATCCTTATCAGACTACGAGCTACTACCACAGTTGTTTGAAATAGTTGGTGGACGTGTTGGGAACTTAGTTAGGATGCATTTTACTCCACCGCATGCCTACGGAGGCACCCCAACCCTAAGGCTTCCTTACCGCCTTAGAGTTATAGTGTGAGGTCTTACTAGACCAAGACCACAGACTATCCACTATGCTTGAGAAATTCAGTAAGAAAAGAATCAAAATATCAGATTCATCATCTATACTTACTATGGTCTATCCACATGACTCACAAACATCAAAAGAGACATGAATCATCTCGACCATGTCAATCATTAAAAACCCAAGATATCTGGATCATCTCAATCATGATAGGCATTGAATAGATCATTGAAACTTGAAATTGATGGAAAAGAACGGAAATCATATACAGTTTTATACTGAAGTCACACCTTAGAATCATAATATGAGGTCACACTCAGATCAAGATCCCATATTATCCACTAAATCTGAGAGATTAGATAAAGACCAGGAACCAAGACTCAAAATCCACATCTCCAAGATCCATTAAATATGATTTATAACTAAGTAAAAGATGACAGTTTACATATGGATCATATAATCTATTTAGACAGTTTAAATATGGATCATATAATCTATGTATAAAAATGATAAATATTGGGAAATTAAGGTAGGATGAGTAGTATGGAGGTTTACATACTAAATAACTTGAAAAACTGTTTCAAATGCAAGTAGCTCATTAATTTTAATTACCAAACACTAACTACTTGCTTTCTTTTGGAGCCATTAATATCCTGTTATTGTTAATTAATTAGTTGTGCTCAATATTTGTTGATGTTCTTTTCTCCCTATTACATGGATTGCAGGCAAAACACCTGCATTGTGATATTGGAAGAGTTGAACATCAGCTTCTGTAGTTACTATTATCAGGTTCGCATGCTATTGTTTGTTCAAGGTATTATATAATATTTTTATTTCTCTTCTGATACAGTTGGGATTTCATTTCTGTTGTTGCATGTTAACTTCTATGGAAATTTATGCAATATAATTGTGACATATTGTAGTTCTGCGGCTTATTAGTTAATTTGTGAATGTCGTTCGTAAAAGGAAAAAATTTTCCCCTAATTTTTAGTCCATTAATGTGATCTTTAGCGAACATGATACTACGGGTGATATGTAAACGGGTATTCCAGATCCGAAAAGAAGTGGGCCTTACTCATGAGTTAGACTTATCAGTCGTTGTTTTGTTGACTCCATTATATGAGGCTCCGACCAATATTTGCCACACAGATGGTCCATACTCGACTCAGCATTACATGCCAGAGTCTAGGTATGTTGAGTATGAGACCCCAACATCTCAGCAGTATCCTCCAATTGATCAGAACTCTTCCATGATTTGCCATGAGAACAGTTTGGAGTATGACATTTCTCGACTCATCGCAAAAAATGAATTATTTGGTGCCAAGTTGAGAGATGTGACCGACATATTGCACTCAATTTCTGCAGCTTGGGAATGAAAGTGGAAAAGGAAATAAGTAGATTTGAGGTTGAAAACAGAGTGAACATTAGGGAACCCACACATCGTGTACAACTGGAGTCAAGTCTACCTCCCTCTTCTACTAACCATTTACCCTCCAATTCAGAGTCTGATCATTCAACTGCCAAAAATACTAAAAAAATTGAAAATTCCAAAAACACCAAAAAATTTGAAAACCCAAACAATCACATAAAAATTTTAAAATATAAAAGATCTAAAAAAATGGATCCAACCATAAGGGAAGCGCTCGATGAAGAATTGATTTTTAATCTTCCCTTAATAAAGGTCATAGATCACTTTCCTGACCTCAAACGATTTGTGAGAAGTAGATTGATGCCAAAGAGGTCGGGCAATAAGAAGACAAGGACTGAAAGATACATAGTGTCTATGGGCACCTCTTTGATGATGGGGAGAAAGACCAAGAGCCACAGAGTGAAGCGGTTACCTAGGGATGAATGTGAAATCAAAGACACTATCTTTTCTCATGCAAGAATCGATGATGACTCCCCGATAAGTATCCTCCCGACCCATGTGTTTGACAAGCTCAAACTCAAGCCTATCAGAAAGTCGAGAGAGATCGTTCAGTTGGCTGATCGATCCATAAAACGGTCGAGAGGAACCATTTCAGTCATCATTACTTTCCAAGGTGCTCTACTCCAGGTAGACTTCACAGTCATTGACATTAAGCACCGAGGAGAGTTCACCCAGTCTCCGATTATTCTCGGGAAGCCGTTCTTAGCCTCAGCTACAACGACTATAGATTACGAGACTCGGGAGAATGATTTTTCAGCATTAGGAGCACTTCGACCTTGCCCATTCTTTAATACATTGTACTCTAAGGTGACCCACACACCCACTGACAGCCGTGACCATCGAGAGGTAGATGACTCTCACCTCTCTCCTACACCTGAGAGACCGACTATCCGGACGACCGTTGGTTCAGAGACTCCCCACACCTCCACTTCATCAACTGCTTGCACCACCACCGTGACAGCTTCTAAGGAAGACACAACCAGAAGCTACCATTGAGTCGAACATGATTTTTGCTAATTGTCTTGACCATTTTGATGATCCGACACAAGAGCATTCCAGGAAATGCCATTTAAGTAAATCCATAAACCTAAGCTGACTTGGGTTCGTTAGGGTTGCAAAAGTTTTATCGCATTTCATTTTTGCATCTCTATTTTGTGATTATTTTCGGCCATGTTTAAATTGTGTAAACATGAAATAAAACTTGGATTTTATTCCCCCATTAAATAAGGAAACCGTTGGATCTGAGTTTGCATGATTTCAAATCCATTTGCTCAAGTTATGATCAAATTAGTGAACATGTATCCACTGTTTCGGGGACTACGAATCTTAGAGTTAATTACTGTTTAGAAACACCTTGAAATACGTGCAAATCACTTAAGTTCTGTTGTAAACTAAGTTAGTAAACTTTGAAAACTTACTTTGCTTAATTTGGATTTAAATTGATTGAGATATGCTAATTTTAGTAAGTGAGGGTCACTGTTGGAAATTACTTTCCTAATCAAGAACCTTGTGATTGTCATTTAATCAATTAGTGAAACTAAATGGTTTAATTTCCTAGAATAATTATAGATAAATATTTGTGAAATATTTGACGATAATTATTTCTATCCGAAACCTTCAACCTGTCTCTAATACCACTTGAAAGATATGGTAAGATCCTTAAGCGCATCACAGAAGCATGAGGATTGCATCATATGCGATCGGGAGCGACTAGTCGCATTAGTTGCTCGAGGCAGCGGAAATTAAAAAAAATTCATATGACGAAACCACATGATCCAAGAACACTTCTCGGATCGTTTCGTCTAAACCACAAACAATTAATAGGATTACCTCTTGAAGCGTGGTTGCGATCGGGTCTCTAAACTAAGAGACCTCCTGCCTCAAGTCCGATCCGACGGAAGAGACGCTTGCGAGCGTGTTGATGAAACACGTGCTTCTCGCACTCCATATTGATGATCCAAGAGGTAAATCTCCTGATCTCGACACACGAGATCCGACATCTTCTTCACGAGCGAGGTGCACCGAAGGAGACGGAGATCCACGAGCAAATGATCCGGCAGCATGACGACGACGTTGTGGCAATGGAGAATCTCTCTAGGGAATCCATGGTGGACGGCCACATGAGAGAAGGAGAGAGGGCGTGTAGAGAGAAAGAGAGAAAGAGAGAGAGCCTTATGTTCTCATTATCATATGAAGAGCAAGGGGTGCCCTTCTATTTATAATATTTTGGGATCCATGGATCTCAATCCATAGGTAACACAAATCCAATGGCTCACATTGATTTGTGTTTCTTTTAATGGCCAAGATTTTATTGGTAAAAAAAACCAACAATAATTAATTTAATTTAGATTAAATGTATATTGATAAATCAATATGATTTAATCCCAAATTAAATCAATCAAGCATGAAGATTATGGAATGAAGATTGCCTCCTTCCATAATATAGGATTGGTGGCAATCTCATGTAATCTCATGATATCTCATGAGATTACATTATTCCATGGAAACCTCCATGATTTACAACAACACTTGTTGTAAATTATTCAACAAAAATAATTCATAATTATTTTGTGAATATTGCAATCTTGCCATTGGAAAATTATGAATCACATTCACAACCCAAAATAAAATGTGAATTACATTTTTCAATTAATTATCCAATGTGAATCCAATTCACATAAACTTTTAATCAACAAATGTAAATTACAAATTTGCTCTCTCTTATATATTATAAATCACATTTATAATATATGTGATTAATTTGGATAATGATATCCATATTATTCATATCTGTGATAATTAAATCATATTTAATCATCTTGGATCTCTATTCTCATGTTCCCAAATAATATGAATCACATTCACATTATTAACATCTTTGATAATTAAATCGCATTTAATTATCTTAGATAACTCTCTTTATAATATGAATCAAATCCATATTATCCATGATAATTAAATCACATTTAATTATCAATTTTCTCAATGCTTGGATACATATATCAACAATGAAATTATCCTGAACTCTTTCAAGGATAATGCGCTTTCTCCGCAGATACTTGGAGATAAGGACAGGGTGATTGTATTGTTCCACGTATAGTGACTTGGATATTGAGATCACATCTCAAATCCAGATCACGAGCCTCCCATAGATGGTTGATTAGTTCAAGACCACAAATCTAATCTTCTCATTACATCTGAATCACATTCAGATCAATGTCCAATATTTGGACTAAGATCAGATTACTTCTCTACTGAGAGGAGTCACTAAAATCTAGACCTGTTTCATCACTCCCTAGGAATGGAAGCGTCATGGTTATACAACCGTTTATGATCACATCACCCTCAGGTATTCCTAATACCTGTACATCCTGCATACTGGAAGACCCAGAATAATCCCGAAGTGTAAGATCAATTTTATACTGTCTACTTAAGGGATTTATCATTAAGTTTCTCATTCGATCATTGGGAGTTGGTATCGATCATATACTTTCTAAAATCGTATATCATACCTTGGTGTTGATCATATACTTTCAAAAAGTATATATCAATCCTTACAAATTCAGTTAAGCTTCCAAAGCGAGACGACCGTGCATGGAATTTGATTCTTCTCAATATCTCATGAGTGAGATCATGTCTTCCGGTTTAGGAAATGAACCTGTATGATCCCTTTGAGATATCGTATTACTCATATGCCCTTGTATGCACACCAGCGCGTCGGTGTATAGATCTTGATTAGGTCATCAACCTATTGGTCTGCCAAATGTACATACTCAGACATATAGTAATACATCTGTCTCTGGTTAGAGGATGCATGCCTATATCGTGACAGCATACAACATAGGTCTTTGGTTATCTCAATCTCGTTAAGTCAACTCTTTGACCTAACTAATCCGACACCTATGAATCTCTATTCCCATGCAGAGGACCTACATCAAGAGGTCGGTCAGATATCAGCCAAGTGAGAAAGGATTGACATCTCCTACTCAGGCTGGAGATCCTCTCTTAACGATCATTTGACGGTACTTGATGAATCATCAATCTAACTCTTTATATATTCATCCAAGCACCATCCTATATGATTCAATGATTGAATCAACAGCTATATGATCATTAAGACGGCCATGGTACATAACCCTAATTGTACTGAGGGACCTATTATGCAAATTAGTTATTCTTCATTTCAGATCAGGGATGATATTCGCAATAACATTTATTGCGTAATGGCTCACCGTGGGCTCGCATGTCCAACAGGCACACCACGCGGATTGTTGAGGCAAGATTCACAACCTCACAGGTGTGCTTAACCTTTTATAACATCTACTACAATATTTATAATATCTGCCTATGTTCGGTCGAAACTTGATTTCTTGGTTGTTAGCTATAACATCTCCATCACTTGTATCCAGTCAATATATTGTTCTTTAGAGATCTGCATGAAAATACGATACTGATATTAATATGCATATCAGATTCAAGTATAATCATTCACTTCTGTTTACACGGTAGATGCAAGAAGACTGTATCACTGCAAATACATAATAAGGGTATTGGACTTGTACCTTTTCTTTTTAACAATTATGATTGATGAGAATTGAATACTGATCTCTGAATATGAGTCCAAATGTTCAATCGCCAAACCAATTAAGTGCCTTGGCTTTTACCAAAAATATATCAAGACATATCATGGTCCGGACCATATCTCGAGGACCATAACTGCACAACAATCATTATAGCTACTTGTAACCGCTCCATGTAACCGTTCCAGTATTACAAACACAAATAAGGTTTGATAACACATGTCCCTTGTTATCAAATCCTCAACTTGGTTACATATGCAACATTCAACCAAAAATATATTTGCTATCTCAAAATATATCAAAAGCAAGACATGTACACAAGATTAATTTTTTAAAGGTAGACATATGTACAAGGTCAATGAATAATATTGTTTTCTATGAGTATGTCTGAACGCCCAACTTAAGATATAAACAGTATAGTTTCTATCCCTCTAAACATGCAAAAAAACATAGACAAAAGTAAAACTATGCCTAACAGCGACTAAGCAAATGAAAAGTCTCCAATAGTTGGAAATGAAAAAGTGGGCTTACAATTCTGGAGAAAAGGAAATTTTGAATTAACTTAGAGGAATAGATCCATTCAACTTTTTGTTGGACAAGTCAATGCGCAATTTGTTCAATTTGCATATTATACAAAATGCACAACTTATGGATTACAAGATAGTAATGTATTCTTGATTTTTTTATAGATGTCACCAGATTTCGAACAAGATCAACCGAGGAGTAATGTTGATCTAGACGGGGGTGATTTCCCAACTGTGATTGACGAAGGGAATGATAATAAACCCACGAGGAAACGACAAAGAAAATACAAGTCTTGGGTGTGGAAGCATCTCACTAGAATCGGTATTGTAGATGGAAAAGAAGTTTGCAGGTATAACTATTGTAAGGCACAACTAACATGTGGCTCTAAGGGCGGGACTAGTCACCTTGACCGTCACTTGAACCTTGTGTGCCCATACTATATAAAAGAATCAAAGTGCCAGAATCTATTGTAATTCACAAATCCTGAGCATGGTAGCAGTAGCACATTCACAACTTGGAAGTTCGAAAAAGAGCGAAGTAGAGATGATCTTAAAAAATGGATCATTTCTAGTGAGTTGCCTTTTAAGGCTGTAGAAAATCGTAGGTTCCGGATTTTTACAAAATACCTCCAACCCAAGTTCAATGTGCTTTCAAGTTTCACCGTAAAACATGATTGCATGAAACTTTACGAGATTGATAAATTAAAACTAAGGGAGCTTCTTAAGACAACTGGGAGAATTTGCATCACCATAGACATGCGGACATCAATCCAAAACTTAGGGTACATGTCTATTACCGCCCATTTCATTGACAATCAATGGAAGCTGCATAAGAAAATCATTTGCCTCTGTGTACTATATGCACGCCATACCAGAGATAATATTGCAGATATGATTGTGAGTCGTGCGAGTGAACAGAATGTGGAAAGTTTGTCTACAATAACAGTTGATAATGCATCCACAAATGACGTTGTTGTACGTAATCTTCTAGATCATTTTGCTACAAAAAAATCTTTGTTGCTAGATGGCACTTTCTTTCATGTAAGGTGTTGGACACATATCATCGATCTTGTTGTGCAGAATGGATTGCTTGAGGCGAAGGACATCACCACCAAAATTCGTGGACTTGTGAAATATGTAAAGTACACCACAAGAAGATTTCAAGACTTCAAAGATATCGCTCAACAAGAGCGTATTCCAATAACAAAGGGATTAGATTGGATGCGAGCACAAGGTGGAATTCTATCTATCTTATGCTTGAGTCGGTTATTTTATATTAGAAAGTGTTCAGTCGTTTAAAAGCTCATGATTTCCAATTGGTTGATGCACCATCTGCAAGTGAATGGAAGAATGATGAGATGGTATGTGGGATGTTGGAGAGTTTTTATGTTTCCACGAAGGTTTTCTCTGGACAAAAATATTCTATTGCAAACTTATTTTTTTCTTTGATATATGAAATTGAAAGACGCTTGCAAATTCTTGTTAATCATGATGACACTTCCATTAGAAGTATGGGCACGAAGATGTATTCTAAATTCGATAAGTATTGGTGGGACAGGAATGCCATGATGCCATTGGCAATAGCAATTGTCTTGGATCCGAGATACAGACTTGAATTCTTAAGATTCTCATATCTAGAACTTTATCAGGAGGTGGAAGCTATTGAGCCTGTTGAACGAGTAAGAGACATATTTCATAGGCTCTATGTTGAATACTCCACTAAGTACATATCATCTTTTGGTGGAGAATCTACTACAAACGGTGGACTTGAGCAAGAGTTTGCATTCACATCAAAGAGAAAAGAAGATGTAAGAAGCAAATTTCTTAAGAATAAAAGAGAGATTGGTTCTCTCGAGGAAGAAAAATCAGAGATTGATATATATCTCGATGATTGTTCAGTAGATATAATGGATGATGACAAATTTAATAACTCGAAGTGGTGGGATGTGAACTCAAGCAAGTATCGCATATTTTCATTCATTGCTCGTGATATTCTAGCCATTCCAGTTTCCTCTGTAGCTTCGGAGAATGCATTCAGCACGTGCGATAGAGTTTTAGACCCATACCGAAGCAGGCTCGTTCCGAAAATGGTGGAAGCACTAGTTTATTTAGGAGATTGGATTCGTGAAGGCGAAGGGGAAGATTCAGATTTGGGTGAACAAGACGAAGAGGATCAAGTAGATGAAGACTTACTAGGTTAGTTGAGTTACTATCTTTAGTAAATTAGATCTCCTTAACTAGTATTGAACTTAAATCTTTATTTGTGATCCAAAGTCCTCTCAAGTATGATTACCATTTTGAAACCACAACTTGCAGGGATATATGTCATCTGTCATAGGTAAGTAGCTAAAAAAAGATCTTAGAGGACTACTAATAATTAATTTTAAGATGTTTTTTTATAATTTAAATTTCTATTGTAGGACTTTACATGTTATTTGAAGGTTGCCAACATGCAAGATCTTCCTTTCACTTCTCTAGAGCAACTTTTTGAAAGTGTTATTTAGTTCTAGTATGGTTTGGATGTTGAACTACTTGGCTTGGTTAATATTGAACTTCTGTTGGTTTTGATATTCATCCATTTAGCTTATGTAATGTTGAACCATGTCATGTTTATTTTATCTTAATGTTGAACCATGCCATGCTTATTTATCTAGTTTGGTTTGTTATTCATCCATTTCTATTAGTTTTGATATTCATCCATTCTAGTATTGTTTCGATGATGAACTACATGTAGGATCTTTATACATGTTGAACCATGTCATGTTTTTCCCTCCTAATGATGCTTCCTGCATTCTAGACAATTACAGTAGGTTTTCCTCTCTTGGTTAGAACGGGCAAAGAAATCTTGAATTGCAGTAGGTTTTCCTCTCTTGAGGTGAATACCTTTTGTACAATTACAATGATGTGGTAGTATTGTCTTTTAAGTCACTATTCACCTCAATGTAGCAATGTCTGATCACTTCGAGCAATCTTCTATCTCTATTGTGTATTTACCATTCTTTATGCCAGGAGAAGTTGCTGAATTGTTGGATCACTGCCTGTAAAATTGCACTATGTAGTTTTAATATGTCGCATGCATTATTTTTTTCTAGCATTCAGGGCCATAAAGGTTCAATTTCAATATGAATAAAGTTTGGGATGTTTCTGTCCTGACAAGCTAGAAGTATGGCTAGATACTCATGTCCTCGCATATGGATAGTAGTTAACTCTATCTAAAAGTCTGATTTTTTGGTACTCAAGCAAGTGTGATCGATGAACTTGAACTTGAATGCAATGTGATCTCTTCATGAGAATTATAGTTAAAACTTTTACTACATTTTTTAAAATGCGGTTGCTCGTATATGCTCATCTTTGTCTAGTTACCAATTCTACTTGTAGTATAAGATGTTGGTTATTGAAAACATGGAAAAAGTACTTGAGCCTTGATACATGGATATTTATATGGGTCGGCCCAGCCCAAGACCGGCCCATGAAAATTGGGATGGGTTTGAGCTTGGGCTTGGGCTGCTAGAATTTTTATATGGGCGTGACCCTTCAGGGCCTGGCCCAGCCCAGCCCAGCCCATGCTCATCCCTATCCAGAATCCTCAAATTTGTTTAAATTTGCCTTTTTTATTTCTATATCACCGAGACATTCTAGAATCACATTCTGAGCATCAAGAATGAAAACATGATTATTTGGTTCGAGATCAAAAGGAGTGGATGGGAACGTGACAAAGCCGAGAAATTCCTCTTATATATTCTCAAAATTCATGTTATTAGATTGCAAATTTGACTCGAGTTTGATCAAGAACTTAGTTGATATCCAATGACTGATGTCTGTTAAAAGTAGATGGCTCTAGAAAATCAGTTGGGGGAATATTGAATTCTGAGTGTAGTAAAAAATGGAGAGGTCTTCTGATAATGGATATGGGGTGAAGGAAGTTTATATAGGATTAATTGATTTTGCGGACTCAAGTTTCTTTTTCTCTCGCTCTTCCATTAGTCTTGTTATCTCCATAATGTTGTCCTTTACTGAATAGAGCATTTTGATCCCTTGCTTGGTTAGTAGAGAATGATTAAGTATCATCACCAAAATCCCTTGTTTTACGAAAGTTATGGAGATGAGGGCATGTAATCTACTTTCTAGTGGAGTATTGACCAAGTCATCCGAACATATATACTTAGTTAACAGTCTAAGAAGAACCGACATATATAAATCCTTAAGATTTTCCATTTCAAACATAAGACAATGCTTAATTCACCAACACAACACAAGCTACCGCAAAGCGGCTATCTTTCCGATTTTTATTTTTAATGTCTATCAAGCACATGTATCATAGATAGATATACACGTGAAATAATGATTACCCCGAATCCATACGACTAGTTGCCTCTACTTTCAGACAATATGGGTGTAAGTAAGGAATATCAACGGCTACATTGTTACTTAAGGATGGTTCATTATGCATTGTCATTTAACCACCCAATCTGTTGACAGAGACCGTAGTTCCCTCACTAAGAAGTAGCTAGTCCTTTTAAAATTCAGTTGTCTGAAAATTCACAAGGATTTGAGTTCTAAATTAGGATTGTGTTTACGTGTGTGAAATTGCATTCAAAGTGTAAAAATTCACTCACTTCAATCAACTTTCGTCCAAGCCGCGTTGACTTTCTGGACCTTATCTGATTTATGCGAACAATAAAGTTGTGATCTTGTTTATATAGCGAGCAAATGGAGAGAAACCACATGTATGAATTCAACAAGAAGATGCTGATTTTATGATTTTTAGAATTTTCTTAAAAATGGACAAATGCAAGAACCTAGAATGTCTAAGTGTTTGGAATGATCTTACATTAATGCTTATCGATTGTAATCCCAAAGATTTGAAAATTATGCTTTAAGCTTCTGAACAAGAGAGATTGAGATTGAGAAGTCCCCTTTTGTGTATTTTATATCTTTTGTACATGAAAAAAACAAAGGAAATTAGTTTACAAAAATAAAATAAAAAGATCAAAATGGTAAAATAAATTTTGTAAAGTTGTCGAGTCCCCATCAATGGCGCCAAAATGAAACTATGTCGTGCGCTAAGAAGTGTATTTAACGAGTGTCATTATGCACGCACAAAAATCGAGATATTCAAACAAAATTTCTACAACTACAAGCCAAGAG
Source organism: Ottelia alismoides (assembly GCA_037367405.1). NCBI lineage: Eukaryota > Viridiplantae > Streptophyta > Magnoliopsida > Alismatales > Hydrocharitaceae > Ottelia > Ottelia alismoides. Next base: position 535,454 of record JAZKJV010003941.1, on the reverse strand, counting down.
ATATCAAATAAAGTATGCGACAAGTAGAGGATTGATCCATAGGGACTCGTATATTTTACATAAATTTTTATTCTATTTACAAAGGTAGTTTAGACTTTATTATCCAAAATAAATCATGTTTTTCTTTTTATTTTTGGGACCCTAAAACATAAAGAAATACATGTAATTAGATTCCAAACATCATAAGGATCACATATGAATTTTCTGAGATTTTTTTTGGATTTTTATGATATTTTGTGATTTTTTGAAGTGCTATAGGCATTTATCTAATTTTCTAAAGAGTTCATAAGCTTGGTTGTAAATAAATTTAAAGTTAAGGAATGATTGTAATTAAATAAAAGAGTCTGGATAGAAATGAAAATTTTCTAAATCTAATTGTTTAATGGGAAAATAAAGTACAAAAAGGTCATATGATGTCTGAATGAAAATAATAAAAAATGAATGTAAAGTGTGCAAATATTCTAGAATATAAAATTTGAAATTAGAATAATACGGAGAATAATCAAAAGTTTTCTAAAACTACATTTGGGTCCAAAAGAAATAAAAATAATGGAAATGAAAATATTTGAAAAGAGGTCATTGGTCTCTTAGACAGAGGATTGAAGATGATGGACGTGCCCAGCCTCACGCGACAGAGCACAACAGTGGTGGAGTGGCTTGACGGTAGAGGCGACGAGGAGGGGAGGTGACGGAGCTGCTCCCAGACGTGGCGGAGGAGGGGAGGCATGGGGCGATGGCAGAGCCAGTGATGAGTTCTTCTTGCTTGGGGCTTGAAACCCCTGTGATGGGTCTCTACATTTGGCCAACCTCCTCCCTCTATATAGTAGGTGATGGAGAAAAGGAGGTGTGACAGTTGGTGAAAGGGGAGGTGATCACTGTTGGTCGAAGGGGAGAGAAAGGGGTGATCGACAGTTGGGCTTGTGAGGGAGAAGAGGAGGTATGGGTGGCGTCGGGGTAGGTTGGAGGAAGAAGGGGGGGTGATGTCATGCTGACGTATACACCCTCATTTAATTTTTTATTTTTTTGAGATGGTGACGTCAAGATGACGTCAATTATTTTATCGTGTAGCATTTTTTTGCAAATGAAGAGAGGAAAGGAGAGTATCTTCTTGGGCCTCTTCCAACCTAGACATGGAAAATTAAATAAATAAATAATGGTTAGAAACTTAATATGTAAATGGGGCCAATATTTACTCATAAGAAATTTTTAGGATGAGACATATAATGAGGTTAAAATTGAAGATTAACTTTAAAATTGAAGATTATCTACAATGATTATTTCATGTATATTTATATATATATATAGGAAAAAGGAATATGCTCCTTAGGAGTAGCCAACAGGGCTGCTCCCACTCCTATTTTCCCTCTATTTTTTATTTTTTTGGAAAATAAAAATGTGTATATTCATCACTATATCCCTCTAACATTCTATTAAAATTTCGTCAAAAACAGAGACTCCTAAGCCCTCCATCTAGACGTCATTTTTTTAAAGGTCGCGGGATTTTTTAAATAGACCATGTTTGGATGGAGGCCATAGGAGTCTCTGTTTCTGACGAAAAATTTTAATAGATTGTTAAAGGAAAGTGATGAATATACAATTTTTTTTCCAAAAAAATAAAAAAATTGGGGGGAAATGGGGGTGGGAGCAGCTCGTTGGCTTCTCCCAGGGAGCAGCCCCATTTACCTATATATATATATATGCATGCAATGTGTCTGAAAATTAAGAAATAAAATTATGCATGAAGTTAGATAGAATGGAATGGATTTGACTCGAATTTTTGCTCAAAAAGGAGTAAAATATATTATAAATTAGCGGTTCATCATTGCTCGACATAGGTGGTCAATCTGTGAATAAAGTTGGTCGATCAAGGGTTAGTCTATCAATGAAAATAGTTGGTCAAACAAGGCTTACTCGATCAGTAAGCATGGTTGATCGATCAATGCTAAATTCATGATAATCCTAATTTGGAAAATTTTTACGATGTGTCTTGAGGTTACAATATTGCCAAATACAATGGAAATAATGCAACAACTTTTTGGACAACAACAAAAAGACTTCAAGCTTTTGCAACTTTGTCATTGAAATTTACTTCATAAAGCTTCCAATGCTGAGACAATTTGTAGTCCTACAAACAAGTACTTGCTAACAATTACGGTACGAGTGTGTGCCACCTTTAAAATCAAACAAAGAACTAATAGTATCTACATTTCAGTCCCGTGGGGACCATTATGTAAGCAATTTACCCATTAAAATTGTAACATTGGAAAATTTTTCACTTTTGTCTAGATACTATTAGGTTATTACAAATAGACACCTAGGTTTTAGTTTTATTTACATTCAAGCCCCATATCTTTTTAAAATTGCACATATACCTTAACAACTTTCAAAATTCACCAAAAATAACACAAAAATCAAAAAAAATATTAAGAATATTTGTATGTCATCCTAATGATGTATAGAATATATGATATAGGTTTCAATACATTTAAATGTACGAGATTAAAAAGAAAAAATAGTTTTTTCAAATCTAATAAATTAAAAGTATGTGTAAAATTTTCGAGTATCTATAGATCGATTCCCTACTTGCCTTGTGCTTTATTTTTATACCTCTTAGCTAGTAGTTGGATAATTGAATATATTGATTTTAGTGTGTACATGCAACGACACTTAAAATTACCCTTCTGAAACGTTAAAGATCACGTTTTCATTTTCTCGCCACTACTGGATATTCGACAACTCATGTAATTGGATTTTTTATTTTTTATCCTTATAAACTGACTTATTCTTCTTTTGGTTACAAATAAAGTATAAAAAATAATTAGATCTCTCCCGCTTATTATCTCAAATATTGATCAAGCACTAATCCTGAAATTAGCTATTGTCAAACAATCTTTATGGATCTATTTAAACTTCTAAGTATTTTAGTCTCTTGTATTTTTTGTGTGCTTCAAAAGTTTCTCAAAACTATAAAATCAACTTTCCATTCTACATTCACCTTTATGGTCTCTCTGTTTACTAATTAAACAAGGCCACCAATTGATTGCTCGTCTAAATCAGATAAGTTCTGGACGACCACCACATAGCTCGGATGAAAGTGGGTTGAAGTGGTTTGTATTTTTGCACGTTGAACGTAATTGCACGTGCATAAACGAAACCTGGGTGAATTTTTTGAATAGTGATCCTGGAATTAACTACCTACTTCGTGGTGAGGAAACTATTGTTACTCTTAGAAGATTGGGTGGTTAAAGGACAACATACTAGGCACCGACCTCATGTAGTAAGTGTAGCTGTTTTATGACCCATACTTACAAATTCTAGCTGAAAGTGTGTGTCAGTCTTTGTTTCACAAGCAGATTTATCTAGGTACATGTGTACTAGATGTGTTATGAAATTACTCATTCAATCAAAAAGATAAAGCAACAACTTGTGTTGTGTTGTTGACTTGATAATTATTTTTTGTTTGTGACGGGCATGGATTTTGACATTTTGTTCACTCTTGGGTCTTTAACTAAGTACGTCTATTCAAGTGACTTGGTTAATACTCCATTCGAAGGTAGGAGACAAGCCCTCATCTCAATTACCATTGCAAAACAAGGGATCTTGGAAATCTTACCCCTGCTTTACTAACCAAGCAATGATTAAAATATTACCTTCAATTAAAGATGGCATTAAGGAAATAGCAAGGCCCGTTGAAAGAGATAAAAGAAGAAACTCGAGTCCGCAAAACCAACCGAGAAACCTCCTCCAATCTTGATCCACTATAGGGAATTCTTCCTAATGAAAGTCTTAAGGACAGATTCTTACCATTCACTGATCCGTCCTTCCTTTATCTTCTTACCTATGACCTGTTTTTTAGCCTTCTGCTCGTGAGAAGCATTATTCTATGGATCATGGTTGATCATATTAAACTTTGGACACTGCCAAAACCCTCATAAGAAGCCCAAACTACACCTCCACCTAGCAACTTCACCTTTGGCGTAATCACTTTTAAGTCAACATGATTTGAATTTAAAAACAATATTGCCAAATACAATGGAAATAATGCAACAACTTTTTGAACAACAAGAAAGAGACTTTTAGCTTTTGCAAATTTGTCATTGAATTTTACTTTGTAAAGCTTCCGATGCTTGAGTAATTTGTAGTCCTACAAACAAGTAATTGCGAGCGATTGCGATACGAGTGTATGCCACCTTTAAAATCAAACAAAAAACTAATAGTATCTACATTTTAGTCCCATGGGACTATTATGAAATTTCTTAACCTTTATTTATTTTTTCTACAATTTACCCATTACAATGTTAACATTGGAAAATGTTTCACTTTTGTTTAGATACTATTAGGTCATTACAAATAGACCCATAGGTTTTAGTTTTATTTAAATTAAGCCCAAATCTTTTTTCATAATTGCACAAATACCTGAAAAACTTCCAAAATTCACCTAAAAACAACACAAAAATTTAAAATAAAATTTAAGTAAATACGTATGCCATCCTAATGTTGTCTAGAATAGAGGATATAGATTTCAACATATTTCAATGTTTGGGATTAAAAAAATAGTTTTTTTCAAATCCAAAAAATTTAAAATCCCTTTTTAAATATAATAAAAATATGTGTACAATATTCAAGTCTCTATAGAACAATTCTCTACTCGCCTTTGTGCTTTATTTTGATACCTCTTAGCTAGTAGTTGAATAACTGAATATATTGATTTTTCGTGTGTACATGCAACGACACTTAAAATTACCATTTTAAAAAAATGAAGATCGCTTTTTCATTTTGGAGTCGCTCTCGGATACTCGACAACTTACGTAATTGGATTTTTTATTTTTTTATTTTGTAATTTGACTTCTTCTTCTTTTGATTATGAATAAAGTATAAAAATAAACAGATCTCTCTCGCTTATTATCTCAAATATTGATCAGGCACCAATATTGAAATTATCTATTGTCAAACAATCTTTGTGAGATCTATTTAGACTTCTAAGCATTTGTATGATCTTGTATTTGTTGTGTGCTTCAAAAGGTTCTCAAAAATATAAAATCAAGTTCCCATCCTACATTCATCTCTATGGTCTCTTTGTTCACTAATTAAACAAGACCACCAATTGATTGCTCATCTAAATCAGATAAGACCACATGGCTCGAATGAAAGTGGGTTAAAGTGATTTGTATTTTTGCACATTGAACACAGTCTCACACGCTTAAACAAAACCTGGGTGGATTTTTTTAATACTAGTTTCGAAGTTAACTACATACTTCTTGGTGAGGGAACTACAATTACCCTTAGAAGATTGGGTGGTTAAAGGACAATGCACAAGGCACCCACCTCAAGTAGTAAGTATAGTTGTTTTATGATCCATACTTACAAATTTTAGCTGAAAGTAGGTGCAACTAGTTGTATGAATCTGTGCCAGTCTTTGTTTCACAAGCAGATTTATCTAGTTACATGTGTACTTGATGTGTTATACAATTCCTCTTTGAATAAAAAAGATAACATAAATTGTGTCAACTTATGTTGTGTTGATGACTTGATCATTATCTTGTGTTTATGATGGATGTGGATTTTGACATTTCGGTCACTCTTGGGTCTTTAACTAAGTACGTCTATTCGAGTGACTTGGTTAATACTCCATTTAAAGGTAGGATACAAGCCCTCATCTCAATAACCATTGCAAAACAAAGGATCTTAGAAATGATACCCCTCCCTTACTAACCAAGCAGAGATCCAAATATTAATTTCAATTAAAGATGAATTTAAGGAAATAACAAGGCCCGTTGAAAGAGAGTAAAGAAGAAACTTGAGTTCGCAAAATCAATCAGTTTCAGAGAAACCTCCTCCAATCTTGATCCAGATCCACAGTGAAAATCCTTCCTGATGAATTTCTTAAGGAAAGATTCTTACCATTCATTGAATCCATCCTTTCCTTATCTTCTTACCTATCACCGATTTTTTAGCCTTCTTCTCATAAGAAGCATTATCTTGTGGATCATGGTTGACCATACTAACCTTTGGACATTGCCAAAACCTCACAAGAATCCCAAGCTACACCTCTACCTAGAAACTTCACCTCTGGCGTAATCACTTTTAAGTCAACATGATTTGAATTTAAAAACAATGCTCCAAGCGAATTCCACGATTAATTTTTCTAGATAATGTTGAAGACAATCATGTGAGGATTTTTGGAAAAATCCCTGATTGAGAGAAAAGCTAAATATTATGATCTATCATCTCAAATTCAAGACACAATGTTGTATTTTGATAAGTTATATTTTATAATGATTGAGGGAAAATTTCTTGATGAAACACTGCTAATTCCCCAAAATCTCCGATTGATTATCTTTGATGATGTCCCTAATCTTGTCCTTCACGATTGGAGTATGTTATTCTAGAAAGTCCCACTGATTTATAAGTTGAATATATTAACTCAAATGAAATTGAGATCTCTGGATGTTTGGATTTTTGAGAGCCAACTCTAGACAATGATTCTAAGAACAATATATAGCTTGAAAATAAAGCAGATAAAAAAGAAAGTGATATAATCTTAGATATCATGGCCCAGTTTAATCATATGATTCATTTGATAATTCAAGTGCTGAAAAGCAAGAATCTAAATTGATGACTTAAAATATGTACCCCCTACACCCATACATGTTTTACACTTCCCCTCTACCACATTTGTAGGATCTCATTCTGATGGGAAATTTCTGATTGTGATCAAGATAAACCTTGCTCCCTAACTAATTTTGATTGGATTGAGATAATTGATGAGTTTGTAGACAAATTTGAGAATGATTTTGGGAGAAATCAAATAGTGAAATATAATTCTATGGTCATTGTAATTTGGATATAGATATGAGAATAAACATGGACCTGAATATTTTTTTATAAATGGCCTGAAAGGAGATATTGATAGAGCGTTGATGAAACCCTAATCCCAACTACCCTAGACTAGGTGCCAGAAGTCTTCCTTGATGATTCTCTTGATGACGAGGAAACCATGTCTACATCCATTTCCTTACCAACGCGGGAAGACGAGCGTCATCACTCAGTGTACGATTGCTAATACACATTTTCTATCACTGAGTCGATTTTAGATCATGATGACCTTATGTTCCCTGATCTCTTTTGGAGAGAAATTGAGGAATTTCTCCAAGCATTTGAGGATGATCGACTTACCAACTCATAGGCTCCAACTTAGCTAGACTCATCATCTAAGGTCACTTCTTCTTCATTGGTAGCTAATAAAGAGGATAATCACAAATATGACACATGTACTTCCTCTAAGCCATCTCTCCCATAGTTCATATAATTGAACATGTTGAGGTTGAATCTCAGTGGCTTTATTTAAGTTTTGATTTGGAATATAAAGGATATCATCCAAGATAATTATAGTGATATCATTAAAGGGAGATGATTGTGAATCACAACTTGTGTTCGAGGATAATATAACCATAGTCAACCATCCACATCTGATCTACATTGCATATTCACACCTAAGACATATCAGAAACCTTGTTCACTTTACCGGTCTCTCTGGATAAAGAATTCATAACCAGTTTACCTCACTCATTACTCATTACAAGCGGTTGGGATTTTCCATCCATTTCTTTTGACACTATTTAGGTTACCCAACTTCATCCACTTTCAACTTCTTCAACCATTTCTCAACACTTTCTATCACTTATGATGCAATCTCGATATAGCATTGATAACTCCGGAAATCGATGTGGTTATGTCGACTCACAAGGCGAGTCAACAGTCGGTGTTTGACCACACGAATCCCGAAATTAATCAACAATTAACCCACACTAAGATCAACAAATTAGAAACAATGTGGAGTTAAAATTTATTTTTAACTCTGCACAAATGATGTATATGGGCAAGTATGCAGAGAGTTCGAACACAGGGAGCAAACAGTGTAGCTCAAGCAAGAGAATGCACAAGTGTGTGAGTGTGTGATGTGTCTACACTAAGCAATCAAACAAAGAAATGTTTTTGCGGGTTTTTAATTTTTTAATTTTTTTTTATTATTTTTTTATTTATTTTTTTTTAATTTTGTATTTTGATTTTTAATTTTCTGATTTTTATATTTTGTATTTTATATTTTTTTTGTTTCTTTTTCAATATTGGAAAGTAAAGGCAATATAATAAAAGGCAAGGTAGAATATTTCTAAAAATGCACACAAATACTCAAAAATTCAGAAATAAAATGTTTTTGGTATTTTTAGGGTTTTTTACTGTTTTTGAGATTTTTGGGGAATTTTCAAAGTGTTTTTGATATTTTTTAAAGACTGAAATAAAGGGAAACAGTGAAAATAAAGATGGCTGTGAATAAAATGTAATTTAAAAATAGCAACCGGTAGACAAAAATTTTCACACTATTTTTCTAATAAAGAGAATAAAATAAGTGACAAACAGAAGCTGATTTTGTATTTTTTGGGTTTTTCCACTATTTTATATAATTTTTTGAAGTTTTTGAGTGTTTTTAGATTTTTAGTGTTTTTCTTTTGAGATTTTTAATGATTTTTGGACTGACACTAAAATATGATAAAATAGACACTAGGTAATTTTTTTGGAATTTTTGGAGATGTTTTAATATTTTTTTGGTATTTTCTAAGGTAGACAGTACACAAAAAGGCTGTTTTTGATTTTTAATAAATATAAAAATAAAATAAAATCAAAAACTAAATATATGGCGTTAGAGTACACCTATCCAGAAACTTAAGCCTATTTTTGTGAAATTTTTGGAGTTAAAATGATATTTTAAATCAATCCAACAAGCATCCAAGTAATTAACAGGCCTGGCAGGGGTATATGTGCAATATTCAAAACATCCAGGGGGCTGACATGCAAATCTCCACAAAATTTTGAACTTAATATTTAACTTCTGGAACCAAAATGTAAATACAAGACCCGCCTGGGCACGCCTACAAATTACCCACCAGGGCGCGTGATTTGCACGCGCCTGGGAGGGACTGGAATGCAATAATACAAAAGCCTGGGGGCCACTTTGCAAAATATCCAAAAATATTACACGTGCTATGAAAGTTTTAGGGCTAAAACGAAATAAACAAAAGACCGAGGGGTCCTCTGCAAAATGCCCCCACCTCACGTGTACAGGTCACGTGAGGTGACGTGGCGGAGGACCTAAGTGCAAATAACGAAAGTCCGAGGGTCTTTTTGCAAATATTACAAAATATTTAAACTACCAAGGAAAGTTTATATACTAATAAATAAATACAAAAACGGCGAGGGTGTGGATGCAAAATACCCTCACTCCTGCGCTCCGATGATGACGCGTGGCGCGCATCCAACGGCTGGGCGACGAGGCGCGATCCAACGGCTGGATGCGATCCACTTATCCACGTGGCTTGTCCTGAGCGGCCGATGACGGTTCGGCGATCAGCGGCTGAGATCAGATCTGACGAAGAGATCGACGGTGGGGGCGTGCCAAGATCTGACGGCTGCGGCTTGATCTGGAGGTTCCTCGTTGATCCGACGGTCCCGGAGGTCTAGGGAAGAACACGGAGGAGCTCCGGTCTGGCGAACTTCTCCGAGCTTCTCCGGCCGACCACGGCGACGCCGGAGCTTGCAAGATGGCCGAGGGTGCTCCTGCAGGTGGTGGCTGTCGTCTGGAAGCTTCAAAATCCACCAGCGGATGCCGGTGCTCTCGCACGGAGGTGGCGGAGCTGCGAGGCCCCAGGTGCTCCGGCGAGAGAGCAAAATCGCTCCAGAAGCTGCGATGGACTTCAATACCTGCACCAAAACGTTAGGGAGGTCGAGGGCAAAATGCCTCGACCTCGGGTGGCTCTCGAGATGGACTGGGAGATGCTATAGGGTCTCGCCGGAGTTGCGCTCCGGCGAGGTGATCGATTAGGTGATGGAGTGATCGATTCGACTCAGAAAGATGGGGGAACTAATCCTGGAACTAACAGGAATGAAATGGGGAGTAAAATGGGATGAATGGCAGCCTCGATGGCCAATGGCCAGAGGGAGAATACCTCACGGGGGCAACCGCCGGAGGTGATGGAACACGCCCAGATCAGTGGCTGATCCGCCGCCTTAAGGTGAAGAACCAGGAGCTGTCACCTCCAGGAGCTCGAGCACGACAAAAAGGGGGGGAAGATCTGTGTGGAATGCGGTTCAAAATCGAAAGGAAGTCAAGGAGGACCTTAAGTATGGTTGACGATGGGGGTGGAAAGAACGAGGTCGCCAGCTCGATCCAGAGGCTCTCAGCCCAAGAAAATCCTTGGGCGAGCAAGAAGGATGGTAGGTGAAAAGATTTGCAGGAGGAATCGAGCTCAAAGGATGCAAGACCGCGTCTCGAAAAAAATGGAGAAGATGGGTCAAAGATAGGGCTGTCAGAGGCTACAGGGTGGTAGGTCACCTAGTTGACCGAGGTCAACTAGGGTTTGCACCTGGTTGGTCCACGTGGACCAACCAGGAAAAACCCTGGATTATTGTTCTATTAATTCAATTTAAAATAGTAAATGGCCGAATTAAATAAAATGTATAAAATAAAAAATGTTCAAAATTTTATATAGTATTTTATTCTGATTTTTATTTATTTTTATGACTTTTATTTTTACAGGTTGCCTTATGAACCCTATATAGGTATAATACCTATGTATTTTGATATTCTATTTTATTTTATGTATTTTTAATCTTATTATTTTTATTTATGATTTTGTAAAATTATAACATACTTTTATATACATAAGTATATTTTTATTTTATTTTTCTGAGATGTTTTGTATATTTAATAAAATACAAGTGTATTTTATATAGGTATAAGTGTATATGGTATACCTATGTAGTCCTTATACAAGTAATTTTATTTTTTTTTATTTTTCTTTGCATTTTATTTCAATTTTAATGCACATATATATTATAAGTGATATTTACAAAATTATAAAAATATAAAAAAAAATGAATAAATATTGAATAAAGAATACATTGAATATTTTATTCAGTACAAGTGTACAATGAGGGTCCAAAACTCAACTTTCAAACCGTAGCTCCGCCAAATGCGAAACTACCACCATTGGATAGATTATTTTATTCTATATACAATTAAAGGTGAGTACACTGCATTTGGATTTGTCGTTTGTGAGATACGGGTCTGGGAAGTTGGGATTTTGGATTCTTATTCAGACCATATCTTTTTGTCTGTACATTCTTTTTCTGTGAAATCAATTTTGTATTTTTCTTTATAAAATTATCTACAACTTTCATGTACACAGTTTCTTTATTTGATGTATAAGAAGTGGAACCAAAAATAGGTCCCAAAATGAATAAAGAATGAATAAAGAGTATAGGTGTTTTGACTGTGTTCCTGACCTTATCTCCCCCTACTTTATTCCTTGTCGACCTATTCATCAAGATGCCTAGGTCTTGGGGGTTTTGAGTCATAAAATATTTACAATATTTTATTCTTTTTCTTTTCTTTATTTATTCTATAATTTTGGTCTTAATTACAGTAATTTACACACTGTTGAGATGCACATGCATGAATGCTAAGATGATGGTTTTAATGCTATTTTACAGGCATTTGCTAGGGTTTTTGGTGCCAAAATGATAGAATAAAGATGATGAAATGTGGATTCATCAAGCATCTCCAACCACTAGCCTCACCATGGTTTTTCAAACGTAAATGCTACATGTAACATGGGTTATTCCTAACCTTGGAACCTGGTTGGTGGCATTAAAACCAACACACATCGTCCGATGCCTCCAACAATTATCTTTCATGTATTTTCCCTCGTATTTTTTCCTCTCGATTTTAGTTCAAGATAAATATGAGGGAAACCCCCTAAAAATTTATAAAAAGATGTAAAATCAATTAAAAATAGCAAAAAGCATCTTTCATTACTTGCATCTTGCACTCTCTTCTCTCTTGATCTCTGACATTTTTTACCGCACTTCTATGACCATGGGGGCATGGCTCAAACTAAACATAGGTGGATGCATCGCATTTCATGCATCGTTGCACCACATTTATTGCATTGCATTATTTTTAAAAATGTATTAAAAAAATCAAAATTTTCAAAAAAACCTTTGCATCTTTTATATATATTTTTTCAAAAGACCAAAAATATTTGATATACCTAAAATCCCATAAAAATTTTAAAAAATACCCAAAAATCTATTTTAAACCATTCACAATTTTTACCAAAAGAATCCGAAGATATTTTCGTTGCATTCTCATACGTGTTTGGGATTTAAAGTCTGTTTTATTTAAGTTTCAAACTTGGTTGAGAAGGCCTTCATCTACTTACTTTCATAGGACTTCATTAACCTTGAGTATGCTGCTTCATGATGTTCTCTTTTGACATAATTTCTTGAGTTGCTAGTTTTATGTGACAACCAGAATTATGTGTCTAACAGGGTCAACTTGAGTGGCTATAGCACTGTTTTACTCTTGACTGATTTCTGAACAATCCACACCTTACTATTGTAACATCCGGATCCGAATGAACTGAAGTTCCTGTCAAGAAAAGGATGTTGCACGCAAGTTTGGATCTCCAAAGTGGAGATACTCAAAGGTACATATCTCTCTTCACTTTACTTTCATTAAAGTCAATATTGGAGTCGCTAAATCAATTTTTTTATGTTGCTGTCCATCAGGTATTTTAGCTATTGTTGTATGTTAGATAAAGCCACAAAATCCCTCCAAACTTAGAAGATCAAAGGTACAATCATTCTCCCTCCTCTTGCTACCTTTCATGCATGACTTAGCCTATAAAATATTTATTACGAAAGTCTTCTAGGTATCTGGGGTTGGGACATAAAAACCTCCTAACTGAAATTTTCTTATAAGAAAGTATTGGTCATATCGAACTCATAAATAAGTCAACTTTTGGTGCACCTGGACTTCATACTGGTTACTAGAGAAAAGGCTTTGATGTAATTAACTCCATTCGTATAAGAGAATTCTTTTACTGAAAGCCCCTCTTTAAGCCAATCAACCTTACCATCAAGTATATGCTCTATAGGAAATAACCACCGATAGGAAACAAGAGTGGCATTCTAAATAAAGGGCATGAGGTTAGAGGAGCATTCTTCTTATCATTCATGACCCGACTTCAGATAAAGTTTTGTAATATATCAATATAATCTCTTAGAATCAATACAGTTAATAGTACATCAATGGATTACATTCGGGATCAGATAAGTCATTACTCGTAATAATTAAAGATAGAATGGTGAACACATATTCTCACCCCTTCACATAGGGAAACCAACCGAGGTAAAGAAGCATCTTGAGCAATGTTTGATGAAGGACTAGATTTGGATTGTTCATGACTTATGATTATGATGCACTATTGAAAGTTCATATTCCCACCACCTGTAGAAATCGTAATCACTTTTATCTATACCGTTTAACTTTGTGTAAACTGGGTCGGGAGAGTGATACCTTCTGAACAGATTTTTGGATAGAAGTTAGAAATTAGATGCATATGTTCAATGGCTACAATTAGATGCATATGTTCAATGGCTACAATCGCTCAAAATCAAACTCTACTGAAGATTGTTCAATTAGTGGAACTCTTGCTTCACATATGAACATTGTAAGCCTTGCAACATATGACTAGCTGCCACATTTTTTTATAAAAGATTATGGATGGCCTTATTATGATCGACTTCTATCTACCTATGAGACACTGCTAGAATAAGAGGGCTTAATCATCATAGACAATCTTCTTGATGCCACCAGTTAATTTCACATGTACAAACATTGATTGGATTTAATATCTTACTTATATAGGAGCAAATATGATGATCTTATGAGAATTCATCTTTTAAAATATTAAAACTCTTCTCTCAAAGTCAACTCTCAAGATCTTTACGAATAAGAAATCATCAATCAATTGATCACTATGTATAGTCTACTATTCATACGATCTATTATATATAAGATGTTATGGCAAATGATAAGAATAAGTACCATATACAATAAAATGATAAAGACTAGCTAGATCCATATCCAAAGCATAGATGGTAATCTTATGATTTTAGAAATGATAACATGTGATCAAAAAGACCGGTCATCTTCATAAATTAATCTTTTAGGTATAAACTGCTATTTATACATATCATCAAAGATAGGTAGTGACAAAATACCTAGATTTGTAAAGTCGACCATTGAAGAGATTGAGAAATGATTTGGTGATGAATAAGTAAAATCAATGATGAATCAATTATCTAAATAAGATCGTTAATCAAAAAGACCTAGATCTATACAATCAACCACATAAAGGATTAAGAAAGGATGAGGGATCAAGTCATTGAAGACTGATAATTAAGAGTGTCAGTCACGGTGACCTTTACGCCTGACTGTGCGAGGGTGCAGTGACCCTCAAGTGGGCGCCGGATTAGGAAGCCCAGTTACGGCAGCGGCCGCTTAGTGCGCGGGTCTAGGATCCCAGTCATTTTCACGGTTTTTTGTCGCGAGCGCTCGCACTTTTTACGCCTCTCTGGGATCCACAGGTTTTCTTTTAAAGACCAGTTCCGCTGACCCTTGTTCTTTAGGGTACCTAGGCTGGAGGGCCCTTGGTTTTAGTTTTTCAAGCTCGTTAGCCCGTACTGGTCGGGTCGGTTTTTCTTTTAGAGTGACTTTTCCCAAGAGTCTCTCTCATCCATCTCAGTGGCGTAGTTTTGGAGTAGAACTATCCCTCTATTGGACCGCACTTCCAATTAGAGGGCGAGACGGAATAGCCTTTTGTAGGCTACCTCACCGCTTGAGTTTTGTTTACTTTTTGCCAACAGATTTGGCGATGCTACATCCGAATCATCCGTATATACATCTGAATCCTCTATGGCTGCATCTGAATCAAGTACAGTTGAATTTGAAGGAGTTACATTTGAGATTGGATTGAGTCACAAATGAGTTTGGCTAAAGTTGAGATGAATTATAGTTAAGTTGGTTACATGGGAGCTTGGTTACAGTTGAGTTGGTTGTAGTTGAGCTCAGTTTTCATTGAGCTAGTTACTGTTCCGCCAGTAATTCCTGATGAAGAGAAAAGATCAGTTTATGAAAATCATCCTTATCAGACTACGAGCTACTACCACAGTTGTTTGAAATAGCTAGTGGACGTGTTGGGAACTTAGTTAGGATGTATTTTACTCCACCGCATTCCTACGGAGGCACCCCAACCCTAAGGCTTCCTTACCACCTTAGAGTTATAGTGTGAGGTCTTACCTAGACCAAGACCACAGACTATCCACTATGCTTGAGAAATTCAGTAAGAAAAGAATCAAAATATCAAATTCATCATCTATACTTACTATGATCTATCCACATGACTCACAAACATCAACAGAGACATGAATCATCTCGACCATGTCAATCATTAAAAACCCAAGATATTTGGATCATCTCAATCATGATAGGCATTGAATAGATCATTGAAACTTGAAATTGATGGAAAAGAACGGAAATCATATACAGTTTTATACTGAAGTCACACCTTAGAATCATAATATGAGGTCACACTCAGATCAAGATCCCATATTATCCACTAAATCTGAGAGATTAGATAAAGACCAAGAACCAAGACTCAAAATCCACATCTCCAAGATCCATTAAACATGATTTATAACTAAGTAAAAGATGACAGTTTAAATATGGATCATATAATCTATTTAGACAGTTTAAATATGGATCATATAATCTATGTATAAAAATGATAAATATTGGGAAATTAAGGTAGGATGAGTAGTATGGAGGTTTACATACTTAATAACTTGAAAAAATGTTTTAAATGCAAGTAGCTCATTAATTTTAATTACCAAATACTAACTACTTGCTTTCTTTTGGAGCAATTAATATCCTGTTATTGTTAATTAATTAGTTGTGCTCAACATTTGTTGATGTTCTTTTCTCCCTATTACATGGATTGCAGGCAAAACACCTGTATTGTGATATTGGAAGAGTTGAACATCAGCTTCTGTAGTTACTATTATCAGGTACACATGCTATTGTTTGTTCAAGGTATTATATAATATTTTTATTTCTCTTCTGATACAGTTGGGATTTCATTTCTGTTATTACATGTTAACTTCTATGAAAATTTATGCAATATAATTGTGACATATTGTAGTTCTGTGGCTTATTAGTTAATTTGTGAATGTCGTTCGTAAAAGGAAAAAATTTTCCCCTAATTTTTAGTCCATTAATGTGATCTTTAGCGAACATGATACTACGGTTGATATGTAAACGGGTATTCCAGATCTGAAAAGAAGCGGGCCTCACAGTTTGGTATCAGAGCAGTGGTACCCTGCTACATACATTCGTAGTATTATAGTTCCGATTGCATTAATAATCAGATAGCGACAGTCCTCCGACTTGTCGTGAGTCCGAAAGGGAAATATGACATTCAAATTTAATAAGCACACATGTCACCGTTTACAATTAATTTCCATATTGCATCCCAAGAAGAGAAAAGTCATAATAGAAATATCCGCGAACATCAACAATTATAATTAAGGATATCTGTTCTAACACAAAACCATAATGTTTAGATCCAACCTTTCTAATTGATTCTGGAGGTATTTATAAGCTTCGAGATTTCTAACTTCTGTAGGTAGAACTATAGACGCCCTAGATCCTTCCCATCACATCCGTGGGCCAGGTGGCCAGCTATTCGGCATAAGACTGATAGTCAGAAGATTACCAATGTTGATTGGTGGTCACGAGATGATCACACACTGTTTGCTATTACAACTTGACAAGTGTGACCTGATTATAGGCGTGTATTAGCTGTCAGCTCATTATACCTTGTTATTTGCTTCAGGAAGACGGTTGTCTTCAGGATTCCAGACTTACCTGAGTTTATCGTTAAAGATACATTACATGACTCCAAAATGAAGTACATTTCAGTGTTGAGAGCTCAAAGACTTATAGATCGAGAATACAATACATTTTTAGCAATTATCCGAAATACACATGATGGATGAGCCGATGACTCAAGACATTAGTTTTGTGTTAAATTAGTCCAATGTGTTTCCTGATGATTTGCCAGGTATACCGCTTGAGAGAGAGATTGAGTTCGAGATCACACTACTACTAGATACACAACCAATCTCGATGATTCTGTACCACATGACACCAACCGAGTTGAGAAAGCTGAATGTGCAGCTACATGAGTTACTTGACTTGAGTATCGTGAGTTCGAACACTTCACATTGGGGTGCTCTACTTCTTTCATCAGAAAGAAGGACGGATCAATGAAATTATGCATTGATTACATACAGATTAACGAGAAATAGTGCACATCTATTATTCGTTCGATCAACTACATGAATCTTCGATGTTTTCAAAGATAGATCTCCAATCTGGCTACCATCAACAGAGGATTCAAGAGTCGGATATTTGGAAGACAACATCCAAGACAAGATAAGGACACGACAAGTTTGTGTGATGTCGTTTGGGCTCACAAATGCCATGCATCATACGCAAACATGATGAACAGGATTTCCATCCAAACTTGGACGAGTTTGTGATTGTATGCTTTGACGATGTGTTGATATATTTTCGAAATGAATAGGGATCACATCAATGATGTTCTGATATATTCTTGAAATAAATGGAATCATGCAAATGATCTAAAGATAGTCCTTAACATACTTCAATAGTACAAGTTGTATATCAAGTTGAGCAAATGTGAGTTCTAATTATCCCATGTCTCATTACTTGGGCATGTCATTTTTGGACAGGTATCGCAGTTGACCCTGTGAAAATTGAGATAGTCATGTCTTGAGAGCAATCTAAGAAAATCACTCAGATTCATAGCTTCCTTGGACTAGTGGCCTATTACATATGCTTTCTCGGTAGTTTTTCCTGAGTCATTCTTTTCCTGACACAATTGACATAGAAGAGAGATCCTTTCATTTAGAATGATCCATGTAAATAAGCCTTTAGGACACTGAAGGAAAGATTGACGGCTGCGAATATACTTGCACTTCCTTCAGACACTCAGGATTATGTTGTATATACAGATGCTTCAAGAGAAGATTTAGGAACAATTATGATGCAACCAAGTCAAGTGATTGTTTATGCATCACGTCAATTGAGGCCGCATGAGCGGAATTAACCCATCCATGGCTTGGAGTTGGTGGCGGTTGTCTTCTCTTTAAAAAAAACTAGCATCACTATCTCTATGAGGTGAATTTTGATATATTCATAAATCGCAAGAGTTTGAAGTACATATGTGATCAGAAAGAGCTAAACATGAGACAACATCGGTTATTTGAACTACTGAAGGATTTTGAATACATGATCTCTTACCATTCTGGTAAAGGAAACGTGGTGGCAGATGCGCTTAGTAGGAAAGCTCACGCACATACGACAAACTAGCTATATACATGAGATATACTCGTAACTTTGACTAATTGACATCCTCATAAGAGTGCGTCCACATCTACTGTCATACCTCCGTGATTCAGCAGTCTTTGGGATTGCATAGTAGAAGGATATGGGACATATCCTTGAATTTGAGACAGATGCATGCATGCCATCAAGGAGAAACGTGGTAATTTTGTGGGGACTAAGTCTATTTTGTGGAAGGTTGGCTGGGTAATTGCGCCCAACAATGAGTAGTTGCGCAGAGATATTCTTGATAAGCACATAGTTCACGATTGTCTATTCTTCTTGGCAACACAAAGATGTACCGAGATCTAGGTCTTCATTCTGGCAGGACAGAATGAAGTGAGATGCAGCATATCATGTTAGCAAGTGCATGATCTGTCAGATGGTCAAGGCAGAACATAAGCGACCACCATGGTTATTACAGTCTCTCCCCTTTCTTGAATAAAAGTGGAAGAGTACTTCTATGGATTTTGTCACGGGACTAGTAAAGACACTAGGTGGTCACGATGCTATTGGGATGTTGTTGACATATTGGCTAAGTTAGTCCATTTCATGCATATCAACATGACCTACACTCCATCTAGGCTGGCTAGATTGCATGTGCAAAAAAAATTATCCAATTTTATGATATACCAGATGAGGTAGTATCTGATGGAGGCTCAAGGTTTATATCTCACTACTGGTATCGGCTTATGTTAGCACCACAGACATAGCTGAAGATGAATTCTACATACGATACACAATGCGTTATTCAGACACTTGAGGATTTGCTACGTGCATGTACTCTTGAGTAGAAATGATCCTGGGAGGACCACCTGTCATTGGTAGAACTCTCGCACAACAACAATCATTATTCCAGTATTGGTATGGCATCATTCGAAGCCCTATACGGGCGGAGATGTCTCGCACCTCACAGTTGGCGTAAGGTAGGTGAACATACTTTTTACTCTGTAGATCTCTTTGGGAAGGGATTACGAGAATTGTTGATCGATCTTGTAAGGGGAAGGCTTCTGATGACTCAGAGCTGCTAGAAGAGCTATGCAGACCAACAGAAAAGAAATTTGGAGTTTCATGTAATCCGATTCTCTTCTCTTGATCGATTCAAATAGTAGCTTATCAATATTAACTTAATCCTCCGTATTGATGGAAATTACTGAAAATACAAGAAGGAGATTGAGTGTTTCTACGAGTATCTCCCATGAAGGGAGTACAGAGATTTGGTGCTCATAGTAAGTTAACACCACGATACGTTGGACCATATGAAATTTTTACTCGTATGTAAAAGGTGGTCTATCGAGTAACCCTTTCTCCACATCTATCAATTTAAGGAATTACGAGTACGACCTTCGTCACGCCATCAGCTACGAGAACCTTGACGTGGAGTCAATTTTGATTTACAAAGAGAAGGTTAGTATAAATACTCGATAGTGTTGTGAAAAAAAGCTTCGCAACAAAGAGATTCTCCTAATAAAGGTGCTATGGCACCGGTATGATGTCAAAGAGGCAACATGGAAGATATAAGTGGATATGCGGGCACGATACCCACAACTCTTTCAGATAATTGTCAAAACAAGCCTAATAAATTATATATATTGAAAGAACACGGCTTGTTTTACCTTTGAGTTTTTTATGGGTTCAAAACCCTTTGAGGTTTTTATAACCAGATAAGATCCAAACAAGACACAAAGTGACCTTGACCCGAGTCTCGAGGACGAGACTTCCTTTGAGGTTTTTATATTTGTAACATCAGGATCCTAATGAACTGAAGTTCATGTCAAGAAAAGGATGTTGCAAGCAAGTTTGGATCTCCAAAGTTGAGATATTCAAAGATACATATCTCTCTTCACTTTACTTTCATTAAAGTCAATATCGGAGTCGCTAATTCAGTTTTTTTATGTTGTTGTCCATCAGGTATTTTAGCTATTGTTGTATGTTATATAAAGCCACAAAATCCCTCCAAACTTAGAAGATCAAAGGTACAATCTTTCTCCCTCCTCTTCCTGCCTTCCATGCATGACTTAGCCTATAAAATATTTATTACAAAAGTCTTCTGGGTATCTGGGGTTGGGACATAAAAACCTCCTAACTGAAATTATATTATAAGAAAGTATTGGTCATATCAAACTCACAAATAAGCCAACTTTTGGTGCACCTGGACTTCATACTGGAAACTAGAGAAAAGGCTTTGATGTAATCAACTCCATTCGTATAAGAGAATTCTTTTACTGAAAGCCCCTCTTTAAGCCAATCAACCTTACCATCAAGTGTATGCTCTATAGGAAATAACCACCGACGTGAAACAAGAGTGACATTCTAAATAAAGGGCATGAGGTTAGAGGAGCATTCTTCTTATCATTCATGACACGACTTCAGACAGAGTTTTGTAATATATCAATATAATCTCTTAGAATCAATACAGTTAATAGTACATCAATGGATTGCATTCAGGATCAGATAAGTCATTACTCGTAATAATTAAAGATAGAATGGTGAACACATATTCTCACCCCTTCACATAGGGAAACCAACCGAGGTAAAGAAGCATCTTGAGCAATGTTTGATGAAGGACTAGATTTGGATTGTTCGTGAATTATGATTATACTGCACTATTGAAAGTTCACATTCCCACCACCTGTAGAAATCGTAATCACTTTTATCTATACCGTTTAACTTTGTGTAAACTGGGTCGGGAGAGTGATACCTTCTGAACAGATTTTTTGATAGAAGTTCGAATTTAGATGCATATGTCCATTGACTACAATCGCTCAAAATCAAAATCTACTGAGGATTGTTCAATTAGTGAAACTCTTGCTTCACATATGAACATTGTAAGCCTTGCAATATATGACTAGCTGCCACATTTTTTTATAAAAGACTATGATGACCTTATTATGATCGACTTCTATCTACCTATGAGACACTACTAGAATAAGAGGGCTTAATCATCATAGGCAATCTCCTTGATGCCACCGGTTAATTTCACATGTACAAACAATGATCGGATTTAATATCTTACTTATATAGGAGCAAATATGATGATCTTCTGAGAATTCATCTTTTAAAATATTAAAACTCTTCTCTCAAAGTCAACTCTCAAGATCTTTACGAATAAGAAATCATCAATCAATTGATCACTATGTATAGTCTACTATTCATACGATCTATTATATATAGGATGTTATGGCAAATGATCATAAAACACTCATTTGATGTCTCAACTGGAACTGGTACAATTAAGACATGATTCTTCTATAGGTACCATATAAAATAAAATGATAAAGACTAGCTAGATCCATATCCAAAGCATAGATGATAATCTTATGATTTTAGAATGATAACTTGTGACCAAAAATACCGATCATCTTCATAAATTAATCTTTTAGGTATACACTGCTATTTATACATATCACCAAAGATAGGTAGTGATAAAATACCTAGATTTGTAAAGTCAACCATTGAAGAGATTGAGAAATGATTGGGTAGATGAATAAGTGAAATCAACGATGAATCAATTATATAAATAAGATAGTTGATCAAAAAGACCTAGATCTATACAATCAACCACATCAAGGATTAAGAAAGGATGAGGGATCAAGTCATTGATGACTGATAATTAAGAGTGCCAGTCACGATGACCTTTACGCCTGATTGTGCGAGGGTGCGGTGACCCTCAGCTGTGCGGGAGATTAGGAAGCCTAGTTAGGGCAGCGGCCGCGTAGTGCGCGGGTCTAGGATCCCAGTCATTTTCTCGGAGTTTTTTCGCGAGCGCTCGCGGTTTTTACGCCTCTCTGGGATCCACATGTTTTCTTTTATAGACCAGTTCCGCGGACCCTTGTTCTTTAGGGTACCTAGGCTGGAGGGCCCTTTGTTTTAGTTTTTCGAGCTCGTTAGCCCGTACCGGTCGGGTCGGTTTTTCTTTTAGAGTGACTTTTCCGGAGAGTCTCTCTCACCCGTCTCAGTGGCGTAGTTTTGGAGTAGACATGTCCCTCTATTGGACCGCACTTCCAATTAGAGAGCGAGACGGAAGAGCCTTTTGTAGGCTACCTCACCGCTTGAGTTTTGTTTACTTTTTGCCAACAGATTTGGCGATGCTACATCCGAATCATCCGTGTATACATCTGAGTCCTCTATGGCTACATCTGAATCAAGTACAATTGAATTTGAAGGAGTTACATTTGAGATTGGATTGAGTCACGAATGAGTTCGGCTAAAGTTGAGATGAATTATAGTTAAGTTGGTTACATAGGAGCTTGGTTACAGTTGAATTGGTTGTAGTTGAGCTTAGTTTCCATTGAGCTAGTTGTTGTTCCGCCAGTAATTCCTGACGAAGAGAAAAGACCAGTTTATGAAAATCATCCTTATCATACTACGAGCTACTACCACAATTGTTTGAAATAGCTAGTGGACGTGTTGGGAACTTAGTTAGGATGTATTTTACTCCATCGTTACATGAGTTTTCTTTTATTTTTTTAGTTTTTTAATGCTTGTATTTGTTATTAAATTATCTATATACTTTTTAATATATTGAAAATTGTCATGATCCTAAAATGATTATATTTTTTAAGTAAATTTGGACACATCTAATCCTCGTATATCAATTCGTATTTGTTTGTCAAATATCCATATCTGAATTATCAAACTCCGTTTTACATTCTTATTCGTAATTTGAAGATATGATTCTGCTTTTACACATTTTGTCATATTCGTATTTGTATCCGGATTTTAAAAAGGATAAGGATATATAACATTTATATCTTTATCTGTATCCGATCGTTTTCAACTCTACTTAGGAAACAATCTAGCCACCAAGCACACAACCAAATAATTATGATGTAATTTATACCTTCTTCGACACCGGTAATCTTACATAGTTAGATGTAGGTGGAAGCTTGCTTCCCTTGTTCTCAACCTTATATATCAACATGAACAAGTGAATGAATTATACCTGATCAAATCATCATCCTTGTTTTACTTTTATTTGCACAAAATGCCCCGCATCATCCAAAATTCACCAAAAATAGCAGAAAATCTGAAAAAGTTGTAGAACCCTTCTTTTATCAATTATTTATTTCTTAAGTTTTCTTTTATTTTTTTAGTTTTTTAATTCTTGTATTCGTTATTAAATTATCTATATATCGTGATCCTAAAATGATTATATTTTTTAAGTAAATTTGGACACATCTAATCCTCATATATCAATTCGTATTTGTTTATCAAATATCCATATCCGAATTATCAATCTCTGTTTTGCATTCGTATTCGTAAATTAAAGATATGATTCTGCTTTTACACATTCTGTCATATTCGTATTTGTATCCGGATTTTGAAAAGGATAAGGATATGATAACATTTATATCTTTATCTGTATCCGATCGTTTTCAACTCTACTTAGGAAACAATCTAGCCACCAAGCACACAACCAAATAATTATGAGGTAATTTATACCTTCTTCGACACTGGTAATCTTACATAGTTAGATGTATGTGGAAGCTTGCTTCCCTTGTTCTCAACCTTATATATCAACATGAACAAGTGAATGAATTATACCCGATCAAATCCTCATCCTTGTATGGACTTATGTCCCCAATCACTGAAGCATCGAGGTAAGTCATCTTCAACCTTTATCTTGAACGAGAGAGAGGAGGATGGTGGAGAAAAAGGAGAGAGATGGAATGATCGGATGGGGGCTCCCGTTAGGCGATCTAGTTCTGATCTATCGGCATTCCCCTCCGAGTAGGAGGTTATTTATAGGGCGTAACCTTAGTCAAAAAATTTTGTAGGGCGTAACCCTCGTCACGTCTGCTCCCCATCCTTCACGTCCAACGGTTAGGGTCTCCGTAAGACCCGACCTTGCCGCAACCGCCGGAGGCGGTTGCTTGACCACGTCGGTCACAGAGGTCGTTCTACATCTCCCTTGACAGAAGTGGTCAAAACATTTATGCTCCCACTATTCGTGTAGTATATATATATGGAGATTCATCATATGAGGATCATTATATATGGAACCTCTTCCTTGACTCATACATTCCTGTGTCCCATTAAACCAACATATTTAATGTATGTTCCGATTGCTATTCCCTTGGTAAGGGAATCAGCCAACATGTCACTTGTAGGTATGCATGTTACCGTAATTTCTTATTTCCCCACTATATCTTGTATATAGTGATATTGGATCTCAATGTGTTTTCCTTTAGAACTATTAGACCCACTATTGATCAAGCTTGTCGCATCTTGATTGTCACAATACATTTCAATTGTCCCTTTGACCAATTCGAGGCTCAGATTTTCTAGAAAATGCCTAGTCCATACAACATAAGTAGTGGCCATGCTACATGCAATGTACTCAGCCTCCTATGTATGTCAAGATACACATCCTTGTTTTTTGCTACCCTAAGAAATGGTTGCACCACCAAACATGAACAGGTAACCCGATGTGCATTTTCTATCATCTACATCCCCTCCGAAATTAGCATCGGAGTATCCTACCACTTCAAGTGATTCTGCTTGATACACAAGTTTTAGATGTATTGTCCCTTTCAAATATCGAAGAATCCTCTTTACAGCTTCCCAAAGTGCTGGACCGGGATTGCTTTGATATCTACTGACTAAGCTTACTAGATAAGCTAAATCAGGTCGAGTACACATCATTGCAGACATTATACTTCCCACCGCTTGTGCATATGGTACATCTAAAGGTTTCTGCCCCTTTTCGGGACACTGAATTTTGTTGAGTCTCTTTCCCATCACAAGTGGTGTTGGAGCCGGAGTGCTATTCTGCATTCCAAATCTCCTTAATATAGTATGCAAATATCTTTCCTGACTAAGGCTCAATATCCTTGAGTCCCCATCTCTTATTATTTGAATTCCAAGAACATAGGATGCTTCGCCCACGTCCTTCATCTCAAATTCATTGCTCAATTTCTGTTTGATTTCATTGAGCATTTGTATGTCATTACCTGCAACCAGGGTGTCATCCACATACAATGACATGAATGCAAACCTGCTCACACTCTTCATGGCATACATACAGTTATCAAATTTATTTGAAACAAATCCAAATTGGATAACTTTCTCATGAAATTTGATATACCATTGCCGTAAAAACTGCTTTAAGCCATATAATGACCTTCTTAACTTGTAAATCCTTTTCTCCTGACCTTCAATCTGAGATCCATCAAGTTGTTGTATATAAATCTCCTCCTTTATTTCTCCATTAAGGAAGGCCGTCTTCACAACCATTTGAAACAATTCCAAATCCATATATGTGACTATGGCTAAGATCATCCGAATAGATGCAAACTTAGCCACTGGAGAGTAGGTTTCCTAGAAATCTATTCTAGCTTGCTGAGTATAACCCTTGGCTAGGGATGTCAGGAAAGCTCGAGCTCGATGAGCTCAACTCGGGCTCGGCTCGTTAAGGGCTCGTGAGTCGGACTCGAAACCTTAACGAGACCGAGCCCGAGTTGGGTTTTATGTCTCATTAGCTTATCGAGTCGAGTCCGAGTTGAGCGTTGTTCAACTCAAAAACTCGACTCGATAACTCGTTTCCCCTCTTAATAAAAAGTTAATATATATATATATATATATATCGAAACTTCCACATTAAGTTTGATATAAAATAAAGGTAAACATTTTGCTTGCCCAAAAAGCTACAGAAAAGAGTATAAAAAATCAAAGTTACAAATGGCATTTTCATAATTTAATGTTTAAAATGGAACAATGACTCGTTAAGAGGTTCATGAGCCTACTCATTTTGAGGCTTGTGAGCCAACTCGGAGACTCATGACTCGATAAGAGGCTCGTGAGCCAGCTCATTTTGAGGTTCGTGAGCCAGCTCAGAAACTCGTGGCTCGATAAGAGGCTCGTGAGTCAACTCGAACTCGACGAGTTCGAGTTGGTGATCCAGCGCTCGACCCTTATCGAGCCCGAGTTCGAGCCTTAGTTTCTTATCGAGTTCGAGTCCGAGTTGAGGCCAACTCGGCTCGTTGAACTCGATAGACACCCCTACCCTTGGCAACTAATATGGCTTTGTATTTGTCAACAATATCATCAACTTGGCACTTCTTCTTGAATACCAAATTACATCCTATGGATTTCCTACATGCTGGCAAATCACATAACTCCCATGCACCATTTCGCTCGATTGAGTCCAACTCATCCCTCATGGCGGCCGCCCATGATTCTGACTCAGACGAAGCCATATCTTCATCAAAGGATATGAGATTTGTACAATCCGCGACATCCTCGCCCACAATGTAGCATGACGCCTCGCATCCATAGAAATGGTAATCTTCCATACATGTCGGCCGTGTCCCGGGTCTGTTATTGCCGATTATACTCGTGGGTTGTGTGGGTCCACCCACTTCTTTTAAAGGATCATCATGTTCCATAGGTTCGTGCTCTATATTTGGATGATCGATATCATCCCGAAGTTCTTGTCTAATGCTCAAGTCATCTTCATTGTCTTGTAGGACAATTAGATGATCGGATTCCTATACTTGATGCCCCTTTTCTTGATGATTTTCAAGGAAAGTTGCATCACGAATTTCAATTAGACCTTTGGATTCATAGAAGAACTTATATCCTCTAGAATTCTCACTGTAGCCAATAAACTTGCACTTTAATGTCTTGAAGTCTAGCTTGTCCCTAAGCTGGCTCGATACCGGAACATGTGCAACACATCCCCATTTCCGGAGATGACACAACTCGGGCTTTCTGCCATTCCATGTTTCATATGGCGATTCTACGAACTTGGTGGGAATCCTGTTCTGTATGTAGTTTGCAGTCAACACTACCTCTCCCAGAATTTCTTAGAGAATCCTGAGTGTGACAACATACTCCTTACTGCATTCATCAAGGTTCGATTATTTCTTTCTGCTACACCATTCTGTTGTGGTGTATAGGGCATTGTAGTCTGCCTACAAATGCCTGTCTGAATCCAATAATCCTCGAATTCTTTTGAGGTATATTCCCCACCTCTATCTGTCCTAAGGGTCTTGATTGGTTTTCCCAATCTTGTCTCCATTTCCGTCTTATATCTCTTAAATGTTTCAAGTGCTCCCGACTTTCTTCCTAAGAGATAGACATAGAGAGAACTTTGTGTAGTCATCAACGAATATTATAAAGTATTCCTTATTTCCATGTGTGCTGACGCTCAGTGGTCCACATATGTCCGAATGGATCAAACCTAGTAACTCTGTTGACCGAATTCCGGTTGAGAAGGGTCTTATCGTCATTTTATCGGTCAGACAATGTTCGCAGGGCAATGTCCTTGCACCCGTGACCTTAGGCAAGAGATTTGTCTTCATCATTTTATCCATCTTAGAATTTCCTGGATGACCCAGTCTCTTGTGCCACATGTCATAGTTAGACAAACAACACAAGGAATACTCAGAAGAGACATTCATTAATTCACTAGAGTTTATTACAGGAAAGCAGAATAGGTCATGCTCGGACACAAACTTTTCCATCGCATAGGCCTTCTTATAGACGCTTATTATAAAAGCGGACTTCGAAATCCTTCTTGAGCAGCACTGGGAGAGATCAGGTTCCGACGTGTAAAGCCTTGAACTTAGCATTTCTCGGATCCTATATAATAAGATCCAGCTCGTCAAGAGGAAATCAACGGAATTCGTTTCGTGTGAATCAGACATCGTTTCGATTTGTTATGATTTTCAGAAGAAAGAGAAGTAAGGAGGCTTAATATGTCATTAAACCTTAGTGATCGTCGTTAAGACCGATTAATCATGATTAAGGAAACTAATGACTGATTGAAAACCACTGATGACCATTAGCGAACACTAATCAATAGTTAACGAAAGATAAGCCTAAGCCGTGAAAGTTAAATCATGATTAGTGAAAGTTAATCACTATTAACGTTAATTAAGCATCATTAGTGAATCTAGAATCCTCTGGAATGTTCTAACTTAAGTCCTAAGTTTCAGATAAGTTTTGGCCAAAACCATGGCCCGCTCACCGCGGTTAAGGTCTAAACCATGGTTTTCTAACCATGGTTAGTGGTTTTCTAGAGCCTATAAATACCCCCACCCATTCATTCTCCACAACTTCCACTACCACCACCACCCCAAGGGCTAGGGTCGAGAGGACGGGAAGAGGAGTAGGAGGCAAGGAAGGAGCGCTAGCGAAGCGCTTCCGTGAGAACGAGGAGGAGGAATGTACGATCCTCTCTTAGTTTGCTTCGTGAGTTAGGTTTTCGATTCATGTTCAGTTTCCTTTCTGTTTTTCTTTTTGTGATTTTATAAGGGAAAACTCTGCTGAAATTTTCCCAGAAATATCACTCCAAATAAAGGGAAACTCTGCCAAAATTTTCCTAGAAATATCACACCGTATAAGGGGAAACTCTACCAAAATTTTCTTAGAAATATCACCTCGTATAAGGGGAAGCGCTGCTGAAATTTCAAGAGAAAATATGTTCTTCGCTCGTTCTTTGCGTTCTTGGCACGTTCTTAGCGTTTTTGATACGAAAATGAAATTCGACCGTTTCAGGAGCTATAAATCATCCTTTTGAAAGAGAGTCACAATAAAGTACTAGATACGACAGAGAGAGCTCGATTAGGTAACGAAATCCTTCCTTTTTGCTGTTGGATTTTCATATAAGATCGTTGAGATTTCGGTATTTATGCTCCTTACTACGAAGAACCCTAATTTGGCTATTTTTGAGAAAGTATGAAGAGTTGCTTTGTGTTTCAGCTGAAATAAGGTCTAAGCATCGAATGGATGTAGTGGTTTGGAAAGTTAGGATTTGGGTGTTAAAAGAGCATAAATTGAGTATATAAATATATGAATTAATATATGTCTAAGCCTATACTCAATATTTATGATTACGCTAATCTAAGGCTTAATGGAGGAATTACATCATGGGTGATGTGTTTTGAGTTGGATCCTGAAAAGGATCATGTGTCACGTTAAGGATGACTGGGAGTAGAACTACAGGTCGGGAATGCAACCTGTAGGTTTGTCGGAAGGAACCCGTACTGGCATTTCCCTGCATAGGTGGCATACAGTTGCCCTGTTATGATAAGTGCGCACGAAATGAATGATTTGCAACACATGGTACCGGTAGCCAATATCTTCGGGTTGAACGACGGAAGATGTGGTCGTTACATGTGAAGGCACGGGTGGTTGGATAGCGGTTGGGTTACGATAACATGTATTTAAAGCCGCTAGGTTATATGATTAAATGTTAGTACGAGGTTTTAAGCAACCGAGTCCTCGTGGACAGTGTGCTCCTTTGTTTGCCAAGCTGAGGGTTAAGACCATGCTTAATAAAAGAAAAGGAAATTGTCAGGGTAGTATTGGAGGATTGGTTGAGGCGACGTGCAGCAACATAAGCTCACCAAGATCAACGCAATCTCCGATCCCTAAGTGTCCACAGCTTCGGAGTCCTTGTAGCGCTGAGGTAATTCTCGGGACTAATCCCTGACATGGAATAGAAAGGAATAGGACTTAAATTAATGAGAAGGAATGAAACTTTTTGTGATAACAACTTTTGAAAAATTACCCATTTATTTGCTTTTCTCTTCTTCGTTACTTATCATTCGCTAATTTTTATCCTATGATTTATGGAAAACCCAACATTTGTCGGTGAGCCATCGCAAGGACTTTAATAATCCAGCCATCTTACATACTAGACATCCAGTCAGCCACAATAGCTTTTCCTTGTAAGGTAGTTAATAATCTTTCTGTGTATTTCCTTTCAGCTGATGTACATGTAATGGTTATAGTGGGACAACGAATCATGTGAACAGTATTTTTGTGAATTGAAAAGTGTTGAAATACTTCTTTCTGGATATTTTTAACTGCAGTCTGTTTCTGAATGTTAGTTGTGATTGCTGAATAAATTATTGCTGAGTAACCAGATCCGGATATGGGAGAATCCGACGACCCGGTATTAGGGTCGCGACACGACGTATCCCTAGGGCATATAGTACATCATTTAGTACCATAATGCTATCCCCCAGGTCAAGCCTGTACGTCCCAACACCTTCCACATCCAGGTAGGTGTTGTTTCCCATGAAGATCCTTTGTTCTCCTTTGCTCAGCTCCTTGAAGTCCACCAGGCCCTCCTTCGTCTTTGCGATGTATCTAGTTGCTGCAGAGTCGATCCACCATCCGTAAAACACTGTCCGTGATGATGGAGTTGCATTCCACGACAACCGCGAATTCCATTTTCTTCTTGCCTTTGTTTTCAGGCATCTTAGAATTTTCCGGCTTCTTCTTGGTGGGGCAATTGACCTTGAAATGGCCATATTTTCTGCAACCGTAGCAAGAGCCATGTGGGTATTTCCCACTCTTTCCCTTGAAATTCGCCTTGGAGGGGCCCAACCTTTTCTTCTGTGTACGACATTTGCTTCTTCTTCTTCCTCCTCGACCTCAAAGATCTCAGCTTCCGATCTTTGCTTATAGGGGTCCTTCTCAATTGCCAGTTGTGCAGTTAAGTCCGTCATAGACTTAATATTACCATTCATCCTCAGAGATGTGGCAACCATGTCGAATGGCGGTGAGAGACTTCCTAGTATGGCTGCGATCTGCATCCTTTCCGTAATCACGCAATCAACAACCGCAAGATCCTTGGCCATCACAATCATCTTGTTCACATGCTCGAAGACGCTTTCATATTCCTTCATCCTACACGAGTTGTATTTGTGTAGAAGAAGCTGTATGCTCACTTCCGACTTGGAGTGATATTTCTCCTTAACCGCGGTCCAGAGTTCGTAAACTGATTTACATGTCTCAAAGACCCGAATCCGGTTCAAATCCATGCGGGTGAGCATGATGCTCCTACCCCTATTATCTGTTTTCTCCCACTGTGCGCATGAACTAATTTCCTCCATAGTTGGATTTTCAGATAAGGTTGGGTCGGGTTTATCTATGACGGAGTGTATACTATCGTGCAACATGCCATAGTAGATCTTTCTACTCCACGACTCATAATTAGTACCATTAAGGTACTCAATTTTTCCCACCTCAGTGATAATTGTATTGTTTGTCAACTTTGGATCTAATGAAAACAAATATAAGTTTTATATGAGATTGTGCAGTTAAAAAACTTGATTAAAAAATATAAGTGGATGGGTAAAAGAACTTTAGGCAAGAAGATGATTTCTATTCAGTGATAATTGTGAATATTAAGGTAAACTTTCAACAATTTTCAACAACAACCACAAAACAACTTCTTTTTAATTAACATATATCTAAATATATTTTGAATAAAGTATAACATATCTTCTTAACAAATTGATCATTGAAGCAATTTCAATAAGAAAGTTCTACTGAGATTTTCTAAGGATACCTAACAGATGGTGCATTATGCACTTTTATAGGGAACTCCTTAAAAAGTGGTGCCAATCTCCCATACCCATGTGCTATTAATAATTCTGATTCTGGTGAGTCTAAAACTAGTCAGCAACTGCATGTTATGTGACCAGTAGCATTTATCTTTCCCTTAAATTATGAACGCTTGTCGAAATTTCTTGTGGACAACTGGTTCACATTCATAAACAAATGGAGTTATCGTAGGGATCACAAAAATGTTTCAAAAAATAAGCTACTTACGTCTAGTTTTGAGTGTGTATATACATAATGTCATGTTGGAGCTAAAGCTTCTTTATCTTTTCTGATGGCATTGCTTCTTAGAAGAGAAAACTGTGCATTTTATATCCACCAGATATTATCACTGAGAGATTATTAAGATTGTACGGAAGGTGAAATCTGATATTTTCCCTTTATTTTAATATATATCTTGGTGTTGCACAACTTCCACGGATTCTGCTCCCTTAAACCCTTTAATAAAGATGTCTTAAATAAAGGGGGACCTCTGGACTCCAAAAAAAAAATAAAATGAAAGGGAAAAAAAGGAAATTCAACCGACCTTAAATCCTTTAGGGTTGGATGTTTCGTGGGAAAAGAGAAAAGGAGGAGCGGCAACACTTCTTCCTCCGACAGCACACACCAGCTTCTCGACGCGAGGAGGCTAGCGACGATGCGAGGGAGTGAGTGCGATCCGGGATCGGAGCTCTGATACAGTGAAGCGTCGAGGTAAGTCGTCATCGACCTTTATCTTAAACGAGAGAGAGGAGGATGATGGAGAAAAAAGAGGGAGATATGGAATGATCTGATGGGGGCTCCCGTTAGGCAAGCTAGTTCTGATCTATCAGTGTTCCCCTCCGAGTAGGAGGTTATTTATAGGGCGTAACCCTCGCCACATCCACTCCCATCCTTCACGTCCAACGGTTAGGGTCTCCGTGAGACCCGATCTTGCCACAACCGCCACATCAGTCACGGAGGCCGTTCTACGATCACATATGTCTAAATTTAATCTATTATCAAGTTTGTCATATACAGGTTTTGAACATTCATACCCATAAATGTACATATAGTATAGCATCACTTTGATTTCCGCGATTTACATGTGTGTGCGCATGTGATTTCCATTTTAAAACATAGAGATTTAATTGCGAAAATCTTCATGAAATAAATTGATCAATCAAAGAACAAGTCTATCATATGCTTAATGGAAGGAGGACGAGGACGTTTACTTTTCGTATTGTTTCAATTTGATTATAAATTAAGTAAATATAATTTGATATATTCATTTAAACTAGTAAATAAACATATGATACACGTATATTTAAATTTATGCACGATTTTGCAAATCCGCACTCGAATCCATTTTTACAAGTATATGTTAACACACACACACTCTGTTTATTCATATCTTAACCTAAAACCCTAATAAATCTCACCCTCAAAGACACCTCTCCTCCCTACTTCAAGGAGCTTGATCGATCTCAGAACGATCATAATTCGTTCGACTTATTCGGGAAATTGCAGGTTCTAATCCATGGAAGGAGCTCCTCCGCTGACCTCCCTCTGCCTGGAGGTGATCAGGGCTTCAATCCGACGTGGTTAGTTGCGAAGTGTTGTATTTGATCTGTCCTTGTTGTAATATTCGTATTTTTTTGATCGATCTGATGTTGAATCCGCGACAGGATGGTTACGATCGGATGATCTATCTGAATTCCCATCGCATCTGGTGGATTCCCTGCTGGCAAGCTTGGATCCCGTGGAGTTAGAAACGTTTGCACCTAAAGTGAGGATATTTCCGCTGCTTTCTAGGCTTCGAGTTGTTCTCTGGAGGAAAATTCCTGGTTGCCGTTATAGGGAAAAAATAGTTAATATGGTAGAAAACTTTTTTTCCTTGTAAATTGTAGGCAGCTTTTATCTGAGTTAAGCTGATAATTTAATAGTACAGATAGGAAGCTGTCTTTATTGCTACGGCTTTGGTTCGTATAGAGCCAAGCTGCCTCCTTTTTTTTTTAAATTTTAAAACCAAAGCTGTTAGAAAATCGGAAGCGGAAGCTAAAACATGGATAAAGAATAAACATCAAAGAAGAACGTCGGGATTTTACGTGGAACCCTACTTTGTGAGGAGCGGGATGAAACCACGGGAGAAGCCCTCAAAGGGGCATATGCTTTTATTGACTTTCTCATCTGATACAGGAGGCCTGGGGCTCATTATATAGCCTCCACAGGGCCTCCAAGTCCCATCACTAGACGATGTGGGACAAAACTGATGGATGGGGTAAATGAATCCCTCCAGATCCATTTACCCATCTCCCTCATAACTGGCGCATACAACGAATACTCCAACACTCCCCCTCAAGCTGGAGCATGCAATGCTCAACTTGGACATACAGAAAGAAAATCAACTCAACGCTATAATATACTACAGACAATATCAACCCAACGCGCACAACTGCTGTTGTCGAGGACGTTGCTTCTCATGCCGTGCAGGTGAGGAGGACGAACGGGCTGGAGTGTGAGTCTGCTGAATCTCTTCGTCGGAGAGCATGTGATCTGAACTGCGCCTGTCGGAGTCACTGCAACTGGAAAATGAGTCTCCTCGTCGGAGTACTCTGGCCCGCCACAATATGTAGACAACTGGTCCATCTCTGAAAAGGGCCGAACTGAAAAAGGCCGTGGCTGTGCAATCCTCTTTGGAGTCCACGGTCGCTGGAGAATGGAGTCTGAAAAGTCTCCTCTTCGGAGAACTGGGTCTCTCCCATCTGGCTCAGAGAATGGTGCACTACTCTGGTGTACCTATGATACCACATGAAAACCCTTGCCAACATGGCATAGGGAATGGTCCTCTACTCTGGAGTCCCTATAGCTCCCATGAAAACTCTGGCCGACAAAACAAGAATAATGATGGGGACCTCGAAATTGAAGATGGCAAACATGTGCTCCTCTGAAAAAGACCGCATACTCGTGCGTGTTTGAAATTGGAGTCTCTTTGGAGAACTCGAAAACTGAGCCTCTCATCATGGAGTGCCTCGAACTTGGACTCTGACCAATCTGAATGTCGAGTCTGAAATCTGATATGTCTTTGTAGAGTCTGAAAAATCTGGATGGTCTGATGAATCTCTGAATCTGATGTCTGAATCTGGAAGAAGACCTGTGACCCTACACCATACTCCCCCTTTCTCCCATACTAGTCGGAAAATCAACATCGACTAAGTTGGGAGAAGACAATATGAATAGGGATAAAACATGAACTCTTAGCCGATCACACATTTGTCGGCTTTTCAAAACATTCATTATTTTTTCTGAAACAACGTTTTTTAAGCCGTTGACATTTTTTTCTTTTTTTTCCGGCTTTTCATCCTTCTTTTTTTTCGTACCTTTTTTTTGTGTATGCGCTCCCCTTTTTTTTCCTTTTTTTGTTTAATTCACCTCTCGGCCCAAACATACGGCTCACAGTTTTTTTTAATGCTATTGGGCCCATTCGAGCCCTGGAATAAACATGCGCCTCCACTCCTCTTTAGGGTTCCCCGATGGGAAAACCCCCTCTCTTCATCGAGATATGTGCCTCCGCCGACCTGGATGGGAACAGGAGAAGAGCCCGCGTACGCGACCTTGGACTGGAGTGACTGGAGGCGCCCGCGCGGGGAGATCGAAGGGCATGAGTGCCTGGGCGTTGCGAGAGGGCGCCGCCTGGGAGCATGGAGCGTCGCGCAGCCTGGTTCCGCGCCTGGGAACTGCACGCGGGAGAGAACGTGAGGGAGGCAGAAGATCTCCGCCAGGAGGTTCGAGTATGGTGCCTGCGGGGATCGCCTGGGGTGCCGCTAGGGCAAGGAGAGGGCGTTTCCGCTGGAGTTGTGCGCTGTCAGGAGAGGGGTCGATTGGGGCTGCAAGGATGCCTGGAATCGGGAGGACGAGCAGAAGGCGACGCGGGGCATGGCCGCCAGGGGTGCCGCTAGGCATGGAGGATCAAGAGTTCTGCATCTGGAGTTTGATCGCGTTGGGAAGGGAACCGCCTGTGTGCGTGCTGGGAAGAGAACCGCCTGCAGAGTGGCTGATGCGGCTAGGGATTTGCCGTCGCCTGCGGCTTCGCTAGGAACAACCGCTCAGATCTGGATCTCGGCTTCTGGACAAAATATCTAGGGTTTCAAAAAATGAAACCCTAGCAATGATATCATGATACTGAATGATCTTGTGCAGAACTCGAACAATCTCACATATAAATCTTCATCACAATCTGACTCTCGAAAAATACATAAAACAACTCAAGAACAAATCTCCGAGAATCGAACCCGCTCTGATACCATGTTAGAAAATCGGAAGTGGAAGCTAAAACACGGATAAAGAATAAACATCATAGAAGAACGACGGGATTTTACGTGGAACCCTACTCCGTGAGGAGCGGGATGAAACCACGGGAGAAGCCTTCAAAGGGGCGTGTTATGCATTGCACTTTCGCATCTGATACAGGAGGCCTGGGGCTCCTTATATAGCCTCAACGGGGCCTCCAAGTCCCACCACTGGACGATGTGGGACAAAACTGTTGGATGGGGTAAATGGATCCCTCCAGATCCATTTACCCATCTCCCTCATAACTGGCGCATACAACGAATACTCCAACAAAAGCATACTATACCTAAAAATGAAAGCGGCCTCACGAGTCGCTTATACACGATCTGCAACAAAAAAAGATTTGATACCTTAGATAACACATTTGTTTTATCCATAATCGTATCTAGAAAGGGTGATCCGAGCGATGCCTGAAAGGGGATATAAACTTGACATTTTCAAAAAAAACTTGACGTTTTCAAAAATTAGAGGAATCAAGAAGAGAAATTGCAAAATTGAAAGGATGATAGATTGATTGCTAATCTGAATGTGATTAATAATAGATAGAAACTGAGGTGCTCGAGCTTTATGCCAGCTGGGAGTGCCTCAATGACAATCGAGGAACTGTAGAGTCGACACTACTTGTACATGCCAATGTGGAAGGGCTCCGTGCAAGCCCTGATCACACCTCAATGACCCTCTATCTTCGACGGAGCTCTTAAGATTGGCCTTGCTATTTGCTGGAGCTTTGAGCTTGGCACGACCAATCTGGAAGCGGTGGAAGACCAAATGAAATGGATGGAAGAGTATATTGGGTAAATGACAGCAGATAAGTTATTGAGGTCTGAGGCTATTAGGGAAATCGACAGTGCGTCAAATGATGTTCCAATTATGATGTATATTGACCGGGATGTTGGTTAAATCGATCATTGACAATGGGGTTATTACAGCTGGTTTTAACTCCATGGCAGTGAATATACGGGATAAATAAGACAACATAGAGGTCATGAAACTCAGATCAATTGAAGGGCTATTAACGCTCAATGAATCTTTACCAATTATAAAATAATTTTATATTATTAGTGCATGCTTTACAACTTCAATGTTCTGGTGGTAGAGCATAGAGCAACGTGCATACCACCCAAAAGACCATGGTTCAAATCCCCCCTTAAAGAGGGTTGCATTAGGTAACCGACATCGATAATAAAAAGAGTTGGATCTTTCAACATGGATTTGATAAGAATCCATGTAGCCGACCCTACTTAAAGTGGGATTACTGCGGTGAACCCCATTGCTTTCGGTGAAGATTTGATCAATCACATGTCCATGTTTTGGCTAGATATTAGGTGGAATCAGCGGATGTTCAAAGGATCTTTGAAATGATATGGAATCACAAAGAAATATACAAGAGATAAATTGCAAAGTGCTTCCCAACTAGTGTTGTTGCAATAAGAAGAAAGTTGAAAATATACTAAGTTTCAATGCTTGTATACATAATCTATATGTATTTTCATGTATTCACAATGTATATGTGGCATTTACAAGGGGTCTTTTGATATTTTTCATATATGAGAATCAGAATTGTATTTTTTTTATATAAATTTGAGTATACATACATAGTTTATACCAAATTCCGTCATTTATAAGCATATACTTTAGGTTAGGATAGTGTACCTATATATACTTATGTATTATTTATTTATTTAAAAACTATACCATGTATAAATTTCCATCGATATCATATTTGAGTATTTTTATGGTATTTATTCATAGGAAAAAATAAAATTATTTGAGTTGTATATAAATTGATTGTGAAGGGCCACCTCTAAAAGGCGGACTTCTCCAAAGCCTATGCCCGCATGAATTAGTGGTTCTTATGATCAGCTTTAGTGAGGATGGATTTCCTGCACACTTAGATCTATTTTATGAAGCGTTGTATACAATCTTTTCGCATGAGTACTGCGTTGTATACAATCTTGATTAATGATAGACCTGAAGATAGTTTCTTTGAGATGGGGGATGGGGGGGGGGGTTTCGAAGGTGCCAACTTATGCCTCTACTATTTGTTTTGGTTGTGGATGTTCTTGCTATCATGGTGAACCAGGTGGTGTAGAGAGGTGATACCTTGGGCTACCTTTAGAATGACATCTCCATCCCCCATTGATGCAATCATTCCCAAATTGACAGGGCGACCCGAATTGAAGAAATTTGCTTATGTGGGGATTTTTGCAAATTAGGAATTTCCGTTTTTAATTAGTTAATTTAAATTAGTTGCGCATTTTATTTCAATAAATTGAGATTATAATCTCAACATTTTTCGTAGATAAAATTAGTTAAAAGTCAATTAGAATCGGTTAGAGTCAATTAGGATCGAGTCAGATTTTATTTGAATTCGAGTTTGATTCTCTTTCTATTTTTGTAATTCCACCCCTCCTATATAAAGGGGTTGATAGTTTATTGTAAAAGTTCATTTCAATTGATATGAAAAATTAAGTTTTATCTCTCTTTGCCTCTCTCTCTCTCAGCAATCTTCGCGTTTCATCCCCGAAATCTCGTGCAACCGGCGCGCTCTTCTCTTCTCCCACCCTCTAATCTCTTCTCCACCAAATATTTCCACCATCAAAATTAATCTTTGACCGTTGGAATTTTCTTTTTGCATCATTTGGTATCAGAGCATGGCAACCGAATCGTTCTTACGATTCGACGATCCCGACGCATATTGGAGGATGCAATACGATTTAAGTCGTCTCTCCCATGGTTTGGATTTACGTTCGCGTTTGAGGAAGTTCAAGCATCGCCTCCTATCAAGTTTCAAGGTTCAAGCATGGCTGGATGCGTCAATCAAGGAAGAATCGCCTGTCGACAACAAAAATCAGATCGTCGAAGCTGCTGTGCAACCCGATTTTGAGTAAGAAACGGAAGGTATTTTCAGCTTCGAAGAAAATTCTACTATTACAAATGTTGGCCAACACCACTATGAATACCCAGGGCCCATATTCGATGAAGATCCTGCGGATGAAGAATGCCAAATCCTCGATTTCTTAGCAATAAACGTTGCTGTCCAGATTTCAAAAAATGAAAAAGAAGAAGACCTAGATCTAATTTCTCCCAAGGTGGTAGTCCAGGGGGCTCCTGTGACACCAACACTGACACTGCCACTATCGCCTCTCGCCATCTCAGACCCAGAACCGACATCTCTTCCCCA
Organism: Ottelia alismoides; assembly: GCA_037367405.1. Lineage (NCBI taxonomy): Eukaryota > Viridiplantae > Streptophyta > Magnoliopsida > Alismatales > Hydrocharitaceae > Ottelia > Ottelia alismoides. The sequence goes on along the minus strand of JAZKJV010003941.1, from coordinate 496,227 downwards.
ACAGGCACTCCCATATTCCCCACCATTGGGGACACCATTACCGTTGCAAGGTTACGGGGAATGGCATCCCAAGACGCCATCACCCTACTCGTGTGGTTGTGTGGGCGCGATGACTCCCCACTGTTGGCGGCACCCCCATCAGTGTCACCATCGCCGAGACAGTCACTCCTACCTACGCTTGCATCACCATTGCGGGAGTTTTCGAGCAGGCCTCCGTCATTGTTTTGTGCGACCCCACTGCAGATTGTGTCGAAGCTCACGTTGCCCTAAACTCAAGTTCGATTGGCATCGAAGCAGCTGCCAGAACACTCGCTTGTGCCCATGCGAAAGTCACCACTGCCATCGCCCTCGCCCGCGAGGTTTGCGCGACCATGCCACGAGGTCCGCACAACCCCCTCTAACCCCACACGTCGGCATCTCAGGGAGAGCTCGTCGTCGTTGCTCCCTGCCCGATCCAGGCCGCTATTGCTCGATCATGAGCTCCAACAGCCACTATGCGCGCGGTCGTCACCGCCACCCTCCCACCAAGAGGGAACGCTGCCGCATATTACATTGGGAGCCTAAAACCCTAACGGGTGGTTCCCTGTCCAGAGAAATCAGATCCCATGGAAATAGGAATTGGAATATGATTTGGGATATTTGCAGAGAAGTCCCTCCTCACAAGAATTTTTTATCTAAAGGGCCTATTGGAAGGTAAATTATGTTATTGGTGTATTTTAAGTGAAGGGTAGAACATTTGTAGTCGTGCCCCTCGGTGGAAAGAAATTACAAACGTAACATGGAAAAGGAGCAAAATTAGGGATATTTGCTCAACCAATCCAGATGAAATTCTAGACCGGAGCCTAGGGTTATTGGAATAAATAGATTGATCATTTTTCCCAACATGGTATCATAGCGGCGATCCTAGACCGGAGCTCTCGTACCCAAAACCCTAATCCTAGCCCTCCACCACCTAGCCCTGCGGCCTCCGCTCCCAGCCAGCGGCCATTTCTGCCCCAACGGCCTCCGATGCCCCCAGCCAGCGGTTCCCGCCACCCTCAGCGGCCTACGTTGCCTCCAACCAGTCAGCCAGTGGCCAGCGCCGCACCCAATGGCCCCCTCACGGCATCACCGCCCCCAGTGGCCCCTAGCGACATCCGCCACCCCCGGTGGTCCTCATAGTTGCGTCGTCTTCTTCAAAGGGGTTGGTTGCAATCTAAGTCTATACATGCAACCAACTCCCTTTATGTCAGTGTAGGCATTTACTTTGTCAAGTCTATGATCCTCGTCTTCTACGATCGGCAAGATGTTAGAGAACAAGATTGATATCCCCACCACATACGCCTTCAGAGGTCCAACGCCCATTGTTAAGGTGGATGTGTCGAATTACGAGTTGTGGGCCATGCAATTCATGAGCCTAATGAAGTCAATGGGTAAGAAGCACATTCTTACTGAGGATGAGCCGATGGAGACGACATGATTGTATGCCTCATGTGAGGCTGATGATGCATATGCACAAGTCTGGTTATCTGGTACTTTGATACCAGATATTGCAAACGATGTCCTGCACCAGCCCGCAACAAAAGCCATGTGGGATATTGTTGCTACCACATATTCACAGGCTAAGAATGAGACGAAGATTTTATAGCTACAACATGACATCTTTACTATTAAGCAGAATGAACGTCCATTGCATGCACACTATACTGCCTTGCGCGGAATGTTTGAGAAGCTTCATAGCTTCGTACCTCTCACGGCTACTCCAGAGCAGATGAAGACATTCCAAAATGCTACAATGGTTGGAGTAATTCTGGCCTCTCTTGACGCACAGTACGAGGCTGCTTCCTCCCAGATACTAGATGATGCTACCATTCCTCCCATGGAGGAGGCCTTTCGAAAGTTGAGCAGGATCAATGTTCCATCTCTAGTGCCAAATTCTTCTGCCATGGAGGCCTCTCGTGGACGAGGTGGTTCATCTCAGTTTCGTGGATGAGCATCATGTGGTAGAGGTGGACGTGGTCGTGGACCACAGTGTACCTATTGTCATAGATCTGGTCATACAAAAGATACATGCTATTCCAAGCATGGTTTTCCAACATCAGCATGTGTAGCAGAACATGCCCAGCATCAACAATCTGCTCCACTCACATCGGATCAACGATATGATGATCTTGTGTCTCGATTGAGAGACATTGTGCCACCATCTAGTTCCTCAACACCCGCTTCAGAGAACAGTGCAGACTTTGCCGCTACTTCAGGAGCAAGCACCTCAACTTATCATGGTTTTGATATCTCGGAACGTATTATTGATTCTGGAGCCACACATCACTTGTGTGGAGATAGAGGTCAGCTCACAACCTACACGCAATTTTCTCCAAGACGGACAATAGTCATAGCCGATGGTTCTCATTCCCCTATCACGTGGTAGGGGGAGATCACCTTGACACCTTCTATGCGATTGCAGAACGTGATGCATGCTCCTGATTTTTCAATGAATTTACTGTCTATCAGTCAGTTTACTAAGGATTTAAATTGTCGAGCAATATTTAATCCATCGTCTTTTGTTTTTCAGGACATTCTTACGGGCAAGGTGATTGGCACTGGCTGTGAGCAGGGTGGACCCTTTCGACTGGTCCACACACGGTATGCTGGTCTATCATCCCATTTCACTGGACTGGTTTCTCCCTACCTATGGCATCTGCGTTTTGGTCATCTCCCACTTCAGAAGCTGTGTCAAGTCCTCCTCAGATTTCACCTCGCTCGTCATTCAACTATGAAGCATGTCAATTAGGAAAGCATCATCGGTCCGTCTTTCCTAGTAGTCAGAGTCGGAGCAGTAGTTCCCCTTCCGAGTTTTTCCATGTTGATATTTGGGGTCCAAGTCCTGTTTCCGATCATCAAGGACATAGATTTTGTTTAGTGGCAGCGGATGATTTTAGCCGTCTGTCCTGGGTCTTCTTGTTAAAGAATAAATTTGAAGCTGGAAATATCATCATAAATTTTATTAGACAAGTACAAAATCTGTTTTCAACTCTGTGAAGATTCTACTGACTGACAATGCGCTTGAATTCCGTACAAATGTGCTGTCTCAATTTTTTTCTTCAAATGGTATTCTTCATCAAACATCATGTGCTTATACGTCTCAACAGAACGATGTTACTGAAAGAAAACACCGTCACCTTCTTGATGCCACTCGTACACTCCTGATACAGAGTTGTACCCCTCATTTATTATGGGGTGATGCGGTTCTCACGGCATGCTATCTTATTAACCGCATGCCATCATCGGTGCTGGGGGAGAAAGTCCCTTTTTCACTTGTGTTTCTTGACAACTAGTTGTTCTCTCTTAGCCCTCGTGTTTTTGGATCGGTTGCTTTTGTCGATCGGTTGTCTCCAGGGATTGACAAGCGCTCTCCAAGGGCTGTCAAATGTGTCTTTGTTGGGTACTTCAGAACTCAGAAGGGTTATCGTTGCTATGATCCGCAAACAAGCGCTCTCCAAGGGCTGTCAAATGTGTCTTTGTTGGGTACTTCAGAACTCAGAAGGGTTATCGTTGCTATGATCCGCTACACATGAGATGTTATGTCAGCGCAGATGTTACTTTTTTTGAGTCTGTCTTGTATTTTTCGCCTACAGGTGACAGGTTGACTCCTTCAGATTCAGATGATTAGGTCTACATTCCACCTCCACCTATGCGTCAACCACATTCCTTACCACCTCCTCCATTACCACCTCCATCACCACCATTAGCTCCACCACCACCTATTATTCCAGTTCCTCCGCTACCTCATCACTACAAACGATGATCTGCTTCTGCACATGCTCTTGGTCCATCATCCAGCACGTCCCAGTTTTGTTTTGATAGCATTACTTCTAATGATTGGGATTTAATAATGATCCTCAGCAGGGCTCCTCTACAGATGATGATGATCAGGGGGATGGCAGGAATAATGATGATGATTTGGATTTACCCATTGCTATTAGGAATTGCTTCTCATGTCACCTTCAGGTGTTTGGCAAGTGATTTTATCCCATGGACTTACCAGGAGGAGTTGACAGATAGTCGATGGCGTTTAGCCATGGAGGAGGAGATGGCGGCTCTACAATCCAGAGGTACATAGAGCCTAGTACCTGCTCCTTCTGGGGCGTCGTTAGTGAGCTGCAAATGGGTTTTTACAGTGAAACAGAATGCATATGACAATATTGATCGATATAAAGCTAGGCTAGTTGCAAGATGCTTTACACAAACACATGGGATGGATTATCTAGACACCTTCTCCCCCGTTGTACGTTATTCGACCCTAAGGATTCTTTTATCTGTTGCGGTTCTTCGAGATTAGCCTCCGTTTCAACTTGATGTCAAGAATGCCTTCCTCTATGACGATCTTCAGGAGGAAGTGTATATGCAACAACCACCAGGGTTTACTGCTGAGGGGAGTGTACACATGTATGTAGACTTCATAAGGCCATATATGGGCTCAAGCAGAGCCCAAGAGCTTGGTTCCAGAAGCTCTCATACTTGTTTGAAAAGCAATGGTTCAAACGATCCAATGCAGATCATTCTCTTTTCATAAATAGAACTACCAGAGGTACGACTGCTATTATGGTATATGTTGATGATATTCTCATTACAGGAGATGACCTACATGGAATAAGGATGGCTAAAGACTTTATGGCTCGTGAATTCATTACCAAGGACCTTGGAGATCTCAGATACTTTCTGGGACTGGAGCTTGCCAGAAATCAACAAGGACTAGTAATGACTCAGAGGAAATATTTCACTGATCTGCTTAGTGACATGTGTATGCTTGGATGTAGACCTGCTACTACACCTATGGATCCAAGCATGAAGCTCTACGAGAATGACACTGATGAAGTAGACTGGAGAAGATATAGAGAACTGGTAGGAAAGCTTCTTTATGTTACGATTACCAGACCAGATATCTCATTTGCAGTTAGCAGAGTTAGCCAGTTCATGGAGCAACCACGTAAGGTACATATAGACGCTATACTGATGATACTAAGGTACCTAAAATCATACCCAGGTGTAGGTCTATTGTTTAGAAAGGGCAAGTCGGTCACCATCTCAGCATACGCAGATGCAAATTATGCAGGGTGCCCAAGGATAGGAAGTCCACCACATGCTTTGCAGTATATGTTGGAGATTCTCTTGTCTCATGGAAGAGCAAGAAACAAACTGTTGTGGCCATGTCTAGTGCTGAGTCAGAGTATAGGTCTATGGCCCAGACTAGCACATAAATGATGTGGGTTCGAGCTATTCGTACAGATCTACACATGGAGGTTCCTCTTCCCATGCCACTGAAATGTGACAATCATACTGCTATATTTATTGCAAATAACCCAGCATTTCATGAACGTACCAAGCACATTGAGGTTGATTGCCATTATATACGCGATATGATTCGAAGGATTTTATTTCCACATTGTTAGAAAATAGAAAGCGGGAGCGAAAATGATAAATAGAGCACAAGAACAGAAATATGGAACATGGAACATCATGATTTTTATGTGGAACCCTACTCCCTAAGGAGCGGGATGAAACCACGGGAGAAGGCCTCAAAGGGCCATATGTTGCATTCAACATTCTTATTTGACTACAGGGGTGTGGGGGTTTATATATAGCCCCCACTAAGTCTCCACATCTCCAAATTGGTAGATGTGGGACTAAAGACTGGACGGTTTAAATAGATCTTGGAGGGATCCATTTACCCATCTCCCACATAGATGGCGCATATAACACATACTCCAATACTCCCCCTCAAGCTGGAGCATGCAATGCTCAGCTTGGACAAACAGAAAGAAACTCAACTCACAATACACGACACTACAAACAATATTAACTCAACACACACAACTATCGGCTGCTGTCGAGGATGTTGCTTCTCATGCCGTGCAGGTGAGGAGGACGAACGGGCTGGAGTGTGAGTCAACTGAGGACTCGGAATTTGACCATCGAGTCTGAAACTGCGCCTGGAGTCTCCTCGTCGGAGAACTATGTCTCTCCCATCTGGCTCAGAGAATGGTACTCTACTCTGGAGTCCCTATGATACCACATGAAAACCCTTGCCCACATGGCATAGGGAATGGTCCTCTACTCTGGAGTCCCTATGGCTCACATGAAAACTCTGGCCGACCAGTAAAGATGGGGACCATGACAAAGATGGCACACATGTGCACATCGAACTGCAGATTCGAAAAATATCTGAATGTCGAGTCTGAACAACTGATCATCTGTACAGTCTGGAAGCTGGCTGGTCTGACGAATCTGAAATCTGGAGAAGACCTGTTACTCTACATATACTCCCCTTTCTCCCATACTGGTCGGAATGAAGACATCGACCAAGTTGGGAGAAGACAATAAAAATGGGGGAAAACATGAAAACTCTTAGCCGACAAAAAATATATTTTTTATACGGCTTTCTCAATCAATAATTCAATTTTTTATCACCTTTTTTTCTCGGTTATTTCATTCATTTTTAGTAGCCGTCATTTTTTTAAAATAAGCCGTTGACAATTTTTTTCGGCTTTGCCCTCTCACAATTTTTTTGGAAATATACATACGGCTTTTCTTTGTACGCTCCTCTTTTCTTAAAACAATAATTCTCTCTCTCCTTTAAATAGGGCCCACTTGGGCTCAAAACAACTTGCCTCTTTTTTTTTTGAAATTATGCACGGCCTCTTTTTTTTGTATGCATTTTTGAAACAAATAGACCCCCTTTGTTTTTTTCTAAATAATAATGGGCCTTTTTTTAAATTTTCAGCATGGGCTGAAAAATGAGGCGACCCTGGTTTTTTTATTTTGGGTTCGCTGGAACCCTACTAAAGGACATTCCCCATGATGGGCATTTGTCTCCACGCCGCCGCCTTGCGAGCCGATCTGGAGGTCACGCCGAAGCTCGCGTGGAGAAACCATGCGCCGCCGGCTGAGGGAGAAGTCGAAGATGCGCCACCGCCTTGAGGAATTGAGCCGGGGGGGCGCCACCAATGTGCTGAATGGGAGTGGGAGGCGACGTCGCTCGAGAGGATGTCCCTCCGCCTGGGGATGATCGATGGAGGTTCCGCCAGGACGAGTTTCTCCCGCCGCCTTGTGAGATACTGCTGCCTGCGACGGGGTTTGCGTGAAGGGGGTGGGGGGGCTGATGGAGGAGGGCTTGAGAGGAGCCCACAACGCCACATAGGGGGTTCCATGTTTGCTTTTGCGCCACTTGGGGGATCGTGAACAAAGAAGAAAGCATGCAGGGGTGCCGCATGGAGATAAGCTCCCCACCTAGAGCGGAAGGGTGCGCATGCCTGGGAGCTCCTGTATCTGATGGAGGAGGAGCCACGATAGGTCGGAGGTCGAGAGATCGCCGCCTGCGATGCCTCGACCTTCTCTTCTTCTTCGTTTGGCGGTGCAACGAGGTGGCTGGAATCTGAACATCGAGTATTCGTACGCTGCTGGGAGGACGATGTGCAAGGGGTCTTAGCCACCTTGTATCTTTTTCTTCTATGAACTGGGAATAGGGTTTCCAGCCGCCTGAGTGTAGGAGCAGGAGCCGGAGTAGGAGGGCACCGCCGCTGCAAGAGATGTGCTGCCTTGTGCAAGGGCTACCTTGATTTGACTATGGTTTGTACGAGGATCTGGATGCCGAGTGGAGGATTTCGCCAGAAGGAAGCGACGCCTGGAGAGCACTGCCAGGATGCCTGCGCGAGGAGTTGGCGATGGAACCTGAGATGTGCCGCTACGAGAGATGTGGAGACTTCGCGCCGGATGCCCTTCTTTAATGAATAAGGAAGAAAACTCGCTAGGGTTTCAGAAACAAAAAAAACCCAAAAACAGCTTCTCTCTATTTTGCAGAATGACAATCAAACGAGTTTTGATCTTTGCAACTAGGGTTTCAAGAAAATCCTAAAAAACATAAACTCGAACTTGAAATGATCCAAAGATTCCAAACAAGAATTCAAGGATGAAAATCAATCAAGAACGAACCCTCTCTGATACCATGTTAGAAAATAGAAAGCGGAAGCGAAAATGATAAACAGAGCATAAGAACAGAAATATGAAACATGGAACACCATGATTTTTACGTGGAACCCTACTCCCTAAGGAGCGTGATGAAACCACGAGAGAGGGCCTCAAAGGGCCATATGTTGCATTCAACTTCCTCATCTGACTAGAGGGGTGTGGGGTCTATATATAGCCCCCACTGAGTCTCCACATCTCCAAATTGGTAGATGTGGGACTAAAGACGGGATGGGGTAAATGGATCCTACCCATCTCCCACATAGATGGCGCATATAACACATACTCCAACACACATCTCATGTCAGCTCAGGGGATCAGACTGCAGACATCCTCACCAAGGCCTTACTCCGAGGACCTTTTCAGAAGTGTTCGTCCAAGCTGAGCATGATAGACATCTATGCTCTATCTTGAGGGGAGTGTAGAGATATATATTTATGTTACCGTCTTTATTTCATGTTTCTCGGACTATTTCTTAACTCTCTTTACTTGTGTATGCTTTATGTAATTTACTCATAAGCTTCTCTCCTATATAAGAGAGCCTAGGGTTATTGGAATAAACAGATTGATCATTTTTTTCCCAACACAAATAAAATACTATTTCAGTCCAATTTAAAACGACTGAAGCAATACGATTTTATAGACAAGGAATAAGTTGTGAATAAATCCAAACAACCTTCTAATAAATTTAAGCAATCTTTTAGCAAGTGTCCCTATTTGGATCAGGGAATCGAATTGACTGTAAAACATGAGATTTAATTGAGAAAATCAAAACATGAGATTAATTAATCAATTTTTAATGAACAAGGAAATCTTTTATTTAGGTGAGTAAATATATTGACCTTCAAACAACAATGATTATTTGCTATTGCTATAGAACAAGCTCGCAATTTATCTTTGTTACTGTAGGGATATATTTATGTTACGTTATTTGTACTGTCTCTTAATTTCCTTCTTCTTATGAATGTCTTATGTAATTTACCCATAGGCTACTCTCCTATATAAGAGAGCCCAGGGTTCATGGAATAAATAACTCTTTCTATTTTTCCCAACATGGTATCAGAGCGGCGGTCCTAGATCGGAGCTCCTGTACTGAAACCCTAACCCTAACCCCCACCTCAAGCACCTCTCGCACACGCTGCCTTGTGCCTCCCCGCCGCGCCCCTCCACCGTCACCGAGGTCCACCGCCGAGGGCCCCTCCTCCCATCGAGGTCCCCTCCTCCCGTCGAGGGCCCTTCCTCCCACCGAGCTCCCGCCGAGGTCCACCGCCGAGGGCCTCCCTGCTGCGTCTCTTGACCGTAGCCTAGGCCCCTGCCGCCTAGGCTCCCGACGCCTTGGCTCCCGCAGCCTGTCGCCTAGGCTCCTCTTCCCTTGTCGTCTAGGCCCCACCGTCTCCTAGGCCCTCACCGGCTCTTCTTCTTGATGGGTTTTGTTGCTTGAGTCTACACATGCAACCGAACCCGTGTATGTCAATGTAGATAAAAGTCTATCTAGTTTACAATCCTAATCTTCTCTTGTCATCATGTCAGAAAGCAAGGCCGATATTCCCTCCACAGGCGCCTTCAGAGGTCCTGCGCCTATTGTGAAGATGGATGGGTCAAACTATGAACTGTGGGCTATGCAGTTCATGAGTATGATGAAGTCTACAGGTAAGAAACACATTCTTAACGAGGATGAGCCTGTTGAGAAGACTAGGGTTAATGCATCATGGGAGGCGGATGATGCATATGCCAAGGTTTGGATTTCAGGTACATTGGCAATAGAGATAGCCAATGATATACTCTATCAGCCCACTGTCAAAGCAATGTGGGATATTCTTGCTGCTACTTATTCACAGACAAAGAATGAGACGAAGATTCTACAACTTCGACATGATATCTTTACTATCAAACATAATGGACGGCCTCTCCACTCACTATACACATCCCTAAGAGGGATGTTCGAGAAATTATATAGCTTCACACCTCTCACATCCACCCCTGAGCAGTAGAATACTTATATGAATGCCACCATGGTTGGTGTGTCCCTGGAAGCCTTGATCCATAGTACGAGGTGACCCGTTCCCTGATTTTGGTAGACTCTACTATTCCTGCTATGGAGGAAGCTTTCCGCAGACTCAGTCATATTACATTTCCATCTTCTACTGCCAATCAGACATCCTCAGCAATGGCGGCATCCCGAGGTCGCGGATGATCTTCTCAGTTTCGTGGTTGTGGACCTCAGGGCAGGGGAGGTCGTGTTCGTCAGCCATGTACTTTCTATCATCATTCTGGGCATACAAAGGATACATACTACTCCAAGCATGGATTCCCTGCTTCTGCTCGAGTGGCTGAATAGATTGAGCCCCCAGCTGCTTCCTTTTTGGATCAACATTTTGATGATCTTGTAGCACGATTAAGGGGTATTATACCCCCCTTCAGTCCTGTGCTACCTTCGACGGTCCCCGGAAGTCATTCAGAAGTAGCTGCTTCAACCTCCTCCAGTACCTCAGGTAGTACTTATGCACTCACTCGCAGTAGTGGATCTGATGATATAGAATGGATTGTGGACTCTGGTGCCACACATCATCTGTGTGGAGACAAGGGTCAACTTAGAGCCTACAGACAGATTCCTCCAGGACGTACTGTGGTTATTGCAGATGGGTCTCACTCCCCGATCACTGGTCAGGGGGAGATTAGCTTGACACCCTCTACACATCTAAAGAATGTGTTGCATGCACCTGATTTCTCTATGAATTTGTTGTCAATTAGCCAGATTACGAAGGATTTACACTGTCGAGCCATCTTTGACCCATCTTCTCTTATTTTCAGGACATCCTTACGGGTGACATGATTGGATGTGGCCGTGAGCAGGGTGACCTCTATCGTCTAGTTCGAACCTCCTATGCCGGAATCTCCTCTCTATCTGCTGGACCTGTCTCACCATTTATGTGGTACCTGCGCATTGGTCATCTACCGCTTCAGAAACTATGTCGTGTTCTGCCCCAGATCTCACCTCACACGTCTCTTCAATGTGAAGCTTGTCAGTTGGGAAAGCATCATAGATCTTCCTTTCGCAGTCGTCAGAGTCGGAGCAACAACTCCATTTTTGTGTTGTTTCATGTTGATATTTGGGGTCCCAGTTGTGTCCCTGATCATCAGGGGCACATGTTTTATCTTGTTGCTGTTGACGATTTTTCTCGTTTGTCTTGGGTCTTCTTATTAAAGAATAAATCTGAAGATGTAAATGTTATCAAAAATTTCTTAACTTAAGTTCGTAATGCTTTTTCTGCTTCTATGAAAATTGTGAGAACTGATAATGCCTTGGAATTTTGTACTAATACACTCTCCAATTATTTTTCCACCCAAGGAATTATTCATCAAACATCCTGTGCCTATACTTCCCAACAAAACGGAGTTGCAGAAAGGAAACATCATCATTTGCTTGATGTCACTAGAACGCTTCTCATTCAGAGTTGTGTTCCTCATTCTTTTTGGGGCGATGCTGTTCTAACGGCATGTTATGTCATTAATCATATGCCGTCGTCTGTCTTGGGTGAGAAGATTCCTTTCTCCCTTGCCTTCCCTAAAAAGGAATTGTTCTCACTTACTCCTCGTGTGTTTGGCCCAGTTTCCTTCGTCCACCAGTTGTCTTTGGGTATTGACAAGCACTCTCCTACTGCTGTCAAGTGTGTTTTTCTCGGGTGCTCCAGGACACAAAAAGGGTACAAGTGTTATGATTCGATGCAGAGGAAGTATTACGTTAGTGCCGATGCCACCTTTTTCGAGTCCGTCCTGTAGTTCTCCCCTACAGGTGATCGGTTGATGTCTTCAGACACTGATGAAGCCATATACATACTACCAACACCACCACCAACACCACCACCAACACCACCGCCACTTCCACTTCCTATTACACCACCAACCACACTACTATACCCGCCGGCCTGCTTCTGCTTATGGTCATCGCTCATCATCTAGCTCGCATGAGGTATGTCCTGAGAATAAAGTTTCTAATGATGGGTCTAATGGTTTACCTGAGCAAAATTCTTTACAGGGGACAAATGTGGAGGCTGTTGATTTGGACATGGCTATTGCGCTTCGGAAGCAGAAACGTAGCTGTGCATCATATCCTATAGCATCCATGGTTTCTTTTGATTGCTTGACTGGTGAATTCAGGAATTTTGCTGTTGCACTTATCTGCTGTGCCTATTCCACGGAATTGTCAAGAAGTTTTGAAGGATAGTCGGTGGCGATTTGCTATGGACGAAGAGATGGCTGCTCTTCAGTCGAGAGGCACCTGGAGCCTCGTCCCAACTCCTACTGGCATGTGTACATTTAGCTCTAAATGGGTGTTTACAGTTAAGCAGAATGCAGATGGTAGCATTGACAGATACAGGACACGCCTGGTTGCACGAGGGTTTACACAGACATATGGGGTGGATTATCTTGACACATTCTCACCAGTTGCTTGTCATTCCACCTTACAGATCCTTCTCTCTATGGCAGTGATTCGAGATTGTCCGTTGTTTCAGTTAGATGTCAATAATGCATTTCTATATGGTGATCTTCAGGAGGAAGTCTACATGCAACAACCACCTGGTTTTGTTGTTGACGAGGAGTGTTCACAGGCGTGTAGACTTCATAAGATGATCTATGGCCTTAAGCAGAGCCTTAGAGCTTGGTTCCAGAAACTTTCAGACTTGTTTGAAAAATAGGGGTACGAACGTTCAAATGCAGATCATTCCCTCTTTATACAGAAAACATCCAGAGGTATGATTGCAATTATGGTGTATGTTGATGATATCCTTATTACAAGAGATGACATACACAGATTCAAGAGGGCGAAAGAACTTCTGGGTCATGAATTTGTCACCAAGGACCTTGGAGCCCTTAGATCAAGGCCTTAAATGTCAGTTTCGGTCACCATTTCGGTATCGACCAAAACAGAATTTCGATGGAATTTCGGTGGAATTTCGACCGAAATTTCGGTCATTTCGGTCATTTTTTGTACTAGGACCCCCATATTTCGGTCATTTCGGTCATTTCGGTCGAATTTCGGTTTCGACTGGATATCGATATTCGACAGAAATTCAACTGAATTTCGCTGAAATTTGAGGCCATGCCTTAGATACTTTCTGGGACTGGAGTTCGCCAGAAATCAACAAGGGCTTGTGATGACCCAGAGGAAATATGTCACTGATTTGCTAAGTGGCACATGAATGCTTGGATGTCAACCTACCACAACACCTATGGTTCCAAGTATGAAACCATATGATGATGATACTAATGACTGATGAGGTTGATAGGAGGAGATACAGAGAACTGGTAGGAAAACTCCTTTATGTTACCATTACCAGACCCAATATATCTTTTGCTGTTAGTCGGGTGAGCCAGTTTATGGAGCAACCACATCAGGTCCATATGGATGCTATACATATGATACTTAGGTATCTTAAATCATCTCCAGGTGCGGGTCTATTGTTTAGGAAAGGCAAGGAGGTCACTATCTCAACATACGTGGATGCTGATTATGCAGGGTGTCCAAAGGATCGGAAGTCCACCACTGGATTTGCTGTATACGTTGGAGATTCTCTTGTCTCATGGAGGAGCAAGAAGCAAACTGTTGTAGCCAGATCTAGTGCTTAGTTTGAATAAAGGGATATGGCCCAGGTCAGTACAGAAATGATGTGGGTTAAAGCTGTCTTTACAAATCTATATATAGAGGTTCCCCTTCCTATGGTATTGGAATGTGACAATCAAGCTGCTATATTTGTTGCAAATAATCCAACATTTCATGAATAGACCAAGTACATCGAGGGTGATTGCCACTATATACGAGATATGATTCAGAAGGGTTTTATTTCCACATCTCATGTCAGCTCAGGGGACCAGACTGCAGATATCTTCACCAAGGCCTTTCTCAGAGGACCGTTCCAGAAGTGCTCGTCCAAGCTGAGCATGATCGACATCTATGCTCCATCTTGATTGGAGTGTAGAGATATATTTATGTTACGTTATTTGTACCGTCTCCTAATTTCCTTCTTATGAATGTCTTATGTAATTTACCCATAGGCTACTCTCCTATATAAGAGAGCCTAGGGTTCATGGAATAAATAACTCTTTCTATTTTCCCCAACAGTTACCTTATGGGGAACCATCCGTGTTTTAGTAAAAACAACCTCCTTAACCTTCATGGTCGATAACTCATTGATTAGACCATTTGACTGCTTACGAGAAATTTTGGAATCACCAAGACCAAGCCAACGCCTCGAAATGTGAATATACGTACTCAGGGCTCCGAAGAGGTCAACAATAACCAACTCAGTCAACAATACCTGGGTTGAGAAAGTCCAAACAATTCGGTTATATGCATTGAGCTTTGTTTCTTATAGGCATACAACATCCGCCAACCAGATTCAAGAGATTTACCTACCGTCAACTACGTGTTTGGTTTTTTGAACCCCATGACATTCCAAGCAACCACCTTCATTGATGAACCATAGATGTTTCTCCCAAAACATGTTCAATCTCCACAACATCGTTAATCCCACCGTTCTCTTAAACTTCCTCCATCCATTGCCTCTTCTTCAAAAGACAACCACTGCTTCTAAATGTATTTCACCCACCCCCCTTTTCTCCGCTGCTCCTCCCAGCATCACCCGCCTCCCTTTTCTCTACATCTTCCTTCTCTGCTGCTCCCCCCAAAGACGAAGAACCCCTCACATTCTTCCCCTAAAACAGTCCTAGACTCTTCTAGAGTAACTCTTGCTAACGACTTCACCATCACCGATACTAAAGAAGGCAATATAGCCGTCACCATTGCATCATGGACATAGAGACGCATGTGTTCAACCATGCCTGCTAGTAAAAGAGCTCCAGTCATGACCAAAATTTAAGGGAAACTTGAGACTAAAACATCAATCGGTAAAGCACCCGAGATGGGTCATCCCCTCAAATATGTTACTCAAAATGGAGGTAAAGTTTGATAAATCGACTCCATCAAAAGTAGAAAGCCCCCTTTGAATTTCCCCATCAATATTAAAAGAATTGCAGTGATTACTCTGTTGAGGAGGAAAGGGTGCCTCGAATCCAGCAATTATCAATGTAATTTTCACACCATCATCGGCTCGACTTTTGCTGCCTCCGTCAAGCTATCCTTAGCCTCGTTGCCTCCACTTCCACCATGAAGACATCCTTAGCAGAAACATTAGAAGGTGATGGGAACAACTCCTCCATCTACTTCTCACCCTTATTACTTTTTTTGAGAATGAACTACATGTGGTCAACAACAAGGCATAACGACGAATGCATGTGGTGTAGTGGACCTACAATCTTTACGACTACGTCTAATACCCACCCCGACCGAAGACCACCAATAACCACTGCCATGATTTTCATAAGCACGATGAAACCTCTACATCTTAGAGGGATATCAGAGATCGTACACTGATAAGCCGCAAAATCACACTCTTAAAAGTGTCGGATTAATACTCGAGCTTCGTTGCAGTTGGGCAAAATCAGATAAATAAAAAACCACTATGATTGATTTGTCAATTAAATACAAGCGGTCAAATTTAATTACTTGGGCAAGCCCAAGGTCGAACTCAGGCACATGAGCCTCTTAAGTACTTATTTAGACTCCTAATACTCAGATTAATTGACAAATTAACAACTCATAGGTCAGAACACATGGACACATGATGCAACCGGATGAAAAACTCTTTTTATTTGATTTTTATCATGCAATGTGATGCAAGCATAGAAATATACAGATAAGCCCTATCTAGATGAAATCAATGAGCGTCAAATTCATGTTCAATTAATGAAGCAAATTTCATTGATGAATGAATACAAAGCATGAGAAACCATTAAACAAATGACATTATGTTACTAAAATTACTCATCCGCATTTTACGTGTCAAATCAGGAAACAAATCATGCCATAAGATAGATGATGAAATGAGCTTCAAAACGAAACTGAAATAGACTAAAACAAAGATCGTATGCTTAAGATATTCGCAAATAAGTCCAGGGGCATAAACGCAAAAAAACTTCAAAATAAATAGAGAAAACATTACAATCAGGTCCCTGTAAGGGAAAAATGTAATTAAGAAAAGTCGCGAGGCCTTCCTTGTAATTTCCCCATATGCGCTGGGGCTATATTACAATTATTAAAACCCGGAGGGGATCGGTTGCAAATATCCCCAGGCACGCATGCCCTATAGGAGGACCTGTTTGCAATTTAGAGAAGTCGGCGGGGTACCCTTGCAATTTTCCCAGCCCTCACGTGCCAGAGCACGTAAGGCTAGGCTCGGACGAAGGCTCTGGCTAGGGGTGAGGCTCTGCGGAGGCTCGTGACACGTGTTGATAGAAGGCGCTCCGGTTTGGCTCGGGTGCCCTGAGCTTGGAGGCTGGAAATGGAGGCTAGGGGGTTGACACATGGCCTCCTGAGGGCCGTCCGATCAGAGACATCGGACAACACCTGTACGCCTTCGTTCTTCCTTGCCGCCGCCTCCTGCGGCGGACTTGGCGGGGCTCCGGTGAAGGGCTCACAGCTCCGCCCGGCCGTGGTTGATCGTCAAGAGCTAGGGGAAGGATACAATGATGTCGACGATGAAGCTCCGACGTCGAGGAGTCGCAGGGGCAGTTAGGATCAACATAATGACGTTAGCCCATCGAAGACGAAGCCTCTGAGAGCAGCTCCCGCGAAGGCTCCGATCATTGAAGTGTAAAACCTGCATATGTCAGTCCAAAGCCGAAGCATGCGTGCTTGGGGGCGAAGTGAGTGGAGCGGGGTTCCGTACGAGCGGAGGAAGGAGGGAACCGGAGCTCCGTCTCGGACGAACTAGAGAGGAGGTGGTGCATCGGTAGTCAGGTGTTGGAAAAATTGAGGAGGCGAGTGGGGCGTGTCGCGAAGGTAAGCGTGGAGAGGCGAAGCTAAGTGGTGGTCAATGGAGGGTGAGAACGAGGAGGAACGCCTAATTAATTGGAAGAAACCAGGAAAAAAAGCAAGAAAGATCGAGGATGCTTACTTGGAGATCGGGGCGGACGCGACAACCTGGGCTCGAGCTCCGAGGAGGCTCTGGTCATCGCTGGACTCCGACGGCCATCTGGAGCAGCTTGCCAGCGTTTCACGACCGGAGGCATGACCTACCATGGCCAAGGGTCACACCAGGACCATTGGTCATCTTCGCGACCTCAATCTGTCCTCCCCCTGTCACGGGAAGACGGAGAGGAGCTGGGCCAAGGCCCGCGTAAAGGTGGACCGGGCTAAAATTGGGTGGTGACGGCGTATTTAAAGGTGGAAGCTTCGAGGTTCCGGTGGTGGACGTCGTGGGTTGCGAGTGGAGTATGGAGTGAGAGAGAGGAAGACATGTAGAGCTATGCATCTCGCGAGGATGACGTAGGAGTGGGGTTTGATTTGACCTAATCAGGGTGGCGAGAGGGACGTTGAGAAGGTGACGGAAATGGAAAGGGGGCGAGGTGCACAAAGAGGAGATCGTATGAGAGAGAGGGAGGTCGGAGGTGGGAGATGATCTCGTAGCCGTTGGATCTTGCGATCCAACGGCCGAGAGGAGGGCACGAGGGATTGGCCCTGATCTAATCGATTAGGCCACATCCAAGGGCTGTGTATGAGACGCGTATGCCCGTTGGATCTATTGATGCAACGGTCGAGGAGCGAGGAGGCGTTGGCGCTCCAGATGCAGTCTGGAGTCAGATCGAAGGGTGAAAGATGAAGCGGGAACCATCGGCTGAGATAGAAGCGCGCCAGAGATGATCGAACGATGCGAAACGAAGGGTGCGTGGTGCGAGGACAGCGGGCCACGTGGCTCAACCAGAAATACAAGGAGGGCGAATTTGGAAAAAACTCTAAAATGAAAGTTGTAGATCTCGATGAGATCTACAAGTTTCATGTTGATAAAAGACGCAAAAGAAGTCAAACAAAGGGAGAAATATTTTTGTTAGCGTTTTTACTTGTATAAGAACACTCAAATTTTTTGTTTTTTCATTTTTTTGTATTTTTAATTTAGTTGAAGATCAAGTTATATACAACAATTAATCTGGTTTTTATTGACACCAATTTAAGCTAGGGGATTAATATATGGAAATTAACATGACGAAACCGAGGTTCATCATCCCCCTATACTTAAACTATGCTCGTCCTCGAGCATCTCAAGCATGAATAAGTTGGATTTAACCCCTGATTGTGCATGTGAATACTAGACCTGATATGTTCAAGAATTCTCGGTTTTAGAGATCCAAAATTTCAAAGCTGAACCAAGCTCTAATCAAGAGGTATCCGATTCCTCTAATTATGAGACTCTCTCTATATACATATAAGATAAGGATATGACATTAAGTGTTGACTACAGTCATGAGAGTTGAATCGCAACGTCACCCATGGTTCCTATCCAAAAGACTCTCCTAAGAACCCGATCCTCAACAATAGGGAATAAATCAAATATTGCATCCAATCTACCGTCTCTTTAGTTGTTAGACTTAAAACTGTAAATGGAAGGCCAGTTCATGGAGAGTATAGGATTGTGTTATTTCTTCTCTCCCTCTCATTGGAACAAGGATCCTCTCGAGTACCTTATTAACTCAACACATTTTTTTTGTTGATCAGTGTGTCCGTCAAGAGAAGTTGGAGTCGTATGCACTTGTTTTCCTGGGAATACACCGGGGTGTGTCTTTTTTAAGTACCTATCGTACCGTCTACACCCAGACTTGTATCACTATACGATGCAAAGCCCTTTTTGGGTGCTAGCCTGACTCCTTGGTCCTTAATAGCGATGGTCCAAGTGGACGTTTTGAAATGGGTGGGAGCGCTCGCCTTTGGTGGAAGCTCTTTGATATTTGACTTTGTAGGGTGAGAGCTTTTCTTTCTTTATTTTCTTTGCTTTTTGGCTAGCTCCACTGCTTTTACCAAGAGTTGGCGCACACTAATCAATATTTTTTTATATTTCATCACACCCTGGCATGTAGGCAAATATCAAGAGATAATATAAGAACCATATTTTCATACTGGCTAAAGATTCTGACACTCAGGTTTCGTGAAGTTTTCAATGATTTTATCCTATCCTCGAGCATCATTAAATCAGGTCCAAACTCAAATCCCTCATCCCAGTTCCTCAAGTGAAATTTCTACTCGTCTCATCATAACTGCAGTCGTGTATGTGAAGTGTTGATCATATTCTTGAAGGTTAGAGACTAAGCATGCAATATAGCACGCAAATCTTTCAAACTAGGGAAATGTGGATAATTAAGTCAAAGACCCTGATGACTAAGGCTGGTTTACATAAAATCCCAAGACCTCGCAAACCAAGTGTTCTTGGACATCACTAATCTTGTGTGAAAATGTGGAAGCGTCAAGGATTAAACCAACTCCTTCATCATTTTTTTTCAAAAATAATATTTACAAACACAAGTTACTCTCATTTAAACCCTCTTTTTGAAAATATTTTCCAAACAATATCACACATATATAGAGGTTTTTCAAACATTTTTCAAACGATTTTTCAAAACAAGTAAAATCCATTTTTCAAACCATTTTCAAAATATTTTCTTCAAAATAATGTAACATAGTAGAGAAAAATTTTCAAACTTTGAAAATATTTTATCCAATTCAGTTTAAGATAAATTATACTCTATCCCAAAAGGTTTAAAACTATTTTTTCAAAATTTTTAAAATAAGATCTATGGCTAAAGTACATATATATACTGTATATACGGTATAACCCCTATACTTAACTTTTGCTATGTCCTCATAGCACCAAGTGATACAAAGCCATAACTTAAGTTAAGATATAGGAAGATATACTGGAATTGAGGAGGACATCCCCTATTCTTAGGTTAAAATAACCTAAGTATTGGAGAGAAAAATAGATGAGTCAGGAATTCACAGGGACTGAGGTCCCCCCTATACTTAGGTTGAGAATAGCCTAAGTAAAGAGATAGATAAGTGAAGTTGGGGAATCTTGAGGGGAACAAAGATGTTAGGATGGATTTACATGTGAACGAATGAATCTATGGAGATGAATGGAGTACCTATGGTATATGAGAGGGTGTTGGAAACAAATAAGGCTCAATCAACCAAGCAACACCCTTGATTCACCAACTCACACTTGAAACCAACAAATGTTGGTCAATTATCTTTTCAGTTTTATTGGTGATAAAAGCAAATTCATTCTAATTTACGCAAGGCTTAATGATATGTCAAATCAAAATATCCTACGTAAAAAGGGTACTGCTCTCCCCAAAATTGATTGTACTCCATTTTATTGGTCAACTTACATTAACAGTTCCAGTTCTTATCTTTAAGGTTATCACTGTTAATGAGAGCACAAATAAATCAAACATCGTCTACCGCTCATTCCCAATTTCCATTTAATCCTAGGTGATCAGTCCAGGAAGGGATGTCGAGAAAAAGCCGATGCATACGATAAAATCACGATCTATGCTAAAGAAGAAAACTCACAGTGCCTTTAGCTATCTTCGTGAAAAACAAGACTGAATTAAAACCGAATACTGAATGTATGCTCGTCGAGGAAAATCGCACCTAACATGCTTCTATTATCGGGGAGAGAACAGATTTAATTTTTGGCTAAGTGAAGCGATGTCTATGTGCATCTCTAATTAGTGTGTCCTACCTACGATCAAACACCTAAGATAAAAAATGAAATAGCTCAGAGAGCCGCGTGCCTGATCCTAAGTCGACACTCAAGTGGGGCAAGCCCCACACAACCATAATTGCCTTCGTTCTTTTACAATCGCGAGTCTTCAAACGAAGACCGTTGTAAAAACGATTATTACATGAAATGCATGAAAAATGTGAGACCGTAATTCTCGTCAACTTCTCCAATGGTGCTTCTGCGGCTCCTTGTAGCAGGAGCTCCTGCTCCTTGCCTCCTTGATCGCCAAGGGACCCTGCCACAAAAAACAAGCATTAGATAGATATTCGAGAATTATCAACATAATGCAATCAAAACAAATGACTCGACCTAAAGGTTAAAAATTACCACTTAATCAAATAAAAAAAATCTAAATAAAACGAAAGATGAGTCGTGTCCCCGGCAACGACGTCATTTGATGAGCCGCAAAATCACCCTCTTAAAAGTGTCGGATTAACACCCGAGCTTCGTTGCAGTCGGGCGAAATCGGATCCATCAAAAACCACTATGATTGATTTGTCAATTAAAATATAAGTGGTCGAATTTATTTACTTGGGCAAGCCCAAGGTTGAAATCAGGGACACGGGCCTCTTAAGTACTTATTTAGACTCCTAATACTCAGATTAAGTGACGAATTAGCGACTCATAGGTCAAAACACAAGCACACATGATGCACACAAAGGAGCACACATGATGCAGCCAGATGAAAACTCTTTTTATTTGATTTTTATCATGCAATGTGATGCAAGTATAGAAATATACACATAAGCCCTATTTAGATGAAATCAATGAGCCATATAATAATGGTCAAATTCAGGTTCAATTAATGAAGTAGATTTCCTTGATGAATTAATACAAAGCATGAGAAACCATTAAACAAATGACACTATGTTAATAAAATTAATCATCCGCATCTCAAGTGTCAAATCAGGAAACGAATCATGCCATAAGATAGACGATGAAATGAGCTTCAAAACGAGACTGAAATCGACTAAAACGGAGATCGTATGCTCAAGATATTCACAAAATAGTCCAGGAGCATAAACGTAAAGAAAGCTTCAAAATAAATAGAAAAACATTACAATCAGGTCCCTGGAAGGGCATAAATGTAATTAAGAAAAGTCGCGAGGCCTTCCCTGTAATTTTCCCATACGCGCAGGAGCTATATTGCAATTATTAAAACCAAGAGGGGGTCGGTTGCAAATATCCCAAGCGCGCATGCCATCCACGTGATCGGAGGACCTGCTTGCAATTTTGAGAAGTTGGCGGGGCACACCTGCAGTTTTCCCAGCCCTCACGAGCCAAAGCACGTGAGGCTAGGCTCAGACGAAGGCTCGGGCTAGGGGTGAGGCTCGATGGAGGCTCGGGCACCTGTCAATAGAAGGCACTTCGATTTGGCTCGAATGCCCCGAGCCTGGAGGCTGGAAATGGAGGCTAGGGGGATGACACGTGGCCTCCTGAGGATCGTCCGATCAGAGAGATCGGACGACACCTGTACGCCTTCGTTCTTCCTTGCCGCCGCCTCCTGCGCGGACTTAGCGGGGCTCCCACGAAGGGCACACAGCTCCGCACGACCGTGGTTGATCTTCACGAGCTCGGGGAAGGATACAAAGGTGTCGACGATGAAGCTCCGACGTCGAGGAGTGGCCGGGGCAGTCGGGATCAGCATAACGACGTTAGCCCATCGGAGACGAAGCCTCTGAGAGCAGCTTCGACGAAGGCTCTGATCATTGAAGTGTAAGACCTGCATATGTCAGTCCAAAGCCGAAGCGTGTGTGCGTGGAGGCAAAGTGAATGGAGCGGGGTTCCATGCAAGCGGAGGAAGGAACCGGAGCTCCGTCTCCGGCGAACTGGAGAGGAGGTGGTGCATTGGTTAGGTGCTGGAGAAGATGAGGAGGTGAGTGGGATGTGTCACGAAGGTGAGCGTGTAGTGGCGAAGCTAAGTAGGTGGTCAATGGAGGATGAGAACGAGGAGGAACGCCTAAATAATTGGAAGAAACCAGAAGAAAAAGCAAGAAAGATCGAGGATGCTTACCTGGAGATCGAGGCGGGCGTGACGGCCTGGGTTTGAGCTCTGAGGAGGCTCTGGTCATCGCTGGACTCCGGCGGCCATCTTGAGCAGCTTGCCGGCATTTCACGGCCGGAGGCATGGCCTACCATGGCCAAGGGTCACACCGGGACCATTGGTCGTCTTCGCGACCTCAATCCGGCCTCCCCCTGTCACGGGGAGACAGAGAGGAGCTGGGCCAAGGCCTCCGTAAAGGTGGACCGGGCTGAAATTGGGTGGTGACGACTTATTTGAAGGTGGAAGCTTCAAGGTTCCGGTGGTGGATGTCGTAGGTTGCGAGTGGAGTATGGAGCGAGAGAGAGGAAGACGTGCGGAGCTATGCGTCTCGCGAGGATGACGGGGGAGTGGGGTTTGATTTGACCTAATCAGGGAGACGAGAGGGACGTTGAGAAGGTGGCGGAAATGGAAAGGGGGCGAGGTGCGCGAAGAGGAGATCGCGTGAGAGAGAGGGAGGCCGGTGGTGGGAGATGATCTCGTAGCCGTTGGATCTTGCGATCCAACGACCGAGAGGAGGGTGCATGGGAGCGGCCCATGGTGGCCCTGATCTAATCGATCGGGCCACATCCAAGGGATGTGGATGAGGTGCATGTGCCCGTTGGATCTAATGATCCAACGGTCGAGGAGCGAGCGGGCGTGGATGCTCTAGATGCAGTATGGAGTCGGATCGAAGGGCAGAAGATGAAGCGGGAACCGGCGGCTGAGATTGAAGCGCGCCACAGATGATCGAACGGTGCGAAATGAAGGGTGCGTGGCGCGAGGACATCGAACCACGTGGCTCAACCAGAAGGAGCCACGTGTCTCGAACCAGATTATTCAAAAATATAAAAATAAAAGAAAAATTAAAAAGAAATAGAAGGAGTGCGAATTTGGAAAAACTCAAAATATGAAAGTTGTAGATCTCGATGAGATCTACATGCTTCATGCAAGGTTCAGGAAAGCGGTATGCGTATGCGTTCGTACTGGTCACCGAATACTGAATAAACTGTATGCGGGGGCATATGCGGTTCTGTGGTTTATAATTTTGAATTTATAAATAAATAAATATCTATGAATAACATTACCAATGAATTTTGTATCCAAATGGAGTTAAAGATCTAAGATAATTAATTCATGTTAGATGTATGTGTATATATGCTTTTGATTGCCTCATATTTAATCACAAAAAACATTTACCATAAAAACTTCGATTCGTCGCATGCCGACGGGGATTCGTCTGCGTCTTGAGTGTTTTATGCGACGGTTCTTGTGGGGCAGGAAGGGGGAGGGGGGAAGGGGGGTGCATCTTGTGGCCTGGGATGAGGTTACTAGGGGCAAGCGGGAAGGTGGCCTGGGTGTGCGGAAGCTGGAGGTTGTTAATGATGCTCTTCTTCTCAAGTGGGTGAGCAGAATTTGGGGTCAGGGTGATAACTTCTTTATTTCAGTTCTGAGGGAGTTCTTGGGAGAAGCTAGGTTGGGGATGGTGCGGGGGGGGGTGAGGTTGGTGTCCATTCTCCGTTTTGGCGTAGTGTGCTGGATGTCTTTGCTAGGAATGTTTCGCTCTTTAGGCCGGTGCTGGGGAAGGGGACTCTTTTAAATTTTGGGTTGACGATTGGTCGGGAAGGGGATCATTGAAGGAGCGCTTCCCCCGTTTGTTTGCATTGGCGGCTGACAAAGATGCTTCGGTTGCTTCCTGCTGGCTGGATGGCTGCTGGTGTCTGCGTTTTCTCGCAAATTTCTCGGACCAGCGGCTTGTTGATTTTATTTCACTTCTGGACGCCATCTGTGACACTGACCGGCCTAGTGATGGGCAGGATCACTGGGCTTGGAAGGACGGCACCTTTTCCACGAGGAAAGCGTATCGGGCGTTGGCTCCGCTCCCACCGGTCAGGGCCGATCTCCTCGTGCGCGATTCTTGCTTTTTTTTGGAGCCTGAGGCTTCCTGAGCGCATTGGCTTCTTCCTTTGGCTTCTGCGAGAAAGAGGTTGTTAACGCGGGATCGCTGCGCTAGATTCATGGATAACATCGCTACTAACTGTGTCCTTTGTGATTCGGCTGTGGAAACAATTGATCACTTATTCTTCGGCTGCCCCATGGTCCGAGGGATTTGGGATGATCTGGATTGGGTGAGATCGGATGACCTCTCTGCTTTCTGCGAATTATTGGTGTGCAACAGGAACATGGCTAGGAGGGACATATTGACCCCGATTGCAAGGCTGTGGTGCATATGGTTGGGAAGGAATGAGGCCCTCTTCTCAGGCCAACGCTTTTACAGGGATAACATTCTTATCCATTGTTCGCGTCTTCTGGATGACTGGTGTGCGGTGTAGGCCGCAGTTTGTTTTTGGGGGTGGTGGTATACTTTTGTATATTCGTTTTCTCTGTCTTGTGCTGTCCTGTACATTTTTTCCTTCTCTGTCTTATTCTTCTTTTAGTTTTTTAATATATTGGGGCGAATACCGTTGAGTGTCTCCCCCTTTTTTTGAGCCTCAAAAAAAAAAAAACTGCAATACACATACATGCACTACATGAGCAAAACCTCAATCGACATATAAAGAAATATTCGACGATACGTTGTATATACTTGTGAAAACAATACATGAGAAAAACACAAAACATTGCATATATATAATGGTATAATGCATTGCAATTGTATAGAAATGCATGTCATATTCTTACAATTGAATGAAGGAAGAGGCGGAGCTACGAAATTAAGGACATGAATGAGAAGATTGAAAAGTTGGAGCTGCTGAAGCAGTATGCGGGGCATATGCGGGATATACAGGGCATATGCGGGGAGGACGCATAATGCACCGATTCATGAAATCGGTGCAGTCTGCATGCCGCACGGGCATATGCGGTTGATTTCGTGAACACTGGTTTCTTGTTTTGACCAAAAACACAAAAGAAGCCAAACAAAGGGAGAAATATTTTTGGTAGTGTTTTTAAAGGTATTAAAACACTGCAAATTTTTGTTGTCATTTTTTTGTATTTTTAATTTATTTTCAGACCAAGATATATACAACAATTAATTTGGTTTTTATTGACACCAATTTAAGCTAGGGGATTAATATATGAAAATTAACATGATGAAACCGAGGTTCATCATCAAGGTTTGAAAAAACGAAAGGCGGAACGAGGCGGCCTCCTTGGAATCGAGGCGAGGCGTAGCCTCGAGGCAGTCGAGGCGTAAGCCTCAGTTTATATAGAAAAATATGTATAAAACTACAATTATATATATATCTATGTAATTATATGTTCTCTGCCCAATATATAATAATTTACACTACAAGATATGATGAAATAATAAAGATAAGAACCCCAAAATAGAAGATAGAACAACATCATATACATTTCTACACACTTTCGTCCAATCAAAGAGGAATTCATTGACTATAGATATTGTGAAAGAATTAAACAATACATATATGTCTATGAAATATTGTTGTAATTAAAAGTATGACTAAATATACATCGAAGAAATTTATGTTATGTCTCTAACATATAATATATGATCGCACGAGAAACCATGAATCATATCCATTTCGAGGAAATCTTTGAAATATTGTTGAAATTAAAAGTTTGATTAAATATATATCGAAGAAATTTATGTTGTGTCTAATATATAATATAAGGCAACATGAGAAACCGTGAACCTTATCCATTTTGTTTAGCTTGATATATTACAGATCTTGTTAAGTTACAAGTATTGTTTAATTTAATATTTATGAATTCATTCATTAAGAGTGAAATATTAAGAGTTTGCCAAAATAATTGGATACATTAATTGTAAATATGAAGTTATGGGCATGAAATAAACATCATATTTAGGCATTCATCTTATATAATCATTATCCTAAATAAACAGATATTTATAAGCTTCTCAAACTACTAAGAAAACCATTAAAATAATAAAAAATACTTCAAAAAAAGCAAAAACGCCTCACGAAATGCCTCGACCGCCTCGACCACTCGAGGCGCACGCCTCACAGGACTGGTCTGAGGCGTAAGCCTCGAGGCTAAAAGGGACCGCCTCGCCTCGAGGCGTACGCCTTGACCGCCTCGAGGCTAGCCTTTCATACACCCATTCCGATCTCCTCTGCAGCTGGAAGAAGCTGCCACATGGTAGCCCTTGACGAGAACCACACTAGAAGTCCTTGTAACACATCATTTCATCCAGGACGGTAACTATGATGATGGAAGGATGCCTAGATGAATTACAACTCACACAATCATGTGCTTTGGAAAAATCAGCTTTTTAAGGCAACTTCAACAATAACCACACTATCCAACAATTGTATTCCGGGCAAGAACGCACTCTAAGTCAGGGAAATGACCTTTCCAAGAACTCTTCTAAGATGGCTGACATCTTATTTTGCAGTAATTGGATAGACATTGTTAGTAAAAGCAATATGATCTTCCACTCTGCAAGCCATATCCTTCTTGGGTAGAAGAAAAACGAATGAGTGGTTTTTGATGCTTAAAACCACAGATCCTCGAAAGAACTTCACAACCACAACGAAACGTTATCAACGACCAACTCTAAAAACACCCTGAAGAAGAAAAGGACATGAAAGCCATCTGGACTTAGGTAGCCATCAACATTAAGATCAACCATAATATTCACACCTCCAGCTAATCCACTTCTTGACTCAAGCCAGATGCATCATCTTGTGAAATTCGTGTCTCCCCATGCCCTATACAACGTGCGCCACTGGATGGGGTGTGCCCCCCATCGCTCGGAACTGAGTAGTAAAAGCTCTAGCTACATTGCCCTCCTAACGGAAGGCTTTGCCACCAACCAACATAGAGATTGTTTTATTTCGACATCAACCACTAGCTGGGACATGAAAAAATTACGTGTTAGCATCTTCTTCTTTCAACCACCTCTGCCTTCACTCCACCTTGCTTTTCCGATCTTCCTCCTCAATCTTCTTCAAGACCTTACACTTGATAATCTCGTAATCAACAATTTTTGCTCGTCCTCCAAAAGATTACAACTGGCATTCTCTTCCATCGCAAGAGAGTGTCTCCGCTCCTGGTGCTGTCGAATCTCCCACTTGAATGGAGTGGATATCTTACTCAACGCACCCAGCTTCAACACCAAGCGCTTCTTGGTCGAACAGGTTGTTCGAAAACTCAAAAACCAATACTGCTCAAATATAGAGAATGAGAAAAAAAGGTTCTTTCCCTAGTGTTCGGGGCAGGGGGGGTTAATTTGATCGTGAACGAGGAAGAGAACAAACCCCACTAGCTCAAAAAATTCCAAAGCCTTCGCAGTTGACAAGAATATGTCGCTCCACAACTTAGACAAGGAGTTTCTCAAGGTGTACTTGCTATTGGTCGCATCCAAGACTTCTAACTCCATGTCACCCACGAGCTCATCGAACAAAATGAGACCTCTAATGCAGGCCATCCCTTTCTTGTGTTATCCTCAGAGAACATCATGTTAAAATCTCCTCCCACAAACCAAGCTAAACTTGGAAATCTTGTGCGCACTTCCCACGACTCTGCCTAGGGCTCCACATTAGGAGAGGAACCAATTAGCCACAAATCGATGTGACCACCCATCGGGTACCACCCCAAGATCGATTGAGGACCACCACGAGAGCTCTAGCAAAGGGAAACTCATTCACCTTGGTGAAATATCCCCATTTCCACCCAATAACAATACCACCCGAGATGCCACTCGCATCTATTGCCCTGAAATCAAACAAATGGGGACTCAATACTGATCTCTACCTCGTAGTATCCTAATGCTCAATCTTCGTCTCTTCCATGCAAATGATGTCAACCCTTGGGAGTTGAGAGATGCCCCCACTGCTGTCCTCTTCTCTTTCTGTCCCAAGTCTCTCATACTTCATGTCACAATCTCATTTTGGAACTGAGGGTTAAACCTTACCATCTGAACCCCAACACACTTTGCAACATCATGTAGGAAAGCTGAAATTTCAATATGACTCCCTCAGTCCCTCGTGCTAAAGAAAGAATATCATCTTAGTCGTCGCGTTTGCCATGGGACCATCCCTAGCCACCTTGCCGACCCCTATACCTGATGCATCTTCAATCACTTCCCGCGGAAGAGCCATGAAAATGGTCATATTTACCTCTTCTTCGAGGCCCCTCTCTGATAGATAGCTGAATCCCATCTTAGAGCATCAACCTCATCCATTTCCAAGGTAAAACGAGAATGTGTTTTTGGGAAAAAAACCCATCCCCCTTCAACCGACGATCCGTGTCCACTTGAGCACGTGCCAACCAACAAAGCCTCCACTGCTGCATTACCCCCGAACCTCCTTGGAATTGGCCAAAACCAGAACCCACTAGGGTCCACTGCCACCAATTGAGAGTTTAGTCCTTCGCATATGCTTTAGGAGCACTTAACACCAACCGGGTTGAATGGGCCATAATAAGTTGGTTAAAACTTGGCTCTACCAAGTTGCCACTTGCCAGACTGATAGGATATTGCGATGTGGATTTTAGAATTGAAGAACCGTCAGAAATATGAGACGAATATGAGAACCCGGATTCAGATAAGGACCACACAAAGAAGAGGAACATGAAGGGACCCTTTGAAAAAGAACTGAGAGATAGAGTTTCGAGAGGTCAACGACACGATTCTTGCCCTCCCCATTTTTTGCCACAAAGAGGATGTGATCGACTCCGACATGATTTTATAGGAATTCATATCCAAATCCAATCACCGACGATACACCATCTACCTTCGGTTTCCCGTCGACAACCTCTCCGCCTGAGGGTTCAAACAAGATTGGCATCTCCGTTCTGCCAACCCTCAACTCTAGGTTCCTTGAGCACACTGTATGGGGCCCTCCATTATCACCACCATCACCAAAGGCTCTCCTGAGCTCAAATCGATGCTAGGGATTATAACTAATGATCCCCTCAGAGCCATAACTTCCTTGATTCTCTCCATCAACCAACAGCAAAGATGTACCCGAAACACTAGCCTTCTTCTTGTCCCCAATCTAGAAGCACCAATCTATATATTAGGGTGATTAAAACCGCATCCTTCAACCTCGAAGCAAGTTTTTTCGAAATATTGATATTGATATCGTATCGTTCAACCCAAAAAGAGATATATCGACAATATCAGTGGACAACTCGAAATTGGTACAAAAATGATTTTTCGCAAATTAAGATCATCCTAGTTCTTAAAACAATAACTTACAAACACACACTTATATAGAAGACTGGTGTGTATTTAGCACAACAATGCACATTATATTGCACATATCATTGACCGTCAATATTGGCTATTTTTTTGAGACCAAAAAAGGGGGAAACATGCGTTGGTTCCCACCCCAATATATTTATTAATTAAAAATAAACAGAAGAAAATTACAAAAGCCATGAGTCTAGCAACTGCTTGTAATGGAAACAGACATTCTCGCAATAAAAGTGGTGACCAGAGAAAAGCACATCGTTACGAGCCAACCAAATAGCCTACAACACTGCCACCGGAGTTAGAACCTCTTTTTTTGACAACTACGCGCTCCATATAGAGAAGACCAAAAGGATTCGAAATCCCAGGTGCTCATCCAGTCCAGATGCACTTCACCCCATACAAGCGAGGAAACATGACATCGGAAAAAAGTTGCTCCACCGTCTCAGTGTCGGTGCCACACAACGGACATCTATCCGAAATCTGCTCAAAAAGTTTAGCACATCGATCACGAGTCATAACTCGCTTTTTTCTAAAAAGCCAGAGGAAGAAACCAGTCCTCTCTGGTAGACCCAGCGCCCAGATGAGATTACTATCCCGAACTATACTTCCAGAAAGGGATGGTGGAGGCCTACAAGTGGCGTCAGAGGCCTTCCAAATCGAGAATGGTGCGTTCTTCCAAATCTAATGATCCAGGCCAGAGCATGGCCTACCCACCTGCCCAAGCGAGTCTAAGAGGCAGAGGAATTCCTCCAAGCGTTGATCAGAAAAAGATGATCTGAAAGCCGGCATCCAATTACCATTGTCCCGACAATCCACGACGCGAGCATCCGTATTAGCGGCCAAGGCAAACGATCAAGGGAAGCAGCTACAAAGGGCACCTCCACCCATCCAATCATCCTTCAAAAAACTAAAAGTGGCTCCATTACCAACAGCCGGGATGAAAATCTCATGAAAGCAGGGCATAACCTTCAGAATTCCCTTCCAGAAAGCAGACTGATTTGGCTCCTGCCGCAACAGAACAGGGCTCACCTAGGAAACATCATAAAGACACCGTATCAATTGGCAGCACATACCCTTATCTTTGCGCCAAATCATGCTCGCCTATTTGAGTAATAGAGCCTCGTTGATATTCTCCAAGCTCTTGATTCCAAGACCATCATGCTTTTTAGGCTGAGTAATGGTTTCCAATTAACCAGATGCATGTCATGTCCTTCCTGACCAGATTTGCTCCATAAGAACCTACGCATCAACCGCTCCGATCTTCATCTGACACCCACGGGTATAAGGCGGGAAGATAGGAAGAACACTAGGATCGAGAGAGAACCACCTTAATCAGAACCAACTTGCCTCCACGCGATAACAAAGACGCCTTCCAACCAGTCAACTTTCTTTCCAACTTCTCCACCTCTGACAGCCAGTCCGACATCTTAATATTGTCGTCCATGAGAGGAAGCCCAAGATACCGAAGAGGAAGGGAACCGCGTGCCGTGCCCAGCTCTGTACCACAGGAGCTTGCCTCCTCCTTCGACATGCTAAATGGAACAACAGTGGATTTGCAATGTTTTATCTCCAAACCAGACATCTCGCCAAAAATCTCAAAAGTAATAGCCATGCCACCCGCCTTGTTTTTGCTACCCTCAATAAACATTATCGTGTCGTCCACATATTGCAACAAGGGGATATGCATATCTGCACATCTATATCCTTGCACAATCCCACTTCTCTGAACCCGATCAACCATGCAGGCAATAACATCAACATCAAGAACAAAGAGTAAAGGTGCAAGAGGGCATCCTTGCCTAACCCCTCTCTGCGGCTGAAAAAAACCTCCCTCAGGACGGCCATCGATCAGTACGAGAGCGACGTCGTGGTGATGCAACATTTCATCCAAGAGATGATGTCCGGAAAGCCTCTCCTGCAAGAGCGATCCACAGAAAACACCAGTCCAAGGTGGCAAAATCCACCTTCCAAAGCAACACATGCTTGCCATTTCGCTTCCAATTAGAAATAATCTCAAAGGCCATCACCAGACTATCCCCACTCTGACGACCAAGAATGAACGTCGACTGAACAAGTGAGATCAAATGATCAAGAATTCTGTTAAGGTGAACTGCCACCACCTTCGCTACAATGACATAAATGTCATTCGAGACGGCAATCGGCCTGCAATCTTCGATCCTCTTCGCCACCCTAGTTTTAGGGAGAAGGAAAATCAAAGCTCTATTCAGTCTTTCAAATCCCGTATTGCAACGACAAAAGTCCTCCAACCTCCAGGACTTCCTCTCCCACCACATCCCAGAATTCTTTATAGAAAAAATTGGGAACCCATCCGGGCCCGACACACCATCTGCATTCAAACTCCACACAACTGATTTAACCTCCTCCAAGGTAACCATCAATGCTGACTATTGACTGTTGACTGCTTAATACTAAAAGGTATTAGAAAGGAAATGACGAAATTCAAACAATAACAAATTAGAGATACAAAGGATATGTATTTAGCACATTATATTTATATTACATTGCGGAAAAACAGTTGATCTTAACAAGAAAATGAGCACAACATATTTTAAAGAACATCATTCATAATAATAATATTTTTGAATGAAAGGAGGTGGATTAATATCTATTGGAAACAAAACTTTTCTAACTGAAGTGAAGAAAATCAATTTGGAGTATGTCGCAAGTATGTGATTCCGGATCATAGTTACTAATACCAATTGGAGTAAATTCCAGATCTGTAATTCTAACTTGACCAGCTTTAGAGTTGTTTCATCTCTATTGCTTCGCCCCCAAGTTAAAGAATCGTCGGATGCAACCCCCCGTCATGCCATACCCTAGCAGAAGGGGGTATCACTGCTCGATCGACAAACCTAGGTGCTATTAGATTAGAGCTATTAGATTCTAGTATTAGGGAATATATATTTGGTTCACGGCTATGCAAAGGCAAAGGTGGATTCATTCCAACTATCAAAAAAGCGACTAGTCACCAGTCTTCTCTCTGATGCTTCCCTATCCTTCGAGCCACTCGCTTCCCCCTTCCGGACTCAGTTGTGACACCTTCGCGGGAGATGGATTCTATGAAGCTTAGACTGAGATGCCGTCAAGCAATACTGTACCCCCAGACTAGCTTTCTGGGAGCAAGTGAGAGGCTAGTGCTTAGGTATCGTCAGACATCTCTCGGAAGAGAAAGGGTTCAGTAAGAGGGAGGGAGCAATATCGCTGATGACCAAGCCAACCGGCCTTATAATGAGGCTGGCGGGGAGTCTCACTGAAAGAATTCCATTGGCTTTGACCCTAATTTACTAAGCCGTTTTCTGCAGTAGGTAAAGCATACACAGAAAAGGCCTCTTAGAAAAAAGAGATTCTTGGATTGTGCCTTTTATACTTCTATGCAACCTCCTTAAGTCAATCACTGGATTCTCTGATGGGAAAGTATTCCGTAAAGCCTATTGCTGATGGCTCCTGAATAGTTGCAGGAGAGGCAGGAAAAAGTGCAAAAGGTAGTAGTTAGTAGGACTCCTCAGTCCTAGAACGTATAGAACGAGTCAGAGGCTCTCTTTCCAAGTCAAATAAAAAACGAACTATATAAAGGCAAAAAATTATATCAAACTCGAGAGCCAATCTCTTTCTAGTCTCTATTTGTCCTATTTCTCGTCAAGACCTTTCACCTATCGACTCTAATTCAAAAGAAGAACTCATCTCAACCTCTCCTATATATATATAAATATGAATTTTTGTCGAACTCTTTTTTGAGATAACTTTTCCACTTCCCGACCTCCTGATCAAGAGGTGAAAGAGGACCCGTTTCTCTAAAGGTAGTAGGCTTTTCTTCAATGCAGTGCAACATCTCTCTTGAGACTTGCGTCAAGGTTCTCCGATATATATATATATATATATATTTCTACATAATGAACTCGCTCACTTCTTCTTTTGACTCAATCCCGCACCCCCTCTCTTGTCTGATCTATGCTGGTGCTTCACTTCTCTCTCTTCTGACTTGTTTCCAGCCCGAACTAGTGTAGTTAGACTCAGTCTCGGAAAAGGAAAAAGTGGAAGGGGAGGCTTTTTGAAAGGGCCAAACCAAAGAGGGTGGAAAGATGTCTTTGAGTTTCGGAGTTTGTCGACCCCTTGAGCTTGGAGACTCAGAAGCAAAACATCTCACCAAGCAGGCACACCTTGGCCATATGCTCACTCACTATGCCGCAACTATAACAAAAGATTAGCTTCACCGAGGGAGGACGAGATGTGTGCGAACACTGCCTCTTGGGGCGCATCCACTCACCATCCTCCATCGAATAGGAGACCACAACCTCCTCCATCCTAGATCGAAATTTGCCATAGTGACGTCCTCTTCCGTAGTGATTCCCTGACCGTCCAGAGACACTGCCTCTGGATGCAATAACCCCTTCCCCTTCGCACACGGTCCCAAACAGTCAGTCACCCTAGAGATCTCCACAATGCTCTCCATTTCGTTTCTCCGACCTGTTGTTTAAACACAATTTTGAAAAAAATGTTTATGTATCTACGGAGTAATAGAATATTGTGAGTTGTGAATATCAAATCTGAATTCAAATAATTGTACAAGTCTTTCTCTTTTGCATATTTCATTATTGTAAAAATATTTTCTGTATCAATGGTGAAATCGAGTACTGTGTCAATCAATTTTGACACTTGTTTGCAAACAAATTTTTTTATAGGAATTTGACGAATTTCAGATTCATAAGTGCAGCATATCTATTGGATTGGCTAGTGGGGTGAAGAGAGGAAGGTTAGCTTTATTTAATTTTCTCATATTATATGATTATTGTCTAAGAAAATGTCCTCCTCAGATTTGCTGACTTAAATGGTTACTGGAAGGTGTTCTTCATATCACGTTGGCCAGCATATGTAAAAAAAAACACTGGCTGCAAGATGTGCAGTGAAGAAAGTTGCTTCACTGATTGGCAACAATTGTATTGGGAGATGCATTTACAAAGGTACATGCACGAACACATGTTTGCACACAAAAGTACACACATGATTTGGCAAGTCTATTTGCCGAAAGCTCATTCTGGCACATCATGCACTATAGACATGCAGCTTTCCAGTTTTGCTATTTTTTTTAAATATCCGAACAATTATTTTGTCCATCTTTTTGCAGTTGTTTAGATGAAGCTTCAGAAATAGCAGCACTTCCAGGTTTCCATGGGCATCTTGGTGAGATAACAATATCAGGTACTCTCTGACTTTTCCTACCATCACGTGTCATCTAGTTTGATCATCTTTATAACAGAGAATACCCTCTGTTTAAATTATCTGAATTATATAGAAAAACTGGGGTATATTTCGGGTTTTTTAAATTACCTCTTTGAAGAAAAGAGGCAAGTTGGTGCTTGTATGACATGATTCCGTGTGAAATGTTTGAGATTAGGTTGTGTCATGAGAGAATTGGTTTAGTAGTATTGTGAATGTGCTTCATTACACAAACGATAATTCTGGAAAAAATGCACGAACATCCAATTACAAATAATATATATCAAAAACAATACCAACCTCTTTTAAGTTGTATCATAAACTTTAGTTTGTATCAACGAAATCTTAGAGAAGTGGCTTATTCTGGGTGCTTTTGTGGAGATATGTGCTATCTACTCTTTACTAGATAAATACTTGAATGTATTTCTTTTGGTAAGACATATTTAGAGGAGAGGAGCAATGGAGAACTCTCGGCAACGGCGGAGCGCTTGCGGTGGGTGGTAAGAGGAGGGGTGAACGAATGGAGGAGGGCTACCAACGAGGGTGAGGAGAGGTGCACGAGAGCCACCACCAGACATGAAGTGGAGAGGGAAGAAGAGGGCTGGGGCATTTGTCTTTCATCGCAAACATGGCCAGCGGTGCTATAGGCATGGGACTTTTAGTCATCGGACTGGGTCTTGCACGCATCCTCCTCGTTGTTTTGGTTGCAGTAAGGTTGGTCATCGGAAGTTGGTGCGTTCTCAAACGTGGAGTCTTCCGCAACCCAAGAGCGCCATGGAGCCAAGACGCGTTCAGAGGTCAGATTTGTGCTATGCTATGTGGACATATGTGACAATGGTTAGTGAAGACAAACTCAAAGTCGTCTTCGAGAGAAGAAATTTGGGCTAGCGATTCAGAAAGTTTTGAAAATTTTTTTAGGTGACTTGTTTACAAGTGATGTTGCTTCACCGGACTCCAAAGCTTGTTGTGCAAGGGGTATAACGAAGGTAGGGACCGATCTCCTTCTTCATGGTGATTGGAGTTTCGGAGTTAGCTAGCGTCTCCCTCGTTTCATAGACGATGATGCAAATCGGGATTTTTGCAACGGAGAAAATATTTTTTTAGTGGTGGAAATATTTGGTGGAGAAGAAATTGGAAGGAGGAAGGAGAGAAGGCACGCCGGTTGTGCGAGAATCGGGAAAGAAGCGCGAAGATCGCGGGGGAGAAGGAGAGAAAGAGAGAGGGATGAGATAGTTCTCAAAATAATTGCAACTTCAACTGTTTAAAAATAGTAGACTATCACCCCTTTATATAGGGGGGATGGGATTACCGAAATAGAAAGAAATCAAATTCAAAATTCAAATTGACTCTAACCGACTAACTAATTGATTTGAATAAAATTCAAATGTTAATTTCTAATCGATTAACTACCTAATTTGACCAACTAATTGGAAGCACATGCGATCTCTTTTTATTCAAATAAAAATTGCAACGTCTCGATTAATCGTAAAAATAATCAGACTCTAATTAATGTGCAAAAATTAAGCCCTATTTGTTAATTTCTCGCTACATCAGTTCTCCTTCGCTTGAAAAATTCGTCTCCCGACGAATTGCTTGATCTTGGATTCACCGTTGGAGAATTCAATGTGAAATTGTAGCTTTAAATTCCCTAATTAGATCCTTTTCAACGTTACGTTTGTAATTTCTTTCCATTGAGGGATCTTGCGGCAAATGTTCAACTCTTCACTTAAACAAAAGTCATAAGATAAGTTTTCCAATTGACCCTTGAGATAAAAACTCTTGGAAGGAGGGGCTTTTCTGCAAATTGTCCAAATCAATTCCCAATTCCTAGTTTGGTGGGATTCGAATCCCTTTGGAGAGGAGCTCCACGTTAGGGTTTCTCTCTCCTCAAATACTCGACGACGACGGGATTGAGAGCAACTCCAACGACGACGGAAATTCCGGCTTCGGAACAGGGACAACGGTGCGTGATCGCATGAGAAGAGCTGCGATTTGCCAAGCAGCGGCGGCGATAGGCGACCAACCACTGGTTTTGGTGGTGCTGGGCCTAGCAGTGAGGGTTGGGAAGAGGAGATGTCAGCTGTGCGGGGCCGAGGTTGTGGGGGCGATGTTGGATAGAGAGGGGTAGGGTAGAGGCGAAGGGACGAACAAGAGGATGGGAGGAAGAGGTGGGCGGAGACACAAGGAGGAGGTAGGGAGGGTTGGGGGAGGCGTCAATGGAATGGGGGAGGAGGGCTGGTGGTGCGGGAGTGGGGGGGTGGGCGGCCCGGGGGGGGGGGGGGGTTGGGGATTTCGAGGGTGGTGGTGGGGTGATTTTGGTGGAGGAAAGGGGGTGCAACGGGGCTAGGGGGTGCTGGAGGTGCGGGAATGGTGAGGAGGGCCTGCGAGGTGACTGACCTGGTTGTTGGCGGTGGTGGTGCAGGGATGGCGAAGGGGACTCGCGGGAGGGTCATAGGTGGCTCAGAATCTTGCTGGACAACAAACAGAACGTCGTCGATGATGAGTTTTTATTCGTCGAAAATCTGGACAGCGACTTCGATGATCGGAGACTTCGATTCAGCGGCTTTCTTGGCAGCGATTTCGGCGGCACTTAGGGTCTCAAAATCTGCAACCAAATCTTGTAGCTTTGTTTGGAACTCGAGCAATATGGCCATCATTTCCTTGTTGTAGGCTTTGTCGGCTCTTCGTTTACGTTCCGACGAACGATAGTCTTTCGTTGCATGCCGACGCGAACATCTGTACGGATCGTTAGATTGTGAGGATGATATAGATGCCATGCTCTAATACCAATTGATGCAAATCAGGATTTTCGCAAAGGTGGAAAAATATTTGGTGGTGGAAATTTATTTGGTGAAGAAATTGGAGGGAGGAAGGAGAGAAGGTACGCCGGTTGCATGAGAATTAGGAAAGGAATGCGAAGATCGTGGGGGAGAAGGAGAGAAAGAGAGAGAGGGATGAGATGGTTCTCAAAATTATTGCAACTTCAACTGTTTAAAAATAATACACTACCACCCCTTTATATAAGAGGGATGTGATTACAGAAATAAAAAAATCAAATTCAAAATTCAAATTGACTCTAACCGACTAACTAATTGATTTGAATAAAATTCAAATCTCATTTTATCTTGGTTATCTCTAACCGATTAACTACCTAATTTGAGCAACTAACTGAGATCACATGTGATCTCTTTTCATTCAAATAAAAATTGCAACGACTCGATTAATCGTAAAAATAATTGGACTCTAATTAACGTGCAAAAATTAAGCCCTATTTATTAATTTCTCGCTGCATCAGATGGGGAAGCTTCGAGCAGCATGTCGAGGGTGGCTCGCATCTAAGGTGTACCCTTTCTGTCGCGTTCGGTCATAGCTTTGAAGACAACGCTAAAAGGGCTCGGATTGGTGATAAGAGTACTTGTTGATGGCCATTTCCCTAGATCAGATCAGAGTAGATGTCGATCTTAGTGGTCTTAGAGGGGTAGAGATATTGCCACAGAGTTTGCTTGTGTTTTAAAGGTGGGCTGTGCATCCTTCTGGCTACTGGTGCAAGTTCTACCACCATCGCCACCGCCTTCTCCAGTGATAAAGGCCACTGTAAACTCGTCGTCAGCATCGTCGTTGACGAGACATCAATTACAAGAAATCACAGAAGATCCCTCTCGATTGATGTGGCTCCAGATTTGGAAACTTTTCAAAAGGAGAGAATAACGGATTTCAAATCGTGTTCGTTATCCTCTCCTTTTGAAAAGTTATTGTTGGTGGAAAGTATTGTCTTGTTATTCCAAAGAACCCTAGGCTCTCTTATATAGAGGAAAGCCTATGGGTAAATTACATAAGTAGCAACTACGGAAATAAAAATTGATAAACAATACACTGACTACATTAATATCTCTCCTCCTCAAGATGGAGCATAGATATCAATCATGCTCAGCTTGGAAGGACACTTCTGGAATGGTCCTCTGAGCAATGGCTTGGTGAAAATGTCAGCTGTCTGCTCTCCTGAACTCACATGTGAAGTAGAAATCATGGCTTTCTGGATCATATCTCTGGTGTAGTGGCAGTCTACCTCAATATGTTTTGTTCTTTCATGGAAGACATGATTATTGGCAATGAACAATGTGGCTTTGTTATCGCACTGTAGTTGCATGGGTAGAGGTACATCTATATGCAAATCATTTAGTACGGCTCGAACCCACATCATCTCTGTACTTGCTTGTGCCATGGCCCTGTATTCAGACTTAGCACTACATCTAGTCACAACAACATGTTTCTTGCTTTTCCAAGAAACCAGCGAGCTACCTACAAAGACTGCAAAGCCCGAAGTAGACTTCCGATCCTTAGGGCATCCTGCATAATCCGCATCCGCACATGCTGAAATAGATAAATTTGTTTCCCTTTTACATAGCAATCATGTGCCTGACGATGACTTTAGATACCTTAGTATCATATATATAGCAGCCATATGCACCTGTCTTGGCTATTCCATGAACCGGCTAACTCGACTAACTGCAAAGGCAATATCGGGTCGAGTTATAGTAATGTAGAGGAGCTTACCCACCATTTCTCTATCTCTTCTCTTGTCAACTTCCTCGGTATCATTATCATATAATTTCATGCTTGGATCCATAGGAGTACTCAGGTCTACACCCAACCATACCGGTTTCAACAAGCAAATCTGTAATATATTTCCTTTGGGTCATCATAAGACCCTGTGTATTCCTGGCAAACTCCAGCCCCAGAAAATATCGTAGATTACCCAGATCCTTTGTAACAAACTGACGGCCCAAAGATGCTTTTACCATCTTTATCCCCTGAGCATCATCTCCCGTAACCAAAATGTCATCAACATACACCATGATGACAATCGTACCTCTAGGAGTTTTCTGGATGAACAACGAGTGATCCGCATTTGATCTCTTCAATCCTTGTTGGTTAATTAGATGGGGAAGCTTCTGAAACCACGCCCTTGGGATCTGTATAAGACCATATATTGCCTTATGAAGTCTACACACCATATGATTCTCCCCCTCAGCAGCGAACCCCGGGGGCTGCTCCATGTAGACTTCTTCCTGCAGATCACCATACAAGAAGGCATTCTTAACATCAAGTTGAAACAAGGGTCAGTCACGTACCACAACAACAGACGGAAGGATACAAAGAGTGGAATGGTGAGCAACTGGTGAAAAGGTATCCATATAATCCACGCCATATGTCTAAGTGAAGCCTCGCGCCACTAGCCTTGCCTTGTAACAGTCAAGACTACCATCTGCATGGTACTTAACTGTAAACACCCATTTGCAGCTAACAACATACGCTCCAAGGGTAGCAAGAACCAAGCTCCATGTACCCCGTGATTGTAGGGCAGCCATCTCCTCCTCCATAGCAGAACACCAACAGTCGATCTTCAAGGCATCCTGATAATTCCGTGGTATCTCCATGGTCGACAAAGCCAAAGCAAATTTCTGAAAATCCCCTGTAAGATGTTGAAAGGAAACCTGGGAAGCAAGGGGATATGACGCACAAGATCGTTTCTGCTTCTGTATAGCAATAGGGACATCCGGATCATCACCCACTATACTCATCGGTTCACATTCCTCATGCAATGATGATCCCTGCACATGCATATTATCCGACCCATCATTAGTAATAGCATCTGAACATACCTGAGGAGCATGGGATGACTGACGTGCAGCATGAGCCCAGGACCTGACCGACGTGTGTAATGTTTAGGTAGGGGCGAGATAGTTGGTCTTGGTGGTGGTGGCAGGGGTGGTGGTAGTGGTTTAGATGATGTTGGTGTGACAACAGGGACATGGACATACGTTGGTGGACTCAGAGTAGGAGGAGGAGGAACATAAACCTCATCAGTAGAAGTGGATGATGCCAATCTGTCACCTGCAGGTGAGAAGTACATAACAGACTCAAAACATGTAACATCAGCACTGACAAAGTATTCCTGTTGACAGGATCGTAGCAACGGTATCCCTTCTGAGTCCGAGAGTAACCCACAAAGACACACTTGACAGTTCTAGGTGAGAGCTTGTCAAGTCCAGGAGACAAGTGGTGAACAAAGGCAACGGCACAAAAAACACGAGGGGTAAGTGAGAATAATTCCTTGTCGGGAAAAACAATTGAAAGAGGAATTTGCTCACTAAGTACCGATGAGGGTATACGATTCACAAGATAACAGGCTGTAAGGACTGCATCTCCCCAAAAGGAAATAGGTGCACAACTCTGGATAAGTAGGGTTCGAGTTAATATCAAGAAGATGACGATGTTTTCTCTTCGCGACTCTATTTTTGCTGAGATGTGTAAGCACATGTGGTTGATGAATAATGCCTCTTAACGAGAAGAAGTGTGAGAGAGAACGAGTGCAAAATTCCAAGGCATTATTTACGAACATATTTAACATGAGAGGAGAAAATATTTTGCACTTCAATTATAAGATTTCGAATAACATCCCCTACTTCAGTTTTGTTCTTTAATAAAAAGACCCACGACAAGCGAGAGAAATCATCAACGACTGCAAGATAAAACCTGTGTCCCTGGTGATTAGGAACACGACTCGGACCCCAAATATCGACATGAAGTAAATCAAACGGGGAGCTACTGCTCCGACACTGACGACTAGGGAAGCTAGCTCGATGGTGCTTTTCCAACTGACAGGCTTCGCACTTGAAGGAGGAACTCGGGGAAATCTGAGGCACGAGATGACACATCTTCTGAAGCGGGAGGTGATCAAAGCGTAGATGCCATGTATACAGAGAGACTGATCCGTTCGAATAAGAGGAGACACCAGCATAGGAATTCCAGACCGGACGATAGAGACCATCCTGCTCAGAGCCACAACCAATCTCCATTCCCGTTTGGATGTCCTGAAATATAAGAAACGATGGGTCAAATATAGCACGACAGTGCAAATCCTTTGTAATCTGACTAATAGACAGTAAGTTCATCGAAAAATCAGGTGCATGTAGAACATTCTGTAAATGCATGGAAGGCGACAAAGTAATCTCCCCCTATCCAATGATGGGTGAATGAGTCCCATCAGCTATTACCACATACCGCCTGGTGGAATCTTCCTGTATGACATGAGTCTATCTATCCCGGCAAAGATGGTGTGTTGCACCAGAGTCCATAATCCAATTTGAGACATCTGAACTATGACATGATGGAAAAGCACAAGTACTACCTGAGTTGCTAGCAGATGCAGAAGTACTGGCAGACGCTGAAGCAGCAATATCTGAAGAACCTCCTAGAGAATCTGTAGATACAGGAGGCATAATATCTCGCAATCTTGCAACGAGCTCCTCGAACCTTTGATTCGAAGTAGATGCTGACGGACATGCAACATGCTCGGCTACTCGCGCCGATGCTGGAAACCCATGCTTAGAATAACATGTATCCTCAGCATGGCTGTGCGATGGCAAAAAGTGCATGGCTGGCGAAAACGACCGCCTCGACCACGAGGTCCATGGCCACGGAATGAAGATGAACCACCTCTTCCTCTAGACGTAACCATCGCCGAGGGTGGTGGAGTAACAACACTGGAAGAGACAAAGATGCAGCTGAGCCATCGGTATACTTCCTCCATAGGAGAAATAGTAGCATCGGCAAGTATCTTTGAACGTACATCATCATATTTAGGATCATGGGCTGCAAGCAGGACCCCCACCATGGTAGCATTCCTGAACGTCTTCTGTTATTCAGGGGTGGCCGTGAGAGGAATAGTACTGTATAGCTTCTTAAACATCCCCCGTAGGGATGTATACAAGGAATGAAGTGGCCGCCCATTCTTCTTCATTGTGAAGATGTTGTGCTAGAGCCTGGAGCTGTAACATCTTTGTCTCATTTCGCACCTGCAAATATGTTGCCGCCAGTATGTCTCGCATCGCCTTAGCGGTGGGCTGATGGAGAATATCATTAGCAATCTCCATCGACGACGTGCCTAATAGCCAGACCTTGGCATATGAATCATCAGCCTCCCAGGAGGCATAAATCCCACTTTTCTTTGCCGGCTCTTCCTCGGTAAGAATGTGCTTCTTACCGTTCGACTTCATGAGGCTCATGAACTGCATGGCCCAGGGCTCATAGTTCGTCCCATCCATCTTGACTATTGGTGCGGGACCTTTGAACGCGCCTATGGAGGGCATATCGACTTTGTGTTCTGACATATCGCCGGAGACAAAGAACTAGGATTTGTAAACCAAAAGAAAGGTATCTACATTAACTTCATAGGATTTGAGTGCATTTGTAGACTTTACGCACTCAAATCCATTGAGATGGTGGAGGAGACGGCTGTGGAGAAGGTGGGAAGTGCCGGCGGGAGACAGGCGGCGGAAGAGAGGTGGCGGGAGAGGGGCGATGACAGGAGAGAGGCGGTAGGAGAGAGGTGGCGGCACCGGAGAGAGGTAGCGGCGTCGGGGAGAGGAGGAGGTTGGGGGGGAGGGGCTGATGGCATCGGGGAGAGGAGGTGGCAGGGGCGGCACCGAGGATAGAGAGGAGGGGCGGTAGTGAGAAGGGTTTTAGGGTTTTGGCTCTGATACCATGTTGGTGGAAAGTATTGTCTTGTTATTCCAAAGAATCCTAGGCTCTCTTATATAGATGAAAGTCTATGGGTAAATTACATAAGTAGCAACTACCGAAATAAAAATTGATAACTCCATAAATATCTCTACAGTTACCAAATCTGAGGGAACAACTGCATTTTCCGGAGATTTTGTATTCTGAGAATATATTAGAACACTTTCGGGGATTTTGTTCGGCCAGGAACATTGTAACATGAATTTACTCTTGTTTAATTTAAATCTGCGGTGGGTTCTATCCTGGGACGCTACCCTTTTCTTATTAAAAAACAGATTTCGCATTGTGGAATTTTAGTTTGGAGATGAACCTGGAAGGATTATAGATGACGTCACAACTTTGTTCAACGTAACAATCGCTAGTGTTGCTTTGCTTCCTTTTAGGGCTGCGAGGAGTGTTAGATGCTTGTTCGATGATGGTTTCAATCGGCCCTTTTTTTATTCAGTCAAAATTATGCCCGACCTGATCGAATCACTTGTTGGACCTTCCGGTTGAAGAGGATCCGGCTTTGCCTGATCCAATTACTAAAGGGTTACACGGTAAAGAATCGTCTATTGTTAAAGCTCCGTCTCGCCTTACAGAAACTCACTAACCACAAATAGGAAAAGAGGCCCTTTAGCTTGGTTTATCTGCTGAAAGCCCCTCCACAGAGGTGCCTAAGACCCATGTTACTGCTAAGGAGTCGTCATTGTTAGAGCTTCCAGAACTGCGCTTTCTCACCGAAGATGCTGTGAGGTCTGAGCTAATGGAGACATGAGCAGAGCCGCCATTAGCTGCTCCTACGTGCCCTGCGATAGACACTCCCATGGTGAGGCTTTTGCTATTCTCTTTCTTGATCGCACAGTAGCATATTTGGAGGCTGCTGTAGTAGAAGACCCCCTCAAGCCCTTCCTCTACCATCTGCTACGAGTGAGGCTTCTTTTCCGATATCCTCCTTTAGCTCTTCTATCACGGGGAGGGCAAGATTGAAATGTTACATGAATAGAAGGCATTCAATGGCAATCAGCATAGTATGTGTGGCAATCCAATTCGAATTCCTACTTATATTTAAGGATATGATTTCCTTAATGCATATCCGAATCATATCCTTATCCATTCTCGTATTCAATCGAGATGAAGCGAATGCGGATACGGAAATAGGCATATCTGATCCATATGCGATCCATTTTCATCCCTACCTATGCTGGGCATCTACCCATGTTTTTTTGTGCTCTGCCACCTTTTGGTGCCCTTGAGCAGTTTTCCCCTCATTTATATGTAGTA
The DNA here is from genome assembly GCA_037367405.1 of Ottelia alismoides. Taxonomy (NCBI): domain Eukaryota; kingdom Viridiplantae; phylum Streptophyta; class Magnoliopsida; order Alismatales; family Hydrocharitaceae; genus Ottelia; species Ottelia alismoides. Next base: position 451,262 of record JAZKJV010003941.1, on the reverse strand, counting down.
TGTGATGCCATTGTTTTTTTCCCTCTTACCATCATGTTTTCCTCCAATGAATTATTGGGAAAAACATTTCTTTTGTTTGCCATTATTTATGGAGCATAGCATTCTCTTTGAACAGTGGACGTTCATTCTGATATACTATCTTAAGATGAATAATTCCTGCAAGCTTGTGTTAAGATAGGTGTTTTAGGGTTATTTGGCACATTAAAAAATAAAGGAAAATTAGGTTTCATAGTCAAGGAGAAATATTGGAATATTATTTTTCGTTGGCTGTTTTTTTCCTTGTGATTCACTAGGAAATAGAGCTTAATACGATGTTCTCGTCTCTTTTCGATGGGTGAGATGGATTAAATATGTCTTAATTTGTTTTTGGCTTCTTGATTAACGAAACTCTCGTCGTCCTTTTTTCCAAAATCCCAAGCCTCTATTAATTATAATTGATTGGGTGTCGCTTGAGGTGTATGCTACATTTTTCATAGACCACTATTGTCTTAACCGAATGCAGATAATGCCCTGGCTTGCATTAGTAAAAGAAAGGATAAGGATTTTGAAACGGACAACTACATGCAACTATCTTACCATTCTCGAAGGTTCGGCCATTATGCTAGGTAGGATTTACTTTTGTTAACTAGTGGCAGCTGCATCACTTCTTTGTATACTTGGTGTATCTTTACTTTATGGTACAACACCAATAACAACAAAAAAGCCTTTTCCCACAATTAAATAGGGTCTGCTACATGGATTCTTCGCCTTCATTCAGATCTATCTCGGGTCAATCTCGGGCTTATATCCAAAAAGTAAGATCCCTTCGTACAGTCTCTTTTCAACACTTCTTGAGCCGTACACGCCCTCTTTTAGCCGACTCAACATTCCAATACTTGCATCTCCTAACCGGTGCATCAATTGATCTTCTTTGCAAATGACCAAACCATCTTAAGAGGTTTTCTCGCATCTTATCCTCGATCGGAGCTACACCAACTTTCTTTCCGGTCCCAAGCCCAGTAAATGAGGAGGGTTGCGTTAGGTAGCTGACAACCAGCGTAAAACAGTCGGAGACAACTTCCTAAATAGTATTTTTTCTAAAATACTATTTAGGAAGTTGCCTTATGACATTTGGATCTTTTCAACATGTATTTAAACAAACAAATGACATTTATGGTAATTTGAATAAATCTATATGGACTTTACAAATAAGTCAATCTTATTATGAACAACTTTTTACACAAGTGTGCATTTTTAAAGATTTTTTCCATACAACTTTGTAAACTTTATAATTATAGTTGACCCCTATAAATTCGTATTTGCACTTTGACAATCGTCTCCTTTCTCTCTCCTACACAACAAACTTTTAAATATTTGGCAAATAATTATTTGGAGATTAATGAGGCAACCATCACTGAAACCTCCTTTGGAAGTAGGGTTATCTCGGAGGACACAGTAGGGAGCCGACAATAGGTGAAGAGGCAATGAATTGTGATGATACCCTGTGCTTTAGGAAACATGCCTCGGGAAGTCGAAAAGTCGACTACTCCACAGAGAACATGTTGCATCTCTGTACGGAAGATATGGCTCCAGAGAGTGGGTTGGCATGCCTGATAGTTTCGCTCAAGAAGGCTCTTCTAGAGAAAAAAAAACAATTCCTTGGGTGGCTCGTCCTCTTTTGTATGTAAACCCAAACTCGTCTATGAAACACTTGGTCGGGGCAAATTTTGGGGATCTATTTATGATTTCTTTTAAAGCATGTTAGGCAAAGATTGTAGTTTCGAAATTAGTGGCTCGGTACACCTCGGGGGATTATGCTTCGGACTTGGTAATCAACCTTCCACCTCGTATACGGGGGATTGCTTAGATCTAAATGGATCGAACCAAAACATGTATGAGCCCGAGTTAGTTGATGATCGATCGAATGCCCAGGTGTTTTTTGGGATTGAAAATTATCTGAGGGGATTTGGAAATCAACAAATCCCAAAGTTGTATAAAATGCGAAAACTAATGACACACATGGGAGGCATCTCTCCTGATTGAACTCTATTTCTATCAAAAATGTTGGCAATGTGTGTTTTGTAGGTGAATCCTCCCCCTAATGCGAAGGCTTTGAATAGCTTCAGACATAGAGATGTGGTCACTGCTTGACTAGACGGTTTTTGACTTGTTTATTGTTGTGCATAAGGATCCTTGTTTGGACTTTGGATTTTTTGACGGACGATCACAATATAGATATCTTTGCTTCAGAGGCCTCTATTGGGTCGAGTAACCAGGAGGGCTCTACCACTATGGATGTGGGGGAGTCTCTAGCTGGGGATTCGGTGCAGGCCAATGTTGAACTTTTCAAGATGTCTGTTATGTGCCTAGGTGTAACTCCTACACATAGGGTGAAGCATGTATCTAAATGAAAAAAGTCACATGGGATGTACATGATACATGTAAGCCCAAGAAGAGAAAAGCAGTTGGGGAATTCCTTATTAAATGGAATGCAAATGTGGTGTTTCTTCAGGAAATGAAAATATCCTTTTAGTCAGGTTCGATTCGTTTGGGAATGGAATCCGCAATACAAAATTCAAATTCAGTTCATTTTACCTTGAATCAAACTTTTTTTTGAATTTTTGTTTGAGATTTTTTTTTGATTTTTTGAAGGAATTCTAATCAAATTGAAATGATTTTGTTCAATTAGCACCCCTAGTTAACACATACCTATGGTGTTGACTTCTTCGCTATATTCTCTTCAGTTGCCTGTTTATCCACATTACAAATTCTCATAGTAGTTGCAATACAACTTGATGGGTCCTTGCATCAACGTAATGTAAATAATGCATTCTTATATGGTGATCTTCAGGAAATTGTATACATGCAACACCGTCTCGACTTCGAGGCTCAAGGGGGTGCTAGGAGGTTTTCCAACTACGCAAGACCATATATGGCTTCGAGCATAGTCCTCGTGTCTTGTTTTAGAAGCTATCAGATGTATTAGAGAATCTAGGTCGCATCAGATCATCAACATCCTATTCTTTATGTAGAGATAATTCTATGTACTCTGAGTATTACAACAACAACAACAACAAAGCCTTTTCCCACAATTAAGTAGGGTCGGCTACATGAATTCTTTGCCTCCATTCAGATCTATCTTGGGTCAATCCCGGGCTTATATCCAAAAAACTAAAATCCCTTCGTATAGTCTCTTTCCAACACCTCTTGGACCGTCCTCACCAACATCCCAACACTCGCATCTCCTAACTTGTGCATCTGTTGATCTTCTTTGCAAATGACCAAACCATCTTAAGCGGTTTTCTCGCATCTTATCCTCGATCGGAGCTATACCAACTTTCTTTCTGATTGCATCATCCGAATCCGATCTTTACGTGTGTGTCCACACATCCACCTTAGCATTTTCATTTCTGCACATGTCTATGGTTCACAGGCCAACATTCAGATCCATAGAGAATAGCTGGTCTCACGGCTGCTTTGTAAAACTTTCCTTTAATTTTTAAAGGAATTTTCTTTTCATAGAGAACAACAGAGGCTCCTCTCCACTTTAGCCAGCCTGCATTTATTCTATTAGTAACTTCTCCATCAATTTCCCCATCCTGTTGCAAAATAGATCCCATATATCTAAAAGAATCTCTCTTCCGAATGTTATCGTCACCAATCTTCACCTCAATTCCTTCACCATTGCTTCCATCAAAGGTGTACTCCATATATTCCGTCTTAGTCCTACTTATACGAAATCCTTTAGTCTCCAATGCATGTCTCCAGACCTCAAGCTTCTCATTTACTCCTTCTCTAGTCCCGTCAATCAACACAATATCATCAACAAATAACATACACCAAGGTAACTCATCCTGAATGTGACTTGTCAACTCGTCCATAATTAAAGTAAAAAGAAATGGACTCAAAGATGAACCTTAGTGTAAACCAATGTTGATGTCAAAATACTCTGAGTATTAGTTTCTTATTTTTATTTCTTCATGTCTTTCTTATGTAATTTACCCATAGACCTCTCCTCTATATAATAGAGCCTAGGGTTCCATGGAATAATTATCTTTTCTATTTTTCCTAACATGGTATTGTTAGAAAATAGGAAGCGGAAGAGAAAACATGGAAAAAGATAAATAAAATAAGAAGAACAACATGATTTACGTGGAATCCTCCTCTGTGAGGAGCAGGATGAAACCACGGGAGAAGCCCTCAAAGGGGCGGATATTCTATTGAACTTTCTCATCTGTTACAGGAGGCCTGGGGCTCTTTATATAGCCTACACAGAGCCTCCAAGTCCCACCACTGGACGATGTGGGACAAAACTGTGGATGGGGTAAATGGATCCTGGAGGGATCCATTTACCCATCTCCCTTATACATGACGCACACAACTAAGTACTCCCGCACACCCCCTCAAGCTGGAGCATGTAATGCTCAACTTGGACAAACAGAACAAAACTCAACTCAACGCTATATGACACTACGGACAATATCAACCGGACGCGCACATTGCTGCAGTCGAGGACGTTGCTTCTCATGCTGTGTAGGTGAGGAGAACGGACGGGATGGAGTGCGAGTCTGATGAATTTCCTCGTCGAAGAGCATGTGCTCTGAACTGCGCCTGTCAGAGTCACTGCAACTGAAAATGAGTCTCCTCGTATAGGTACTCTGGCCCGCCACTATAATGTTGACAACTGCTCCATCTTTGAAAAAGGGCCTAACTGAAAGGCCGTGGAAGTGCAATCCTCGTCGGAGTCCACAGTCGCTGGAGAATGGAGTCTGAAAGAAGTCTCCTCGTCAGAGAACTGGGTCTCTCCCATCGGCACAGAGAATGGTGCACTACTCTGGTGTACCTATGATACCACATGAAAACACTGGCCGAAACAACAAGAAAAGATGGGGACCACTACAAAAGATGGCAAACATGTGCTCATCTGAAAATGACCGCAAACTCGTGCGTGTCTGAAAATGAGTCTCTCTCTGGAGAACTCGAAAAATGGGCCTCAACATGGAGTGCCTCGAACTTGGACTCTGATCAATCTGTCGAGTCTGAACAACTGCGCATCACACCTGTGGACTCAGAATCTGAACGTCGAGTCTGAAACTTGCGCATGGAGAATCTTCATTTGAAAACAGTAGAGTCCGAACAACTGGTGGTTTGGAGACTGGCATTTGAATCTAGAAATTGGATCATGAACAGACCTTTGACTCTACATATATACTCCCCCTGTCTCCCATACTTGTCGGAAAATAAATATCGACAAAGTTGGGAGAAGACAAGATAATGAGGAAAACATGAAAGTTCTCAAAAAAAAATCCTTGCGGCCTTTTGTCAATTTTTTTAAATAGCCGCCATTTTTTTAAATTGCGTACGACTTTTCATTGTACGCGCCTCTTTCATTTTTTTTGCAAACAGGGCCCAACTTTGGACACTCAAGGAAATTGCCCTCAAGATTTTTTTTAAAGTTGGGCCCCTCCCTTTTTTTACTCACGTTGAGCCCCCCCTTCCTGTTTCCTCCATTCATCATTTTTTTTAATATCATCAGCCCGCTTGGGCCGTTACAACAGTAAGCCCACTTGGGCTCAAATAACCTCACTACAATTTTCTTCTTTTTTTTAATAAAAAAAACAGGCACCCTCGTTAGGGTTCCCACGACGGGATCCCCTTGGAGAGATGCCGCCGCCACCTTGAAGAGAACCTGTGCGATGCGGCCTGGAGGAGCATGGTTGAAGTGGGGGGGTCTCATGGTGCTGCCCGCCGCCACTGAGGCCATGGCTCTGCAGTCCTGGATGCCCGCCGCCGAGGTGCGGCCGCCTAGTGGTTCAGGTTGAGAAGCACACGCGGAGGAGCATGCACGGAGGAGAAGAGGAGGAGCCGCGCGAAAGAATGGAGCGCTGCCTGTGAGCCTGCGAGCATCCTGTGCGTCCCCGCCTGGAGAAGATGCGTGAAGGAGGTTTTGTTGATTGAGGGGGCAAGCCTGCCGAGGGCTAGCCGTGAACTGGGTCTCACCATCTATGCGGAGCCCTAGGGGATGAGGACTTGACGAGGGCTCGACGTGCGAGACAGGGGCTCAGAGCGTTGGGAGCCCCGCCTGCAACTTGCGCTGTCAATTATTCTGGAATTGGAGGGGCGGCGCGATGGGGCGCGACTTGCGCCTGGCTGGGAGATGGTGCCGCCGCTCGAGTGCTGCTTCAGAGATGAGCAGGGCCGCCTTAGGGTTCCATTGCGCGATGCGTTGCCGCCTGGAAACAGGGAGAGGCGTCGCCTGCACCCCTGGAACCTGGAGATGCGTGGAATCGAAGGGACACCCCCTCGAGGCTTCTTGCCTGATGACTGGCGTGCCAGTACCGCTGCTACACGGAGAATTGTTTGATGATGGCAGCAACGACGAACAGAAAAAAACTTGATCCCAACACGTTTCTGGATGGCACTCTTAATCATGGTTATATGAAACCCTAGAATAATAAACATGATCTTCTGAAAACAAATCTTCAACAACTAATCGAATCTCGAACATAGATAAACAATATGAAATCCTCGAGAATCGAACCCGCTTTGATACCATGTTAGAAAATAGGAAGCAGAAGAGAAAACATGAAAAAGATAAATAAAATAAGAAGAACAACGAGATTTACGTGGAATCCTACTCCGTGAGGAGCGGGATGAAACCACGGGAGAAGCCCTCAAAGGGGCGGATATTCTATTGAACTTTCTCATCTGTTACAGGAGGCCTGGGGCTCTTTATATAGCCTACACAGAGCCTCCAAGTCCCACCACTGGACGACGTGGGACAAAACTGTTGGATGGGGTAAATGGATCCTGGGCGGAGGGATCCATTTACCCATCTCCCTTATACATGACGCACACAACTAAGTACTCCAATAGGTATCAGAGCGGCGGTCCTAGATCAGAGCTCTCGTACACAAAACCCTAACCCTAACATCACCCTTCGCCCTCATTGCCATCGCGCATCGCTGCTCCACGCGCACCGCCTCTCGCGTGTCGCTGCCCCACCGCGCGCCGCCCCGCGCATCGTTGCCCCACCGCGCATCACCACGCGCCGCCCCGCACATTTAGGGTTAGATTTTTTTGGGCCTCGTGTGCTTGCTCATGAGTATCTGAGAAAGAAGCGTGAGGCGATGCATTGTGCCTCGTTACCTTTAAGAGTCATTGTCTTCAGAAGGCGCACGCTTTAGTTTGTGTTGCCGAAGGCTATATTATCAAAGCCATTTTCTTAGAAAAAGGTCTCAAGGCATATGCCTCAATACATTAGAGCAAACTGTTCAAAAAATTGTTTTCCTATGTTACTCTCATTTCTTCACTTACCATGCACTTCTTTACTTTCCAAAAAAAACTTTTTTGCTATTCTAGTACACCGTTTTTTAAGTCGCCAAAATTTCCAACAATTTGCTTCTAACATGATCCCAAGGAACTTGTTTTTTTTGAAGCCAAGGAGCTTGTTGAAGCATCTTCTCCTAATTGATTTCTTGTTCTTTGTTAAGATTTCACAATATAGTCGTCATGGTCATATACACGATTTCCTTCATGTTTGACTTGTTTATTTACATATTATAAACCACATAATGTCTGAAGTTATTATAAACCACATAATGTCTGAAGCAGTAAAATCATATAGACATTAGTTTCTTTCACCCAGATCAAATAATGAATGTTTACACTTTGTCCCTCCTCGATTATGCAATTATAGTTATGCCCACATGTGTTTTTGCAATATCACGTGTCCCTACATTCTTGCATTGTTTACACTTGTGCCCCTACCTTTTTGGACCTTTAATAGTTATGCCTCTCGGAGGGGTACAAGTGCAAAATCTTATTACAATTATGCTCCTCCATCATCTTCTTCTAGATCCCGTTGATGATGCGACCTCCGCCCCCTCTGCCCCAAGCTTGCAACCCATTTATTTCGTCCGCCTCAAGCACACCCCTTTGTCTCAAACCCCATAGAGAAGGTAACGGAAATAGGAGGAGGATTGAGAATGGGTGGAGGTGGGCAGCAGGGGGGAAGAAGGAAGAATATGAGAAATGAGAAAGAATAATTAAAAGTTACACTTGTGCCCCTCTGTTTTGTTCCAGTTATATTTCTACCATTAAGTTAACATCTGTTTTTTGGGAGGGGAATGGACGGCAGCTAACTCAAGAGGCACAAGTATTAATGGCGACCGAGTGTTGAAGAGGCGGACACCACCGAGTGTTTCCCCCCCTCCCTTGCAGACTTTAAAAAAAAAGAGGCACAAGTATTAATGGCCGAAGAAAGTCACAAGTGATATTGCAGAAAGGCGGGAGCACAAGTAATTGCATAATCTCAGAGGGGCACACGTGTAACGAAATCCATCAAATAAAATGGTTTTATATTGTTATTTTTCCTTTTTCTTTTATGAAATTTATATCTGATGATTATTGTGTTAGCAAGCCAATTCAATTTATTGTTGGCAAGTGCAGGCGTCTGAGACTACAGAATGTGCTTTGTGTTGCAGAAATGTGTGTAAGTAAGCCTTTGCACTGTGTTAATTGTTCTGTTGCTGCAATGTGTACCAATATACTTCTGCATTCTGTTTGTCTATATTGTTTTATGTCTATTGACATTTTCCTAATTCGTTGCAATCAGAGGGCTCAGAGAACTTGGCTTGGGGGGTGGACATAGTCGCATGTATTTATAATAGTGATTTGTGGGAGTCTATACGTTTCTCTTACAAAGAAAAATCTAATTTAAGAACGCCAAGTTCCACATAACTTCATAGATGTAGCATCTAGGCTGACAATGGATGGCTAGCAGCTTTATCGTCGTTCAGTTTACAAATAATGTTTATTCACTGTGGGGTTGAGAAGAGGATCCTAAATTTCATTAGGATAAATGGATGCCCATGAAGGCTTTTGTGGATATTTCCTTTACCCATCTCTGTAATGTGGACATACACATGGACATAGCCAATGTCATGATGTTTTGCCAAATACTGGGTAAACACCTAAAAGTGTTGAAGGAATCATATATTCATATCACAATGGTGCTGTTCGAATTATTTGACTAGGAGGTAACTACTGATCTTTCAGGCAATCTACAGTTATTCGGAGGCCTACTATACTGTTGAGATTCAAAACTTAATGCAATTGCGTTGTGATGAAGGAACAATGCTGATGCTTATGTGCATCTATTCAATAAACAAGGCTATAAAGTTATCTTTGTACTTAGTTTAATTTTAACACATCATTTCAGATTAATTTTAACACAAATTCAGATCTGGCAGAGAATGCATCTTCCTGTGATCTAACAAACTTACTAAATGCCTAATGCCTAAGCATCATTTTCCTGCTGACCATGCTTCCATTAGTGTATCACGCTTGGGACTTTGAAGAATCGAGTGACAAGATGAGTATGGACACATTTCAAATGCATATGTTAGAGTCAATAATGCTCTGTTGTGTTATTCCATAGAGCCCTAGGGTCTCTTATATAGAGAGAAAACCCTTGGGTAAATTACATAGACGTACATGAGATAAATAGGAAATACGTAACGGTACATCATAACATAACGTAAACCTCTACACTCCCCCTCAAGATGGAGCATCGATATCAATCATGCTCAGCTTGGAAGAACATCTTTGGAAAGGTCCTCTGAGCAATGGCTTGGTAAATATATCAGCAGTCTGATCTTCTGAATTGACGTGTGAAGTGGAAATCAAGCCCTTCTGGATCATGTCTCTAGTGTAGTGACAATCTACCTCGATGTGCTTTGTTCTTTCATGAAAAGCTGGATTATTGGCAATGAACAATGCTCACATTGAAGCTGCATGGGTAAAGAGACATTTACATTCAAATCTTCCAAGACCGCTCGAACCCACATCATTTCTGTGCTTGCTTGTGCCATGGCTCTATATTCGGATTCAGCACTGGATCTCGCCACAACAGTTTGTTTCTTGCTTTTCCAAGAAATCAAAGAGCTTCCTATGAAGATAGCAAATCCTGAAGTAGACTTACGATCCTTTGGGCACCCTGCATAGTCTGCGTCTGCACAAACGGAAATGGACAGATCTGTGTCCTTTCTAAATAACAAACCTGTGCCTGGGGAAGACTTCAGGTATCTCAATATCATATACAAGGCTTCCATATGAACTTGCCTAGGCTGCTCCATAAATTGACTCACCCGGTTTACTGCAAAGGCAATATTCGGTCGAGTTATGGTGATGTATAGAAGCTTACCCACCATCTCTCTGTATCTTCTTTTGTCCACCTCTTCAGTATCACTGTCGTAAAGTCTCATACTTGGGTCCATAGGAGTGCTCGACGGTCTGCATCCAACCATTCCTGTTTCAACTAGCAAGTCTGTGACATATTTTCTTTGGGTCATTACCATTCCTTGTGCATTTCTCGCAAACTCTATCCCCAGAAAATATCGTATTGTGCCTAGATCCTTCGTAATAAACTGACTTCCCACAAGAGATTTAGTCATCTCGATTCCCTGAGCATCATCTCCTGTAACCAAAATATCATCAACATATACCATGATGACAACAATACCTCTGGGAGTCTTCTGGATAAACAATGAGTGGTCCGCATTCGATCTCTTGAACCCCTGTCGTTCAATAAGCTGGGAAAGCTTCTGGAACCATGCCCTTGGACTTTGTTTAAGGCCATAGATAGCCTTATGAAGTCTACACACCATCTGAGTCTCCCCCTCAGCAGCGAAACCCGGTGGCTGCTGCATGTAGACGTCCTCCTGTAGATCACCATACAAGAATGCATTTTTGACATCAAGTTGGAAAATGGTCCAATCACGTACCACATCAACAGATAGTAGAATGCGAAGAGTCGAGTGTCGAGCCACTGGTGAAAATGTATCCAAATAATCTACCCCATAGGTTTGGGTGAAGCCTCATGCAACAAGTCTGGCCTTGTACCGATCTAGACGCCCATCTGCGTGATATTTAACTGTAAACACCCACTTTCTACTCACCACAGAAGCACCAGGAGGAATAGGAACTAGGGACCAAGTCCCTCAAGATTGTAAGGCACACATCTCCTCCTCCATGGCTAAACACCAGCAATCAATCTTCATGGCCTCTTGATAAGTCCGTGGGATCTCAACCGTCGAGACATCTGCTGCAAACCTCTGGAAATCACTAGTAAGACGATGAAAGGACACTTGAGACGCAAGAGGATAGGACGCACATTGCCTCTTCTGCTTCCTATGAGCAATAGGACGATCAAGATCATCATGCACTGTACTGACTGGCGGATCCTCCTCCTGTATCAAAGATTCCTGCACCGGTGCATTATCTAACCCATCATTAGTGGTAACATCGGAGCATACCTGAGGCGTGCTGGATGGTTAGCAGGCCCTGACCGCCTTGCGTAGAACTTAGGGAATGGTGGAATGGGAGGATATGGAGGCGGCAACGGCGGTGGTGGTGGTGGCTGGAAGAGAAGAGGTGGGCGGCGACGACGACCAAAGGGGGGGCGGTGGAAAGAAAACCCTAGATTAGGATTTTTGGCTCTGATACCATGTTAGAGTCAATAATGCTCTGTTGTGTTATTCCATAGAGCCCTAGGGTCTCTTATATAGAGAGAAAACCCTTGGGTAAATTACATAGACGTACATGAGATAAATAGGAAATACGTAACGGTACATATAACATAACGTAAACCTCTACAGCATACAATGGGAAATCATACGAACATTTCAAATGCATACAATGGGAGATCATATGAACATAGCACATAGATGGCACCCTAGTAAGAGCTATCCACCCATGAGATTTACCATGTTCAATGTAAGACCAGACTTGCAGAAACATAGATGATTGCCCGCCAATTCCGATGTTTTCGCAGTAAGGGGAGCAATCTAATCAACTAGGCATAAGGCTACTCCCCAGTCGCAAACGAGTGTGTGGGAAGTCATAGCGATTAGCCTAGGAAGCTGTATCTCTTGTTGTTGCTGTGGAAGCTTTTCCTGAAACCCGTGGCAATTTTGCCGTTGATGCTTCCATAGGTGGGTGATTAATTGTAGTTGCAGCAATGATTTGAACGACCAGGTACATCATCACATTCCATAGTCTCATCAACTCCACAAGATGATTAGTTGTAGTTGTCACCGTGATTTGGACTCCGTTGTTCGTCCTGCATTGGTTTCCGTTGTTCATCTAGTTCCGAGAAGCAATGAGAGCTATGTGTTAGAGTATATGGTTGTGCGCCCATTGAGTGTAACAGGGTAAATGGATCCTGGAGGAGATCCATTTACCCCATCCAGTGTTTAGTCCCACATCGTCCAGTGGTGGGACTTGGAGGCTCTGGAGAGGCTATATAAAGAGCCCCAGACCTCCTGTACTCATTGAGAAAGTCAATAGACAAACACGCCCCGTTGAGGGCTTCTCCCGTGGTTTCATCCCGCTCCTCACGGAGTAGGGTTCCACGTAAAATTCCGCTGTTTATTCTTTGTTTATCTTTTTCCATGTTTACGCTTCCGCTTCCGATTTTCTAACATGGTATCAGAGCGGGTTCGATTCTCGAGGATTTGTTGTTCGTTGTTTTTTATTCGAGATTTGATTATTTTTAAAGATTACTCGGATTCATGTATTGTTGAAGATCGGCTCATGTCAGAGAGGTTCTAGGGTTTCCGAAGAAACCCTATTTTTGCTCACGGGGTTTTGCAGCAACGATCACAATTCTCCTAAAGGCGACGCTTGATCTTCATCTCCGTTCATCCAGCCTCCAGTCTCCAAGTCCATGTCGTGCCCAGTCATGCTTCATAATTGCTCGAAGGAGGCGGCGAAGCCATCCCTCCTCTTCAGCCCACAACAGTGCACCCCAAGCACGGCGCAACCCCATCTGTGGTGTCCCATCGCCATATCTTCAGGCGGAAGACCTCTCTCGCCAAGCGCACGCGAGTCCTGAAGATGTGTCGCACCCCCATCGGCATCTCCTTTCGAGGGCGACATATTCCAGGCGCAAGAACCATCATGAGTCCCTCCATCGCGCGAGACCGCGCGAAGCCTCTTTTCCTCCTGGCGATCCTCCAAGGTCCAGGCGTAGCCGCGCCTCCAGTCGAGAAGCTCCTCGCGCCTCCTGTCGTGAGGCCCCCCCCCGACGTATCTTGACCACGCGCAGGAGGCGCAGGTCGTCTCCAGCAAGCCCTCCCGCACCTTCGGCGGCGCATCTGCGCCGCTCCAACTCGTCCCTCCAGTCGCAGGCGATGGAGAGTCTCCTGCAGCTTGACCGGCGCAGCCCCGCGTCTCCCTGGATTCCCTCTCGCGCAGGCGGCGGCCACTGGCGGCAACGCTCCATCGCTCTTGAGACTCGCAGGCGGCGCCGGGTGATCTCCGATATCTTGCGCAGGAAGGCGCTGCTCCCTCGCCCTCGCATGAGCCCTCCCGACGACGGCAGTAAATTTTTTCCTTGTGTGGGTTCTCGCAAGTGGGAACCCTAAAAGGGGGTTATTTTCTTTGGATCTGAGTAGGTCAATTGCAGCCGTACAATTAAAAAAGAGGGGGTGGAACGGCCTGGTGCAGTTTGGGCCGTCTAGTTTTTTTTTTTTAAAAAAAGTTGCATTATTGGGCCTAAAAAAAGGGGGGGGAGGAGGGCCTACTGCAGTTAATACCAAAAAAAAAGGAGAGAGAGAAAAGGTTGTCGTATGTATTCACCAAAAAAAAAAGAAGAGGCGCGTACAAAAAAAAAGCAAAGAAAAAGCCGTACGCAAGTATTAAAAAAAAAGAGGAGAAAGAAAACCGTGTACAAAGAAAAGTCGTACGCATTTTTCAAAAAAAAAAAGGTGGGAAAAGCCGGAAAAAAATGTCAACGGCTTTAAAAAAAATGTGTTTCAAAAAAAAATGTGTGACGGCTTTATTAAAAAAAAACATGAAAAGCCGCAAGGATTTGTTTTTGTCGAGATTATTCATGTCGTGTATACCCCCAATCTCTTTGTTTTCTCCCAACTTGGTCGATCCATGTTTTTCGACAAGTATGGGAGAAAGGGGGAGTATATATGTAGAGTCACAGGTCTTTTCAGATGATCCAGATTGCAGATTCTCCAGACCAGCAGATTTTCAGACTCTACAGGTGTTCGGACTCGACGTTAGAAGATTCCGAGTCTCCAATTTCAGACACGCACAAGTGTGTGGTCATTGTCAGATGTGCATATGTTGCCATCATTGTCAGAGGTCCCCATCATTCTTCTAGTTGTCAGGCCAGAGTTTTCATGTGAGCCATAGGGACTCCAGAGCAGAGGACCATTCCCTTGAGAGCAAGGGTTTTCATGTGGTATCATAGGTACACCAGAGCAGTGTACCATTCTCTGAGCCAGATGGGAGAGACCCAGTTCTCCGACGAGGAGACTTCAGGCGCAAGTTCAGACTCGATGGTCAGGTTCCGAGTCTTCAGTTGACTCACACTCCAGCCCGTTCGTCCTCCTCACCTGCACGGCATGAGAAGCGACGTCCTCGACTGCAGCAATGTGCGCGTTGGGTTGATATTGTCCGTAGTGTCCTGTAGCGTTGAGTTGAGTTTCTTTTTGTTTGTCCAAGCTGAGCATTGCATGCTCCATCTTGAGGGGGAGTGTTAGAGTATATGGTTGTGCGCCCATTGAGTGTAACAGGGTAAATGGATCCTGGAGGAGATCCATTTACCCCATCCAGTGTTTAGTCCCACATCGTCCAGTGGTAGGACTTGGAGGCTCTGGAGAGGCTATATAAAGAGCCCCAGACCTCCTGTACTCATTGAGAAAGTCAATAGACAAACACGCCCCGTTGAGGGCTTCTCCCGTGGTTTCATCCCGCTCCTCACGGAGTAGGGTTCCACGTAAAATTCCGTTGTTTATTCTTTGTTTATCTTTTTCCATGTTTACGCTTCCGCTTCCGATTTTCTAACACTATGAAATCCACCTCGGTTAAGACGAGTTTGTTTCCAAGGTTTCCAAAAAGCAGGTGTATTCGAAAATGAAGAATGCATAAGCGCAATATCAGAGATACAGATAAAACATGAAAGAATAACAAGATTTTACGTGGAACCCTACTCCCTAAGGAGCGAGATGAAACCACGAGAGAACGCTTCAAAGGGCTGATGCGTTCATTGCATTTTCTCTCGTCTGTTACAAGAGGTGTGGAGCTTCTTATATAGCCTCCACTGACCCTTCAAATCCTACAGATAATAGATGTGGGACTAAACCACTGGATGTAGTAAGTGGACTCTGGAGGGATCCAATTACCCATCTATACAAGTGATGCGCATATACTCCAACACTCCCCCTCAAGCTGGAGCATGCAATGCTCAGCTTGGACAAACAGAAAGAAATCACTCAAACTCAAAATACAAGACAATACAGATAACATCAACTCAAAGCATACACAACCGTCGGTTGCTGTCGAGGACGTTGCTTCTCATGTTGTGCATGTGGGACAGAACAAACGGGCTGGAGAGTGAACCGTCGTCAGAGAACGTGTGCTCTATACTGCTCCTGTCAGAGTCACAGAAACTGAATGAGTCTCCACCTGGAGAACTCTGGCACCCCACATGTAGAAGACTGAATCATGTGGACAACTGCTCCATCTTTGAAGGGTCGAGCTAAAAAAGCCGTGGAAAAACATCCTCGTCGGAGTCCACAGCCGATGGAGAATGGAGTCTGAAAAGTCTCTTCGTCGGAGAATTGGGTCTCTCCCATACTGGCTTAGAGAATGGGATCTTTATTATGGAGTCCCTATGAAACCACATGAAAATCCTTGACCACAATGGCATAGAGAATGAGATATCTACTCTGGAGTCCTTATGAATCACATGAAAACTCTGCGATCAAAAATAAAGATGGGGACCACACAACTGATGATCGCATACATGTACGATCGAACGGAAGACTCGGAACCAATTCTGAATGTCGAGTCTGAATCTGAATTGTAGAGTCTGACAACTGGCTGGCCTGGAATTTGGAAAATCTGAAAATCTGAATCAAACATGTAACTTTACACAATACTCCCCCTTTCTCCCATAATTATCGGAAAACGATGACATCGACAAAGTTGGGAGAAGAGAAGAAAATGAGGAAAATAAAAAACATTTTCAAATGTTTTTTTTGCGGCTATTCTTTTTTTAATAGACGTATTTTTTCCCTTTTCTTTTTTTGTAAAGAGCTGTTCAATTTTTTTATACGGCTTTTCTTCTCACAATTTTCTCATGTCATTTTTCCCTACATACATCTTTTCTTTTGTATGCGCCTTTTCCAAAATAAATATTTTTTTAAGCGTACGATTTTTTTGTACGCACATTTTTTCTTTCAAAACTCTCGGCCTACTTGGGCCCAAAAATATCACCTTTTTTTCAAAACAATCCACCTTTTTTAAAAAACAGGCCACCCCTTTTTTTATCGTCTTCTCTTCTTCTTCCCCCCTTTTTTCTTCAAACACGACCCAAAGGGTTGTTATTTAGGGTTCCCACTTGGGTACCCCTCTCTCGAAGGACACCGCCCCCAATAGGGGATTCTTCTCCAGAGGTCGGCGTCACGCTAGAGGGAGCCTATGCTGCGCCGCCTGGAGCAACGCCGCCTATTGCACCGCTGGAGGGGAGCATGTACAACATCGTTGTGGTGCTACTCTGCTTGATCCCGAAGGGAGAGGTTCGTGTGCCCCCAATCTGGAGAGGAGGTATGGTAGCGCGGTGTTTGTGCTCTCGTAATGTTCGTGCTGCATCACCTGGAAGATGCTACGCTACCTGGAGGAGTTGGGCTTCGCGCGGAGGTGCACTATATCAAAGAGCCGAGGGGGTCACCTGTGAGTGAGAGCATCATAATGGTGTGCATATTGCACCGTTGGAGGGGAGCCTGTACAACACCGTTGTGGTGCTACTCTGCTTGATCCCGAAGGGAGAGGTTCGTGCGCCCCCAATCTGGAGAGGAGGTATGGTAGCACGATGTTCGTGCTCTCGTAATGTTCGTGCTGCATCACCTGGAAGATGCTACGCTGCCTGGAGGAGTTGGGCTTCGCGCGGAGGTGCACTATATCAAAGAGCTGAGGGGGTCGCCTGTGAGTGAGAGCA
The DNA here is from genome assembly GCA_037367405.1 of Ottelia alismoides. Lineage (NCBI taxonomy): Eukaryota > Viridiplantae > Streptophyta > Magnoliopsida > Alismatales > Hydrocharitaceae > Ottelia > Ottelia alismoides. Next base: position 434,263 of record JAZKJV010003941.1, on the reverse strand, counting down.
TCATAATGGTGTGGCTGCTGTTCGAAGGTGCGCCGCCACCTGGGCCTTAAGAGGAGCTCCATCTACGCCCTTCTCTCCCTCTTCTTCTTCATCTATTTGGAATGCTTCTGGAATATCTTGCTAATGCATATCTAGGGTTTTTGGATTAGGGCTCGCTTGAAGGAGAAACCACAGAACTTGATGTCGCCTAAAACTAGGGTTTTGGGAGACCCCAGATGTTCTTCAAAACGCGCTAGATGCACACTAGAATTTGCTTTGGTGCATGGCATTGATCTTCGAACATGATTAACATCGTTGAGCAATAGATGAATAAGAATAATCCTCTATAACAACGAAGAATAGAGTCCCGACCAAATCGTGAACTATGGTTTCAACAAAAACCCTAGAACCAAATCTCGAATCTTGAACATAAACAAACAACATAAAATCCTCAAGAATCGAACCTGCTCTGATACCATGTTAGGAAACGAAGAATGCAGAAGCGTAATATCAGAGATACAGAGTAAACATGAAAGAACAACATGATTTTACGTGGAACCCTACTTCCTATGGAGCGGGGTGAAACCATCAGAGAACGCCTTAAAGGATTAATGTGTTCGTTACACTTTCTCTCATCTGTTTCTGCAGGTGTGGGGTTTCTTATATAGCCTTCACTAACTCTCCAAGTCCCACAAATAGTAGATGTGAGACTAAACCACTGGATGTGGTAATTGGATCTTAAAGGAATCCATTTACCCATCTACACAAGTGACACATATACTCCAACAAGGTAAATGTAGAAAAATAAAAAAAGATGGAACGCTTGGGTACAATTGAAAAAAGAAACACATATGAACACCTTAGTAGAATTAAAGCTACGACTCCAGAAATAAGTTTTTTTGGCTAGAAATTGGTGAGGTATTGGGATTTGATAAAAGAAGAAGAAATGTGGGGTATGGACTATGCCCGTGGGTGGCTTATTAGTTTTAATGAGACTCTTGAAAGATCAGATGGATGATTTCAAAGTAGGGTGCAAAGTAGGGATGCAAACGATCATATACTGATTTAGATGTTATCATTATCTTATTCATTTTCTTAGTACAAATATGGATGAGGATACATATATTGATGGATTTGAAAATTGTGTTATCATATCCTTAATAATCGGATATAGCTATTGAATGAATGGTGATCGGATACACATAATAGCAGAAATATTCCTTAAATTAGCTATTGAAAGCTTTCTCAGTTCTTCAGGTCCCTTGACGTTATATACCAGATTTCTTATGCGTATACCATCGAGAGATATTTATCTTCCATGTTTTATGTATTTTTATTGCTTATGCCTCTAGTATGTAATTTTCCCATCTGGGTTTGTCCTCTCTGTATAAAAGGAGCCCTAGGGCTGTGCAACACCTTTCTCGACCATTGGAACCCCCTACGGTTGTTGTTGTAGCTGTCGCAGCTCCCTTGCAATTGCTACTGAAGGCCCTAATGGAACCACACGGATTCCCAAAGCCCCTAGTGGGCTCTCTATTGCTGTCGTGGGCATTGAAATTGCCGTTGCTCCTCTCGAGGTCTCCCAATCCGCGTGCCTTAGAGCGCTCTCTCGATTGATGGGAATGGTTGTGGCATGAGTCTACACACACATCTGATTCCCTATATGATTGTGTAGACACCTTTTGATTGGGAGGCCAATTCCTTAGTAATGTCTCGGGACTACATAGGTCCATGAGTAATGCAAAATATTTTTCTGACTTCTGAGAAGCAATGACACGCCTCTGATATGAATGTTCTTCCGAGTTGAAAATTCCATAACCCTATCATGTGATCAAGGCCCTCTCCTGTGAACCTTACCACTCGTGTTGTGGATGAAAGCCAATAGTCTTCCACAGCTTGTACAGAAACTCCTCTTGCGTATACAACTGGGCCTTCTATCTTAATGGCGTCTCTGGCGAAGGATCTCTGGACAACCCTCTCGAAGTTTTCCATAGCCTCAGCAAGACAGTTCACTTCCTTTCTACAAATCCCAATGATAGCAATGAGCTTAGGTGCCAAACTTACGCTTCCGGACTTGGTTCTCCTTGCAACTGGAATTTTGGTGTCCATTCTTGCCACAGAGAAAACACTTGATGGGGTGACGAAATTCACTTGCAAGATGGCAATGAGAGCCACATCACAAGCAAATGCCTATGAATATTCTTCTCTTTTCACTTGAGCTCTTCTTTCCATGTTGTTGTTGGGCCGCCGACGCCTCTCGACCATCGACCAACCCCCCTCGTTTCTCATCCGGCCTCCCCCAAAGATGTTTTTTGTTGACCATCCAAATATCTACGTTTCTTGAATCCGTCAACAATGTATTTAAGAAGTGTAGATGTTCTTTAAGAGGTGTACCTTCCTGCATCGGAGAGAGAACATATGTTGATTCTACAACACTTGTTGATCAGAGACTTCGTCATGTATAGACTTTCGAGTCTCAACTACAAACATGCCACACGATTCTCATCAGTAATCTCCACGATAATCTCATTCGTCAAACTCGACATGATCTTCAAGTGTGCCTTCTCCAAACATCCGTCAAACCTGGAGGGTTCGAAAGCCTTCGCCCGCTCCTAATCCAATGGTACCCAGATGCCCTGTTGCTTCAGTAGGGCACACATCTTAATATGTCATACATTGAAAACTCCTCCATGTGAACATCTCGATCTTCATATTTGCGACGTCATCTTGCTTTGTGATCCTGAGGAAACCCTATGCTCCGATACCAGTTTGTTGCGAATCGTGAAAATACGCACAAATACGAACAATCACGCAAGCATGAAGGTACATTGATTTACAAGGTACACCCGTAACTGGGCTTTGTCCTTGGGCGAGAACGATTGGTTTGCACTATGTGGAGAAGAAGAAAATACAGAGGATACAGAGAGCTCTAAACCTAGGGTAGTTTATATACTACTCCGATACAGACGGATCCCTGAGGGGGTGCATACGATAGTTCTTCAACCTGGATTAGATGGTTAGGATTTAAGGCATATCAATAGTTGTGTATGAGTGTCGGGGCTTGTGCATGTCATCAGTTGGGAAGCAAATTACCTATGCATCTGATGGGTGAAATGTATATTCAATCCCTGGATAAACATTAATTCCATGACCCATCTTGTCGTTCCTCGTATTGGTGTGATCTAACCGTTGCTTGATCTCTTGCTCAATTAGCTCACTTGGTTGACACCTTACTTCGTTCCGTGATGTGTGCTTTGGTGGTGGTGGGGGGGAGTGTTGATCGAGGAATGCAGTGTGGATTAGGGAGTTACTATTTCAATGCTGTCTATTCGGGAATAGGATAAAGAGCTCACTTTTAAAGTCTACGGTTCCACCTCTTCGTGATGTCTATTCCAGTGAAGTTTGATATGTCATCTTCGTCCTTGTAGTCGCAGTATGGATAATTTGACCACTTTAGAAAATAGGAAGCGGAAGCAAAATTGATAAGCATAGCGTAAGAACAGAAATATGAAACATGGAGCACCATGATTTTACGTGGAACCCTACTCCCCAAGGAGCGGGATGAAACCACGGGAGAAGCCCTCAAAGGGGCGGATATTGTATTCCTTTTTCTCATTTGACTACATGGATGTGGGGCTCTATATATAGCACCCACGGAATCTCCACATCTCCAAACTGGTAGATGTGGGACTAAACTCTGGATGAGGTAAATGGATCCTGGAGGTATCCATTTACCCAGCTACAACATAATAGGCGCAACCAAATACTCCAACAACTACAGAACCGACGAGAGAGGAGAAAAGCCTGAAACTATCGGGTTTCTCTAGAAAATGATCAGAATTGTAACTCAATTGATATATCTGAGTAATATGTCTCCGGTCTGGTTCTCTATAATGTACGAAAGATGCTGTGATCCATCAGTTTAGCTTATATCAGAGGAGGGGAGGTGCATCACTGAATCAAGTGGGAAGATAAATTTCTTCCTCTCTCCATAGGGAAATAACTTTGGAGGCACCACATATCTCGAATCCCTATTTGGATTGGTCAATCCTATTTTGTCCGATGGGTATTCAAGAGCATAAAAAGGTTTATTAAGATGGTTTTCCTTTCTCTCATCTCCCCTTTGATATGTGTATAAAATAATTATGAAAAGTCTTTACGGTGGATCCCTGGCTTTTGGAGTCTATTTCGATTCAGTGTCTAATCTTAGTGGAAGCTCGTCTTCTCAAGCTTTATTGCATTCGTGCAAGGGTTACCTGCTCCCTCATCTTTCCTGCAAAATAAGAAGCACCTGCCATCTTTAAGTTTGTATTATATAACCATGTTATTGCACCAACTGTAAACATGATTCGCTTTGATTTTTCAAAAATAACTTGTTGAACCCTAGGTAAAATCTAGTTCTTGAACAGAAAAACTGAACATGTCATTTTTTTAGAATAAAAACTGATCTCATATTGTAAAGGAAAATACCATTCATCGGAGCAGTTGACTTATTTAGCACTGTCTACGCCATAATTTGGTGTTAGGTGTGAGGTTTGTGTATGTACACTAAGCTTTGTGTATTTTCTCGGCGTTGACAGGAATTATTGAGCTCGAGCTATCTACAACATGCGGTCTTTTGCAGCATCAAATCTGGATTTCATGTATGTGGTTTTGTTTTACTCTGTTGGTGGGAGTGAACCCTCTATGCTCTGGCAGTTGTTTGTGCTAAAACTTCATATGAGAACTTTTTTCGGTAACGAATGCTATTTCTTGGTTAGAAGCCAGCTTGCATCTATGGTTGCTAAGTTTGTTTCCGCAATTGTTTTTCACTGGTGTCAGGTGATACTGAAGCCATGGCCGGTCCCAAGCCCGGGTAAAAGAGGAGAGTTGCGTTAGGTAGACGACAACTAACGTAAAATAGTCGGAGAAAAAAATACTATTTAGGAATTTTCCTCAAGAGAATCGGATATTTTCAACATGGATTTAAGCAAACATTTAGATTTTGTTGGGGCGTCTCCTGTTAGCAACATGTTGCATCACCCGAATGTAATGATAAATTGGAAAGGACCGCTACATCGTTGTTTGGATGTAATTCACAATTTACAAGGGTTCTCGCATGCGGAACACATGCAAGTAAATAAGCTAGTTCCACTTCATCGTTGTAAGGATGCAGTCCAAAATTTGCAAGGATTCTCGCATGATGAACATGTGCGAGTAAAGAAATTAGTCCAAAAGAGGTTGCAACAGAAGTTGAGGATATGTTGTTGGAATATTGGCACGTTGACTAGAAAATTGATGGAGATAGTGGATACAATGGAAAGAAGGAAGATTCATATACTATTTCTCCAAGAGATAAAATGGGTTGGAGAGAAAGCAAGGGATATCGAGAATACATGCTTTATATTATGGTATTCATGTAAAGAGAGGGGTATTTTGGAGTATTTGTTATATGCGTTACTTGAGGAGATGGGTAAATAGATCCCTCCATAATCCATTTACCACATCCAATTATTTAGTCCCACGTGTACCAGTTGTGAGATGTGGAGACTCTGTAAGGGTTATATAAGAAGCCCCTCACCCTCTGTATCCAGTGAGAAAAGCAATAAGCACGTCAACCCTTTGAGGAGTTCTCCCGTGCTTTCATCTTGTCCGAGGGAGTAGGGTTCCATGTTAAATCCCGATCTTCTATAATGTTTTTGTTCTTTTATCTCCGATACACTTCCGCATTCTTATTTTCAACATGGTATCAGAGCGGGTTCGATTCTCGAGGTTTTTTATGTTGATTATTTATTTTTTTGAGATTCGATTATTAGAGCATGTGCGATCCTTGTTTGAAGATTATTATCCATGTTCAATATCAAGCCCTAGGGTTTCTCTTGAAACCCTAATTTTTCATGTTCTTGGAGTTGTCATTTTTTTGGAGATTTCGTGAAGAGTCGCATCCATGCATCTAAGCAACATCCATGAGGAGCCCTATCTCTTCTCGGTTCCAGCCGCGCAACCCTACTGGTGGCACAAAATAGAAGTTCCCGCTCCAGATGATGGCCCAGCGCGCAACAACGGCATAATCACTGCTTCTCTCCAGGTCGACTCCAGGCGGGAGCCCCGACTCCTATCTCCTCCTTGAGGCGGCAGGCGGCCGCATCTCAGGCGATGGCTTCCCCCTGTCTGATCACCAAGTCCAGGCGGCCACCAACCAGGCAGATCTAGGGTATTAGGCAACGGAAGCATGTGCTCCGCCTCCTGCAGCAACCACCAGTCCGTCGCCTGGGATTCCTCCAGCAGTCTCCACTCCATGACGACTTCTTTGCCGCATCGGCGTCGAACCCCTTACAAGAGGCGAGCTCCATCTCTGATGGCGATGATCATCATCATTCCGGAGGTCACAAAAAAATAGAAAAAGGGGGCATGTACGGAGGCACCCCCAGGCATCCTTCGCCCCTCCGCTGCAGGCCCTATCGCTAGGTCACACACTCCAGGCGTGTTCCTATCCAGGCGAATCTATAGGTGTGTTCCGAGGCTTCTCATGTCGCTTCTCGCTGCGGCACCTCGATGCGCCTCTCCTCCTTGCCATATCCCTAGGCGGCGTTCTCGCGTACAGACCACGCGAGCCCCGGCCCCAGCCCCCAGTCGGAGCCCCCTCTCCCATAGCTGCACCTCCATCGGGTCGGCGACACCGCCCCCTGCAGTCTGGCGACGTTCCTTCGAATACAGGGGTTCCCAAGGGGGAACCCTAAATAGGGTTGCGTGGAACAATTCTGCCCAAGTGGGCTTTCATTTACCAGAACAAAGGGAGATTGCTGCTTTTGGTTGGCCCCCTTTTGGGCCGAGATATTTATTCCCAAAAAAAGAGAGGAAGGGCCAACATCTGTGTTCGACCCAAGTTGGTCAACAGTTTAACAAAATAATCTTGGCCGTATAAAAAAAAGAGGGAGAGGCCTACTTTAAAAAAAAAGAAAAGAGGGAGATATGCTTTTATGGGGGCCTATTTGGGTCGTATTTCAAAAAAATATTGTGTATTAAAGAACGTACAAAAAAAAAGAAAAATTGTATGCAAGTTTTAAAAAATGCAAAAAAAAAGGGAAGGAAAAATTGTAAAAAATTGAAACGGCTTCAAAAAAATGTTTTAAAAATTAAATGACTTGAAAAGTCAAAAAAATGTAATTGGCTTATTGGTTTTTGTTCTCCCCATTTTCTTGTCTTCTCCTAACATGATCGACGTCATTGTTTTCCGACTAGGCTGGGAGAAAGGGGGAGTATTGTGTAGAGTTCTTCGGCCATGATTCATATTACAGGTCAGATTTAGATTTTCCCAGGCCAGTCAGATTATTCAAATTCTACAGATATTCAGACATTCAGACTCGAGGTCAGATTGGTTCCAAGTCTTCAGTTTCAGACACACACATGTATGCGGTTTTTTTCAGATGTGCACATGTTTGCCATCATTATTTGTGGTCTCCATCTTTTGTGTTTCGGCCAGGGTTTTCAGGGTTTTCATGTGATCCTTATGGACTCCAAAGTAGAGATCTCATTCCTTATGCCATGCAGACTAGGGTTTTCATGTGGTTTCATAGGGACTCTAGAGTAGAGATCCCATTCTCTAAACCAGTATGAGAGACACCCAGTTCTCCGACGAGGAGACTTGTTCAAATTCCATTCTATAACGACCGTAGACTCACGAGGATTGCACTCCATGATTTTTCAGTTCGACCCTTTCAGAGATGGAGCAGTTGTCCACATGTTGTGTTGGGCCAGAGTTCTCCGTGTAGAGACTCATTTTCAGTTGCAGTAACTTTGACATGTGCAATACAGAGCGCATGCTCTCGGATGAGGAGATTCAGTTTGATTCTCACTCCAGCATGTTCGTCCTCTATTGGAGTATTTGGTTGTGCGCAGGTTGAGTTGTAGATGGGTAAATGGATACCTTCAGGATCTATTTACCCCATCCATGTGTTTAGTCCCACATCTACCAGTGGTGGGACTTGGAGGATCTGTGGAGGCTTTATAAGAAGCCCCAGACCTCATATATCCATTGAGAAAGTATAATGCAACATATGCCCCTTCGAGGGATTCTCCCGTGGTTTCATCCCGCTCCTTAGGTAGTAGGGTTCCACATTGAATTCTTGTGTTCCAAGTTTATCTTTCTGTTCTTATTCTATGTTTATCATTTTCGCTTCTACTTCCTATTTTCTAACATGGTATCAGAGAAAGTTCGATTCTCGAGGCTTTCATGTTTTTTGTCGAGTTTCAATTATCAAGAGCGGGTTCATTTTTATGGTGTCATTCTCCAAGATTCGTTCTTCGATTCATTTGCGAGATTGTTCAAGTTCAAGAATTATACAGGGGTCCTGCAACCCTAATTCTGCAAGATCGAGTTCCATTTTTTTTCTACGTCATTGACGGTAGAGGGCTTACGAAACCCTAATTTTTCATTGCATCCTCTACGCAACCATGCACCATAAAAAATTGATCTTCAGCTTCAGGGGACATCTCCCAGGTCATGCTCTTCTCAATCGTAAGCCCCCCCCCACGAGTCTCTGGCGCAAATCGCGCCTCCAGGAAACGCGAAGCAACCACTTAAGGCGGCAAATCGCACAAGCAACACTTTGCGCGATTCTCAGGCGGAAACCCCGCAGTAGATGCTGCAGACCCTCTCGCGGCGTGCAGCCTCACGTGTACCCCTTTCAAGGCACATGCGGTGCAACCGTGCTCCCTTCCAGCAATCTCTCTCCACCAGCTCTGGCGCAGGCGGTGCCCTTCAACCTCGGCGCGAAGTCGACTCCCGCTCCAGCGATCCCTTCCGTATCGCGCCTCCATCAGCGGCCGCTGGCCGCATCTCCCTCCAGTCAGGGTCCTCCTTGCGTGAAGCAGCTATGCATGAAACCTGCCCTCCCCTCATCGGGGGCGGCGCAGGGATATGAAGGGGGTTCCCACGATTGGGAACCCTAAAGAGGCCCATGCGTTTAAAAAAAAGAAAAGAAAAAATTATTTTTTGTGGTGTGTTCAGAAAAATGAGGGAGATGTTAAAAAAAGGGGGAAATGCTTGTATGGGTTGCGTCCAAAAAAATGAGATAATATCTCGTTCTGTTGGGCTACATTGTTTCTTGATCCAATTGGACGGCACATATCTTTGTTCAAAAAAATTTTTTGAGGAAAAAGGCGCATACAAAAGAAAAGCCATACGCACATTTGCAAAAAAAATGATTTAAAAATGTGAGAAGGAATTGACGTAAAAAATGTTGAAATGTCTTTATAAAAAAATGTTTACAAAAAAAATTGTGAGAAGATAAGCCAAGAAAAAAAAATATATTATCAGCTTATCTGGGTTTTCTCCCCATCTTTGTTGTCTTCTCCCAACTTTATCGATGTTGATTTTCCGACAAGTATGGGAGAAAGGGAGAGTATGGGGTAGAGTCACAAGTCTTGTTCCAGATTCAGATGTCATATTCTCCAGACCAGCCAGTTCCATGCACTACGGATGATTAGTTGTTCAGACTCGATGATCGTGGTTCCGAGTCTTCAGTTTTCAGATGTGCACATGTTTGCCATCATTTGTCATGGTTCCCATCAGCCTTGTTTTGCCGGCTAGAGTTTTCATGTGAGCCATAGGGACTCCAGAGTAGAGGACCATTCCCTATGCCATGTGGGCAAGGGTTTTCATGTGGTATTATATGTACTCTAGAGTAGAGTACCATTCTCAATGTCAGATGGGAGAGACTCAGTTCTCCGACGAGGAGACTTTCAGACTTCATTCTCTAGCGACTATGGACTCCGACGAGGATTGCACTCAACGACCCCTTTCAGTTCGGCCCTTTTCAGAGATGGAGCAGTTATCTACATTATTATGGCAGGCCAGAGTACTCCGACAAGGAGACTCATTTCAGTTGCAGTGACTCTGACATGCGCAGTTTATAGCACATGCTCTCCGACGAGGAGATTCAGTTGACTCACACTCCAACCCGTTTGTCCTCCTCACCTGCACGGCATGAGAAGCAACGTCCTCGACAACAACCGACAATTGTGTGCATTGAGTTGATATTGTCTGTAGTGTCATGTAGCGTGAGTTGAGTTTCTTTTTGTTTGTCCAAGCTGAGCATTGCATGCTCCAGCTTGAGGGGGAGTGTTGGAGTATTTGGTTGTGCGCAGGTTGAGTTGTAGATGGGTAAATGGATACCTGTAGAGACTTATGTTATGATATTATGTACTGTTTCTTATTTTCTGTTTAATTTTTGGACTCTTATGTATTTTACCCATGAGGTCTCTCTATATAAGAGAGCCTAGGGTTCCTTGGAATAACAAGTTACTCATTTCCACCAACATGGTATTAGAACCAAAACCCTAACCCTACCCTCTTAAGCCCGCCGCCCACCTTCTCTCTCCACTTGGCGGCTCACCCTCTTCTCTCGGCGGCGCAACCCGCCCCCGCCAGGCCCCTCCACACTCGCAACCCTCCGCAGACCTCTGCCGGTCTCGCTGGGCACCCCCACAGCCCCGCCAGGCCTCGCCGGGCCCCGCTACCGCTAGCCAGGCACCGTCGGGCACCCCACAGCCCTCTGAAGCCCACCGCCGGACCTCTCCTCCGGCCCCGTCGGCCGCCGAGTCCCTGCCAGCCGCTTCAACACTCGTCGGTCGATATTGTGACATGGATTTGAGTGCATAAAGTCTACATATGCACTCAAATCCTATTCGGTTGATGTAGACACCGTCTTTTGTCTACAAACCCTAGTTTTCATCTCCGGCTAAATGTCATAAAGTAAAGTCGATATGCCCTCCATAGGCGCCTTCAAAGGTCCTGCGCCAATAGTTAAGATGGATGGGACAAACTATGAACTCTGGGCGATGCAGTTCATGAGTCTCATGAAGTCGAATGGTAAGAAGCATATACTTACCGAGGATGAGCCGACAAGAAGATTGGGATCTATGCCTCTTGGGAGGCTGATGATTCTTATGCCAAGGTTTGGCTGTCAGGCACACTGTCGATGGAGATTGCCAATGATGTCCTCCATCAGCCCACTGCCAAGGCCATGTGGGATATTCTGGCCGCTACATATTCCCAAGTACGGAACGAGACCAAGATCTTACAGCTCCAGCATGATATATTTATTCACGATGAAGCAGAATGGGCGGCCACTTCACTCGTACACGTCCCTGAGAGGGATGTTCGAGAAACTATATAGCACCATACCACTCACGGCGACTCCAGAGCAGCAGAAGACCTTTCGGAATGCTACCATGGTAGGCGTACTACTTGCAGCGCTCGATCCTGAGTATGAGGCAGCCCGCTCTCAGATACTGGCCGATGTTGTTATTCCTCCTATGGAGGACGTTTACCGGAGGCTCAGTTGCATATCAGTTTCTTCCAGCACTCTACTCCACCTCCATCGGCGATGGCGGTATTACGTGGAAGAGGTGGTCTGTCTTCTGGTTGTGGACGTGGACCTCGTAGACGAGGAGGTCGCTTTCGCCAGCCGTGTTCATTCTGTCATTGCACAGGCCACTCGGAGGATACATGCTACTCTAAGCATGGGTTCCTAACCTCAACGCGTGTAGCCGAGCATGCCACGTCTCAATCAACATCCACTATAGATAACCGATTCGAAGAGCTTGTGGTACGTCTACGTGATATTAGGCCTCAATCGTCTACTGATTCTCCAGGTGGATCTTCAGATGTTGCTGCTACAGCTTCTGCTAGTTCGTCTGTCGCTGCCAGTACCTCAGGTAGTGCCACTGCATTTACATCTTGTCATGATCTCTCCTATTGGATCATAGATTCTGGCGCCACCCATCATCTCTGTCGTGACAGAGAGAGAGAGACTTGAGTCATACAGGGACATCCTACCTGGCTGCTCAGTGCTGATAGCAGATGGGACTCATTCCCCCATCGTTGGACAGGGGGAAGTTACCTTATCACCTTCTATGCATCTACAGAATGTTCTACATGCTCCTGAGTTCTCCATGAATTTGTTATCTATTAGTCAGATTACGAAGGATTTGCACTGTCATGCTATATTTGACCCCTCATCTCCTATTTTTCAGGACATACTAACGGGCAGGGTGATTGGTTGTGGCTCTGAGCAGAATGGTCTCTATCGTCTGGTCCGAAACTCTTATGCTGGCGTCTCTTCACATTCAACAGGATCAGTCTCTCCGTACACCTGGCATCTTCGCTTTGGCCATCTCCCGCTCCAGAAAATGCGACATCTCTTGCCTCAGATTTCTCCTAGTTCGTCATTTCGTTGTGAAGCGTGTCTGTTGGGAAATCATCATCGGTCTAGCTTTCCTAGTCGTCAGAGTCGGAGTAGTAGCTCCCCGTTTGAGTTGTTTCATATTGATATTTGGGGTCCGAGTCGTGTACTTGATCATCAGGGACACATGTTTTATCTAGTTGTGGTGCATGACTTTTCTCGTGTATCTTGCTTTTAAATAATAAATCTGAAGCAGGGGATGTTATTAAAAATTTGATTAATGAAGTGCAAAATGTTTTCTCTTCTACTATCAAATATGTTCGTACATATAATGCATTGGAATTCTGCACCCGTTCTCTCTCTCAGTTTCTTTCGTCTAAGGGTATTATCCACCAAACCACCTGTGCTTACACATCTCAACACAATGGCGCGGTAAAAAGAAAGCACCATCACCTTCTTGACATCACTCGAACCCTTCTTATCCAGAGTTGTGCGCTTATCACTTTCTGGGGGGATGCTGTCCTTACAACCTGCTACCTGGTCAATCGCATGCCATCATCTGTCCTTGGTGAGAAAATTCCTCTTTCCGTCATTTTCCTTGATAAGGAATTATTCTCACTTACTCCTCGTGTCTTTGGTACTGTTGCATTTGTTCATCACCTATCTCCTGGACTTGACAAACTCTCTCCTAGAGTTATTAAGTGTGTCTTTGTAGGTTAACTCGGGCTCAGAAGGGTTATCGTTGTTATGACCCCGTAAACAAGAAATATTTTGTCAGTGCTGATGTTACATTTTTTGAGTCCGTTATGTACTTCTCCCCTGCAAGTGACAGGTTGGTCTCATCCACTACCAACGATGATGTCTATGTTCCTCCTCCTAGTTTGAGTTCACCTGAGTCCACTCCGGCTCCGGTTGCTACGCCGCCACCACTACCACCGCCACCTCCACAACCATCTATTCCACCTTTACCTAAATTCTATACACGTCGGTCAAGACATGCTCAGACTACACGTCAGGCATCCATCACGCCTCAGGTATGTTCAGATGACATCACTAATGATGGGTCAGATATTGTACATGTGTAGGATTCTTCATTGCAGGAGGAGGCTACACCATCCAGTATAGCGGACGACGTCCTTGATGTTCCCATTGCTATTCGGAAGCAGAAACGGACTTGCGTGTCTTATCCTTTTGCTTCCCAGGTGTCCTTTCACCACCTTACAGGTGACTTTCAGAGGTTTGCCGCGGCTCTGTCTTCCGTGGATATACCACGGACCTATCAAGAAGTTATGAAGATCGATTGCTGGCGACTGACTATAGAAGAAGAAATGCGTGCTTTACAGTCTCGTGGTGCATGGAGCTTGGTTAATGCCCCATCTGATGCATCGATTGTTAGCTGCAAGTGGGTATTCACAGTTAAATACCATGCAGATGGCAGTCTTGATCGGTACAAGGCACGACTTGTTGCAAGAGGTTTCACACAAACCTACGGCATGGACTATATGGATACTTTTTCTCCATTGGCTCGTCACTCTACTCTTCGCATTCTTTTATCGGTTGTTGAGGTACGTGACTGGACTATATCTCAACTTGATGTCAAGAATGCCTTCTTGTATGGAGATCTGCAGGAGGAAGTCTACATGCAGCAGCCACCAGGGTTCACGGCTGAGGGGGAGAAGCATATGGTGTGTAGACTTCACAAGGCGATTTATGGCCTTAACAGAGTCCAAAGGCATGGTTCTAGAAGCTTTCCCACCTAATTGAACGACAGTGATTCAAAAGATCAAATGCGGATCACTCGTTGTTCATTCATAGAACTTCTACAGGTACGGTTGTCATCATGATCTATATTGATGATATTGTGGTTACAAGAGATGATGTTCAGGGAGTAGAGAGGGCAAAAGCATTCCTGGGCCGTCGGTTTGTCACGAAGGATCTTGGTACCTTAAGTTACTTTCTGGGGTTGGAATTTGCTAGGAATACACATGGTCTGGTGATGACCCAAAGGAAATACATTACAGATTTTCTGATTGAAAATTGCATGGTTGGATGTAGACTATCGAGTACTCCTATGTATCCGAGCATGAAACTGTATGACAATGATACTACAACAGTGGACAAGAGGAGATATAGAGAGATGGTGGGTAAGCTCCTTTATATCACCATAACTCGACCCGATATTGCTTTTGCAGTAAGCCGGGTGAGTCAATTTATGGAGCAACCAAGACAAGTTCATATGGATACAGTATACATGATATTGAGGTATCTAAAGTCTTCTCCAGGCTCAGGGTTGCTATTTTGAAAGAGAACAGATTTATCTATTTCAGCGTGTGCAGACGCAGATTATGCGGGGTGTCCTAAATATCGAAAGTCTACTTCAGGATTTGACGTTTTTGTTGGGAGCTCTCTGGTTTCTTGGAAAAGCAAGAAGCAAACTGTTGTGGCAAGGTCTAGCGCTGAATCTGAATATAGGGCCATGGCGCAAGCGAGCACGGATATGATGTGGGTTTGAGCTGTGCTAGAAGATCTACATATAGCTGTACTTTTACCCATGCAGCTTCAATGTGAAAATCATGCAGCATTGTTTATTGCCAACAATCCATCATTTCATGAAAGAACAAAGCATATCGAAGTAGACTGCCACTACACGAGAGATATGATCCAGAGAGGCTTGATATCTACATCTCACGTTTGCTCAGAGGATCAGACTGCCGACATATTTACCAAGCCGCTGCTCAGAGGACCCTTTCAGAGATGTTCTTCCAAGCTGAGCATGATAGACATCTATGCTCCACCTTGAGGGGGAGTGTAGAGACTTATGTTATGATATTATGTACCGTTTCTTATTTTCTATTTAGTTTCTGGACTCTTATGTATTTTACCCATGAGGTCTCTCTATATAAGAGAGCCTAGGGTTCCTTGGAATAACAAGTTACTCATTGCCACCAATAATACCTTCAGGATCCATTTACTCCATCCACGTGTTCAGTCCCACATCTACCAGTGGTGGGACTTGAATGCTCTGTGGAGGCTATATAAGGAGCCCCAGACCTCCTGTATCCATTGAGAAAGTGCAATGCAACATATGCCCCTTTGAGGGCTTCTCTCGTGGTTTCATCACGTTCCTTAAGGAGTAGGATTCCATGTTAAATTCTTGTGTTCCAGGTTTATCTTTATGTTCTTATGCTCTATTTATCATTTTCACTTCCGCTTCCTATTTTCTAATATCCTCCTCACATGCACGACATGAGAAGCAATGTCCTCGACAACAACCGACAGTTGTGCGTGTTGAGTTGATATTGTCTGTAGTGTCATGTAGCATAAGTTGAGATTTCTTTCTGTTTGTCCAAACTGAGCATTGCATGCTCCATCTTGAGGGGGAGTGTTGGAGTATTTGTTATATGAGTCACTTGAGGAGATGGGTAAATGGATCCCTCCAGAATCCATTTAACACATCCAGTTGTTTAGTCCCACATCTACCGGTTGTGAGATGTGGAGACTCTGTTAGGCTATATAAGAAGCCCCTCACCCTCTGTATCCAGTGAGAAAAGCAATAGAAACATCAGCCCTTTGAAGCGTTCTCTCGTGGTTTCACCATGCTCCTTAGGGAGAAGGGCTCTATGTTAAATCTCGGTCTTCTATAATGTTTTGTAATATGTTATCTCTGATACGCTTCCGCATTCCTATTATCTAACATGGTAGAAATGTAGTTGGAGTGGTTGTTCATAAAGATTTGAATGATAGTACGGTTGAAGTGCAAAGATTTATATATCGAATTATTTTGCTAAAATTGGTGCTGGAAGAAGTTATTAATATAATCTTAGTTTATGCATCGCGATTCCGTTTGTAATAAAGAATTAAACATGCTTTTTGGGAGGATTTGGATAAGATTATGCAAGGAATCCCCCAAAGAAAGATGATTTGCCTAGGTGGAGATGTTAATGGAAATGTGGGAAATGATGCTTAAGGGTATGCTAGTATTCATGGAGGCCATGGCTTCTGGAATAGAAATGAAAAGGGAAAATCATTCTGGATTTTGTAACGGCTTATGTCATTTTCACTGCAAACACTCTCTTCAAGGAGAGGGAGGAGCATTTAATTACTTATAAGAGTTGTCCGACTAAAACACGAAGAGATTTCTTTGCGATGAGAGAAGAGATCGGTTGTCTTACAACGAGTGCAAAGTAATCCCATGAGAGAGCTTGGCATCTTAACGTCACTTGCTACTCATGGATGCGTAAATAAAAGTGTTGACAAAGAAGGGGTTGGTTCACAAGATCATTAGAACTAAATTGTGGAATCTTCAATTGAAGTACTCAAGCTTCAAAGAGAATGTTTTAGAAGACTTATCTTTAGATTTTAATGGAAGTGCAAACGTGATGCGAGCGGTGGTAGCCTTTTGTATCCCAAGAGTAGCCAAAGAGATGCTGGGCGAATTTAAAGGAGTCCTAGCGAAAAAGGAGGCTTGGTGT
This sequence comes from Ottelia alismoides, assembly GCA_037367405.1. Taxonomy (NCBI): domain Eukaryota; kingdom Viridiplantae; phylum Streptophyta; class Magnoliopsida; order Alismatales; family Hydrocharitaceae; genus Ottelia; species Ottelia alismoides. The sequence goes on along the minus strand of JAZKJV010003941.1, from coordinate 417,645 downwards.
TGTAGTAAAGGGGTGCAAGAGAAGCTTAAAATTAAAAGAGCTTGTATTAAAGCTATGTATAAGGATAGAATAGAGGAAACTGTCACAAACTACAAAATAGCGAAGAAGGAAGCAAAGAAGGCTATAAGCAAAGGTAAGTCAAAAGCTTATGAATTTTTGTACAAAAAGCTTGACTCGAAGGAGGGCCAGAAGGATATATTCAAATTGGTCGAAGCTAGAGAATGAAAGACCATAGATCTTTCTCAAGTGAGATGCATCAAGGATGAGTGACATGTGCTTGTTACTTAAAAGGATATAGAGACTTGATGGAAGCAGTACTTCCACAGGCTTTTCATTGGGGAGGGGATTAAAGAGATTACTCTGGGAGATCTTGCTAATAGTGAATATTACTTGAATCGTGCTAGTTATAGATGAATGTAAGGAAAGGAAGTGGAGGGGGTTTTGAAAGTTATGAAACCTGGGAAAGGGGTAGGACCTGGTGACATTCCTATAGAAGTTTGGAGACTTCTAGGTGAACGAGGTTTGACTTGGCTCACAAATTTATTCTATGTTATTTAGCGAAGCAAGAAAATGCCTGAAGAATGGTGGAGAAGCATTGTGGTGCCTCTTTATAAGAATAAAGGAGGCATTCAAAATTTTTCGAAGTACAGAGGTGTACTGATGAGTCATACTGTGAAAATTTGGGAACGTGGTCAAAAGAAGGTTGAGGAAATTTTCCGAAGCAACTGAAAACCAATTCAGATTCATACCAATTCGCTTGAACTATTGAAGCTATCCACTTGTTGAGGATAACAATGGAGATTTATTTTATAGAGCTAAAAAGAACTTCCATGTGATTTTTATTCATTTGGAGAAGACTTATAATTCAGTCCCAAGGGTGATTTTGTGGAGAGTTTTGGATAAGAGATACATATATGTCCTATACATTACCCTTATAAAGGATATGTATGATGTGGCTTCATCTTGTGTAAGGATCCAGTCTGGAAAGATTGACTATTTTAACATCAACATTGGTATGTGTCGTGGTTTAGCTTTGAGTCCATTCCTTTTTACTTTGAATATGGATGAGTTGACCAGTCACATTCATGATGAGATACCTTGGTATATGTTATTGGATCAATGATATCGTGTTGATTGGTGATACTAGAGATGGAGTAAATAAGAAGTTGGAGGTTTGGAAACATGCCTTAGGGACTAAAGGATTTCGTATAAGTAGGGCTAAGACTGAATATATGGAGTGTACATCTAACTGAAACAATGGTGAAGGACTTGAGGTGAAGATTAGATATGATAACATTCGAAAGAAGGATTCTTTTAGATGCTTGAGATCTATTTTACAACAAGATGGGGGGGATTGATGGAGATGTTGCTCATAGAATATATACTTGTTGGCTAAAGTGGAGAGTAACCTCTATCGTTCTTTATGATAAGAAAATCTCTTTGAAAGTCAAAGGAAAGTATTACAAAGCAACCGTAGGACCTGCTATGCTCTATGGATCAGAATGTTGGCCTATGAACCATAGACATGTGCAGAGAATGACGGTAGAAGAAATGAAAATCTTAAGATGGATGTGTGGTCATACACGAAAAATTCGGATTTGGAATGATGCGATCAGAATGAAAGTTGGTGTAGCTTTGATAGAGGATAAGATGCAAGAAAATCTCTTAAGATGATTTGGCCATTTGCAAAGGAGGTTAGTTGATGCACCAACTAGAAGACGCGGGATTTGGGATGTTGAGTCGGTTAATAGAGGGCGAGGAAGGCCCAAGAAGTGTTAGAATGAGACTATCCAAAGGGATCTTAGTTATTTCGATTTAAGACCGACAATAACCCGAAATAAATCTGAATGGAGGTAAAAAATCATGTAGCTGACCTTAATTGTGGGAAAAGGCTTTGTTGTTGTAGCGTTGGTCTAGAATGCTTGCATGTAATGATGACAGATGCATCCTTTGCGAATGAGAGGAGGAAACAACCAATCACTTCTTCTTCACAATGTGAACAGACGAAGGCCATGTGGCTAGAACTGAGTATTGATTGGCTTACCACTGAGAGCATCGACAGTTTTTGGGAATCGCTTCACAATGCAAGACACAGGGTCAATTGTGAGCTACTCATTTCTATCGCGGCTACGTGGGGATCTGGTCGTCTCGCAACGATGTCCTTTTTACGACAGATCATTTCTGTGTTGAGAATGTTATTTTTTTCCGCCAAAACTCTTCCTGAGAAATGGCTCTTGTAGGGTAACCCTAGTATTTCACTTTTTTTAATACATCTGGGGTAGACACCTTAGTGTGTTCCACGCTTCTTGGACCTAAAAAATTTAGATCAATTTTAACTTGAGAAAATCCATGGTAAATGATCATAATTGTCAACAAAAACAACGAGATATTGATGATCAGTGACACAAGGAACATGCCATGACTGCAACATTTCAGTGTACAGAATCAAACATAAGTAAATTCGGGGATCAGAACAGAGCAAGTGAAGTATGGTGGTATTTTCTGAGGTGACAGAATTCAGGAATGAAGTCAGGCCCATAAGAATGTTGGGGAACATCTAATGGAGAATGTACAATGGAGGGTGTCTCAAATGAAGATACCACAAGAACGGATCCATGAAGAGTGAGGTTGCACCTACGACTGCGAGACAAGTTCCTAACTAGTGTTCCTGGAAAATATAATTCCACATATTGGGTAACATATATTTTAATTCCCTGGATAGTGTAGTTATATCGCAACTTCAAAATGCGCTATCTATAACGCATTAAATAAATGTGTCAATAGGTTATTTATAAATATGCAAATACTTCGAAGAAAATGTAGATTGTATATCACATTTATGAAATGTGTTATCAAAGGTGTACATGTTTGATAACACATTTCGTAAATGCGTTATTCATAGGGCATTTGGAACTTAAAAAAGTGGTATATATATAACACATTTACAAAATGCGACACGTATATCGCATTTTGAAGATGCGATATAACTATACTATCTGGGGAATTAAAATATATGTTATCATATCCGTGGAATTATGTTTTCTGAGAACACTAGTTAGGAACTTGCACCTGCCCAAAGAACAGAAATACTCTAGTAGTAAAGTACATCCTTCTTATAACCTTCTTAAAACACCCCCATCGCATGGATGTCCTGAAGGTAACAATGATTTGCATAAAATGTTGCTTTGCATTTATAGTGTTTAAATACACGCGGCAAACTCAAGTGGAACAGAATAGAAAACTAAACATAAGTAATCCGCAGTTTGGAAGAAACTCAGCACTCCCATTCCCAATGAATTTAGCAAGTGAGAATCTACCGGTGGCAAGATGAACATAAGTAATGCTTCTTGAAGAGGTATGTCAGAGAGCAGTACCATTCCCAGTAAAGTGATTCAATGCTCTCCATTCAAAGTGGTTGAATACCTGAAAACAAGTCTGGCAATATAATCGGCAAAGATACTAGCATATAGGCACATTAAACTTATCAGATGGGTGTCAACCTTTTGAAACAATCGAACGGTAGGAACATTGTTGATGGTGCCTATGTCTAAAGTGTGCATGCAAGAAGTCTGATATACCCAGGGTGGGGTTGCCATACTTCTCAAGTACATATCAGATGAATGATGGTCTGGCTTAGAGTGAGTGCAATGCTGAGTGGAGCAATCGCAACCACCATCATGCCTATGTCCATGGTCAGAGGAACGACCACCAGGGAAGTTAATATCACTTGCAAAGGCGGCTGTGGTTATGGAATCTGCAGCAACGCCAGAAGGTTGTACAGGAACATCAATTGTCTAGAGCTAAATGTAAGAAATCTCTATATCTGTAATGTTATCAGTTATCTAATCTCCAGGCTTCTTCATTAGCAGCAGCAAAAACTCTGGATGTAGAAAAAGATGTCTCTATGACGAATTAGTAGTAGTAGAGGAAGCACATCAAACTTGTGTCACATGTCAGAAGTCCAATAATCTGTAGTTCGCTTAGAGTGTCATGATCAAGATAATTTTTATTGAGGGAAAATAATGAAATTTGCATTCTCATGAGGTCCCAAGGTTCTCTTATATAGAGGAGAGTAGGGGTGCACATGGATCGGTTTGGATCAGATTTTACCTTAATCCATGTCCAATTCAATCTTAACGGGTTTTAACTTTTTCCAATCCAATCCAATCCATCAAATATCTAAATCCAAACCAATCCAATCCATTGGATTATGGATTGGATCGGATTGGTTCGGATTTTTTATACGTTTGTATCTCATCTCAATTGTTTGCCCTCTCGTGTTTGTGTTTTATCGCACATTAGCCCTCAACATCTAAATTATGGCTCAAAAATTGGTAATATAGATCGGATGTAAAGAAAAGGATATTTGAAGACCACTCAATCAAATTAAAGTTGAATAACTTCATTAATCTGTAATGAAAAAGTTGAAGATCATATACTCAACGTAAAGGATTATATTGGATTTAGAATTTGAGATCCCTTTTATAAATGTTGCATTATTTTTTTTGCAAATGATTTCCATCTAATGATTCAAGTAAGAATAATACAAGTTACCAAATAATGATCCAAAGATAAAAAGATAAGTTACACAAAAAGAAAAATGTGATCTTTACAGTCACATATTGATGAAATCCAAGGGAGATGAAACTTGGAGTGAAATATTGAGGTCAAGAGTGAAATGAAAGAGGATCGAAACTAAGAGGGGAATAGTCAATTAGGATTATAACTTTTACAAGGTATAATTATATTTTTATTATTTAGGAGTTTAAGGGTGATGACAAGAGGACTTGTATCCACTATAGATATGAAAAAAGAGAAGAATCACATTGGTTATTGTCTTATTGGAATGAGTGCACACGCACGTACGCGTGTATATGCATGTACGTATATGTATTTATGTATGTATGTATGTATGTATGTATATGTTAATGGATTAACGGATTGGATCGGATTGGATTTTCATGATAATCCGATCCAATCCATACTTTAACGGATTTGAAAATTTTGAATCCAATCCGATCCATTAAAATGATAAAACCAAACCAATCCAATCCAATAACATCGGATTGGATTGGATTACGGATTTTATCCGATCCGTGTGCACCCCTAGAGGAGAGATCCGTTGGGTAAATTACATAATGAAGACGAAAAAAATAGAAAATTCATAAAAGAGATAAAAGATAGAAAATATCTCAATACTCCCACTCAAACTGGAGCATAGATATCAATCATGCTCAGCTTGGAACAACATCTCTTGTAAGGTCCTCTGGCTAGGGTCTTGGTAAATACATCTGATGTCTGATCTCCTGAGCTAACACGAGTAGTGGAAATAAGGCCTTTATGTATCATGTCTCGAGTGTAGTGACAATCTACCTCAATATGCTTGGTCCTCTCATGGAATGTTGGGTTGTTATCGATGAAGAGAGCAGTCTGGTTGTCGTATTGAAGGTACATGGAAGAGGCACCTCAACAGTTAGGTCAACACGAACTGATCTGACCTATATCATTTCTGTGCTAGCATGTGCCAAAGCCCTGTATTCTGATTCTGCGTTGGATCTGGCAACGATTGTCTGATTTTTGCTCTTCTATGACACCTAGGAACTTCCTATGAACACAACAAAGTCAGAGATAGACTTCTTGTCTTTGGGACAACCTGCATAATTTGCATCTGCACAAGCTGTTACGGCAAGGGATGTACCTCTGCTGAATAGAAGACCAGGACAGTTGAGGCCTTCAGATACATCATAATTATATGGACATCATCCATATGTGTATGCCTAGGCTGCTTTATGAACTGACTCATTTTGCTCACTATAAAGGATATATCTGGCCCGGTGATAGTCACATAAAGAAGCTTCCCGACAAGCTCCATGTTCATCCTCTTGTTGACCTCCTCAGTGTCATCATTATAGAGCTTCATGCTCGGGTTCATAGGAGTAGTGGCATGCCTGTAATCTGCCATGCATGTCTCAGATAGAAGATCTGTAACGTACTTCCTCTGGGTCATTACAAGACCTCGTTGGTTCCTGACGAACTCCAGTCCAAGGAAGTAGCGTAGGCTACCGTGGTCCTTGGTCATAAACAGTTGACCTAGGAAATCCTTAGCAGCTTGGATCACCCTGCTCGTCATCCCATGTAACAATGATATCATCAACATACACAAGTAAGACAATTGTACCTCTCTGAGTCCTCTGAACAAACAGTGAATGATCGACAATCAATCTCACAAATCCATATTGATCTATCAAGTCTGAAAGCTTCTGGAACAATGCTCTTGGACTTTGCTTAAGGCCATTGATCGCTTTGTGAAGCATGCAAACCTTCTGACACCCCCCAGCAGCGAACCCAGGTGGTTGCTGCATGTAAACCTCCTATTGTAGGTCGCCATAGAGAAAAACATTCTTCCCGTCAAATTGATAAATGGGACAATCACGTATTACTGCAACAGATAGAAGTATATGCAGAGTAGAATGCATGACCACTGAGATAAGTTATTCTGATAGTTCACCCCATATGTCTGGGTGAACCCACATGCCACAAGTCTCTCCTTGTAGTGATCTACACTGTCATCTGCTCGGTGCTTCACCGTGAACATCCACTTGCACCCAACAACGGATGCTCCAATTGGAGCTGAAACAAGGTTCTAAGTGTCATGCGACTGTAGCATAGTCATCTCCTCCTCCATGGTAAGACGCCACTGACTATCCAGAATGGCCTCCAGATACGTTTGTGGTATCTCCACATCTGACAATGCGATGGTGAATCTCCTGAAATCCTCTGAAAGTCTGCTCAAAGAAACTTGGGTTGCAAAATGATATGAAACACAAGTACATCTCTGCTTTCGTAGAGCAATAGGCACATCGAGATCATCTACCACCTCCTGAATCTGTAAGTTTCCCTCTTGAGAGAACACATACTCATCCTATATGGAATCTTGCTACATAGACAACTCAGTAGTGTTATCAGTAGAAATAATGTGCTCATTACATACCTGAGGAATGTTGGATGATGGAGAAGACCTGTGAGCAGGGGGAACATAGCGAGACCTGCAAGTAAACACATGTGGCAAAAACTGAGTCAAGGTTGGTGGTGGTCCATGGGCAACCATAGGAGTAGGTGTATGTACTGGAGATGGTGGTGTAGTTGGTGGTGAGGGAGGTGGTAGAGCAGGCGCAGAAGGTGGTAGAGCTGTAGGAGGTAGGAGAGAAATGCATAACAGACTCAAAGAATATAACATCAGCACTGACAAAGTATTTCCACCGAAGCGGAACAAAGACACACTTGACAGATCTGGGGAGAGCTTGTCACGACCAAGCGAAAAATTGTGAACAAAGGCCACAAATCCAAACGCACGGGGTGTAAGGGAGAACATATCATTCTCGGAAAACACAATCGAGAAAGGAACATTTTTTTCCCAAAACAAGGGATGGCATATGGTTCATTAAGTAGCAGGAAATGAGAACTGCATCACCCCAATAAGAGTGAGGAGCACGACTCTGATTTGAAAGGGTTTTGTTTACATCAAGTAAATACCGATGTTGACAAATGCACCCTGTAACACCGTTCTGTTGAGATGTACATGCACACGAGGTATGGTGTACAATGCCATGTGACTTGAGAAACTCGGATAGCTGTAAAGTGCAAAACTATAAGATATTATCAGAACACAAATGCTTGACAATAACAGAAAAAATTATTTAATGACAGACCCAGTGTGAACCCCCCAGGATCCGGGTACCCGTTTACGACAAAATTCGCAATAATTCATTCACATTGATCGCAGAAGTTGTAGAAAAGCAGGGAAATTTTTTTCGCGTGGCTAATTATCCACATGACATTCACATCCACAACATAACCACAAAGTAAAAGAGACAATGGCACCAAAATTTTCTTTTCATTAATATTCATATCAAGTTACAACATGTACAAGGATCTTCCATTACAACATATATCCCAAGTGTGATACAAAAGAGATAGCATTTACATCATTATATGAACAAAAACTGAGACAAAGTAATTCATACCGTCTAGTGTATATTCTGTCTCCAGGAATCATGTATAGCTACTGAGCTGCAGGCTGTTTGCCTGCCAAACATGTTAGGAAAGAAGAGGCGTCAGCCATTGCTGGTACCTCCCAAAAACTTATAAAAATTTAGCTAGACATTTAATATGTGCAAAAACAGGCAAGTAGAAAGGTGGTACCAGTAAAATCTACATCTACTTGCGTAAGTAAAAAGGGGTTTGTTTGTAATGCGTTTCTAATGATTTCCCCAGAACCCGGCATTTCCCATATGTAACATATTTATATAACAGTTGCGTAATCATGAGTGTATGAGTGTGAATGCATATATCATTTTCTTCAGAGATCATATTGGTGAGTGAAAAATGGAAAAGTTGAGATTGTAGAGATCTATTAATTTATTTAAATTCTTGGGTAGAGAGAATGGTCTTTTGATCATAACTTCTCCAATTCTTAACTTCAATGTTTCAGATATAGCTCCAGATGTTGTAGATGTAGATATGGATGATCTAGATATAGAATCGCCAAGTCTGTTTGGCGAAGAAAACTCAAGCGGTGAAGAAGCGTACAAATGGCTCTTCCGTCTCGCCCTCTAATTGGAAGCGCGGTCCAATAGAGGGATAGGTCTACTCCCCAACTACGCCACTGAGACGGGTGAGAGAGACTCCCTAGAAAAGTCGCTCTAGAAACCTGCCTGACTAGTACAGGCAAACGAGCTCGTACGTAAAACTGAAAAACCAGGATCCCCCGCCTGGGCATCCTCAAAGACAGGGTCAGCGGAACTGGTCTAAAGTCAGGATCCCAACGAGGCGTAAAAACACTGCGAGCTCGCGTAAAAACCGTGTAAAAGACTGGGATCCTAGACCCGCGCATTAAGCGGCCGCTGCCCTAACTGGGCTTCCTATCTCCCGCCCAGTTGAGGGTCACCGCGCCCTCGCACGGTCATGTGTAAAGGTCACCATGACCGGCATGATTTATTATCAGTCATTACCACATTACCATTAGTTTTACATATCTGATGGAAGTAACACATTTGATCTTCTTGTGACAAGGTAACAAAGTGCGTACTTTTTCTAACCCATTCAAAAACGATCTTACTCGTATTAATGGATAATATATATATATATTTTTAACCTCATAGACTAGTCATTCGTAGAAGATGAATATTCCACTTTCAAGCACTTGGGTGATATATGCTTTCTACTGCTCATTTGTTCTTCAACGTAATCAGATGCCATGTGAATATGCCATAAGGCCCATCATCCCATTTAATTTAGATGTAGATAAGTAGTTGAAATGCAAGAGAGGGATTATGCACATATTTTATGAGATAAAATTATAACTAACTCAAGTTAGGAAATGCTAAGCTCCTATCTTGCATGTGAGACTGGGTATGAAAGGGATGGGTATTAGACTACATTCTACCTTCTCAAGATGGAAGAGATTTAAAGTTGTAACATCAAATCGTGTATTTTGACATACATATATAATTTTGACTCCTGTTAAGTATTGAGACATCAATTCCCTAGATGCGCACTTTCTCTACAGCAGAACCAAATCCTTCATGAGATTCAACCCAAAGTTTTCAAGTTTATGAGTTTATTGGGATGTTAGCAAACTAAATGATCGTCAACGAAATCTTCTTCAGCTCTTCCTAGGATTTGCAGTGAGTTTCCACCTTTAGAGGATATGAAAGTGCATGCCATTATTACTGTAATCATCATTTTATTTAACAAACATGGATTTAAGATGGATTCTAACTATCAATATCAAGTATGACTCAAGGACAACTCTACTTATTTGACAATATTAATGTTGGAAAGAAACCAATAAAGATGACCTTATACTTAAGAAATTGTATAAAGAGAGGAAACCAAGATTGTAAGTACGTATGATGTCTTTGTTTCCTCTTACTTATATATATATATATATATTATATATGTATAGATATACTTTTCATTTACCATAGAAATTTATACCCCTTTGCATTGAGAAGTATCCTTTCATACAACCTGGAACCTCTAATTTCTATCCAATCTTGACATCCCACTAGAGTTAGCATTTGTAGTTCTCCTGGATTTCATCAACATCAGCAGAGATGATTTTAAGGATACTGGTTCTGCACTATTTAATATCTCCCATAATAGCTTGATGTTGGATCTGACAAGGTCTATTTTCTACCCCAAATTTCAGGAAGGTTTTTAATGACTCATATTGTATAATATATAATAAATCATATATTATTAACAGACACCACAATCTATGCTAATTAGGCATTCTTATTCTTTGATTACAAGGACAGAACAAAAAAAATCAGATATATAATCTAATAAATCTGATTTCATCATCAATAAACCAAAAACAAGAAAGGAATTGAATGAATTACATGCATGGCAGCAAAGGAGAGAAGGCTAATGGATAGTACCTCTTTTGGATTTCTCCAAATGGAGAAAATAGATTGCATGCAACTGTAGCTTCTCCTGACAGGAGCTACACCATCCGATGGCTGCACTTGCAGCAGATTTTTCCTCGATGTTCTTGGACAAGCAACAGGGGCTCCTGCAGTCCCTGTTTGGTTGTAATTAGAGCAGCAATGACTGTCCAAATAAGAGTAACGGTAGTGTTGGAGGTCTTCCAACAAGGGGAATGGCTTAAGATACCTAGCAGCTTCAATTTGGCCAACTACTGAAGCGATTGGAGGAAGTTCCAGCAGTTAGGTTGCAGCTGGAGCTCTCGAGGGGAAATGGAGAAGCAATTGGGAAGATGGGCTGCAGCAGTAGAATAAGACAGAGCTTTCCACGATGGACTTGAGAGAAAGTAGAGAATATTGAAGAGGTTGGGGGAGATATAAATAAGGAATTAAGAGCCCCCTTATGTTGACAAGTGGAGGAAAAGAATAGACCAAGTGTTGGAAAGGTTTTAGGCCCAAATGCGACTAATTAGTGATCTGGAGTTTCTATATTTTTTTTTAACGGTAGGCAGTAAACAGTAATCGGCTGCTACTGTTTATTAAATTTTTTCTTTTTTTTTTTACAAACTTAAAATGAATCGTGCGTGCACCTCGGGTCTCCGACTTCGACGCGCAATATCTCGTTTTGACCGTCTCGGAACGACGATCAATATGAGTATAATGTTGATATAGTTCCGATCGGGTTTTGAATACCCGAAATTTCCGGATACGGATTTTGTTTAAGATTAAATTTTACGATTTAAAAATATCATATGACCTCCGATTGACGAACGGTCGATTCCGTTGGTCTCGTGTCGTCGAATCGGATCAAATGATGGTCTCGGTTTGTTTTGCGGTTTCCGAATTTGCGTCGCGGCTTTTCACGGCGCGCTTTACGAAGGGACCGATTTTTGGTTGATTTCGTCCGAACGACTTTTGATTCATTATCAATTGGTCGTTTTAGGTGGTTTAGTATTGACCGACAACGTTTTTGGGTTCATTAGACCCAAAATCAGACGAGTTCGGGTTTACGCGAATTCCCGGATGTTACACCCAGCCTCAGACTTATTCTTTAACAAGAAAACAAAAGAAAGTCTAGAATAGTCATCAACATCAACCAAATAAAAATGGTGTCCCTAGTGATCAAGGACTTGACTCGGATCCCATATATCTAAGTGAAGGAGCTCAAACAGCTGAGAATTGTTCCGACTCTGACAAGATGGAATTGAAGAACAGTGATGCTTCCCAAGCTGGTAAGCCTCGCACTGACAGGAAGACCGCATGGAGATCTGTGGGAGGACATGACACAGCTAGAGTAGTCATCAACAGCAACCAAATAAAAATGGTGTCCTTGGTGATCAAGGACTCGACACGGACCCCATATATCTAAGTGAAGGAGATCAAACAACTGAGAACTGCTTCGACTCTGACAAGATGGAATTGAAGAACAGTGATGCTTCCCAAGCTGGTAAGCCTCGCACTGACAGGAAGACCGCATGGAGATCTGTGGGAGGACTTGACACAGCTTTTGCAGAGGAAGGTGGTAAAAATGAAGGTGTCACAGGTACGGTGAGACTAGTCCAATAGGAATAGTAGAGGTACCAACACGAGGAGGTTGGATTAGTCTGTAGAGTCCACGTTGCTCACGGCCACATCCAATCACCCTGCCCGTGAGTATGTCCTGAAACACAAGAGAAGAGGTGTCAAAAATGGCACGACAATGCAGATCCTTTGTAATCTAACTAATAGAAAGCAAGTTCATCTAAAAATCAAGAGCATATAAAACATTCTACAGACGCATGGATGGTATCAAATGCACCTCCCCCTATCCCGTGATGGGTAAGTGAACCCCATTTGCAATGACAACCCATCTACCGAGGGGTAGAGGCCTGTAAGACCTGAATTGGGCTTTGTCTCCATAGAGATGGTGAGAAGCACCAGAGTCCATGATCCACTCTGTCATATATGCACTTCTACAAATAGTAAAAGCGTATGCGGTACCTGAGGATCTCGAAGAGGCCCTACCTGTAGCTGCAGTATCTGTGGATCCTCTAGTGGTAGTGCCGGCCATTGGAGTCATGATCTCCCTTATACGAGAAACAATATCATCAAGGTGTGGATCTGCCTGAGGAGTTGTAGTGTCTGAAGGCTCAATCTGCTCTGCCACTCGAGCAGATGCGGGGTATCCATGCTTTTGATAGCGTGTGTCCTCAAAGTGTCATGGACGACGACAGTAGATGCATGGACCACACTGACGTCCACCACCTCTGTCATGGGGACTACGCCCTCTGACCTGAGTAGATTCTCCTCTGCCGCGAGAAGCTGCCATCGCTGATGAAGTCTGTGTGGTGGCAACATGTGGAATAAGAAACCTGTTGAGACGATTATAAGCCTTCTCCATGGGAGGTATGGTCGCCCTTGTAAGGACTTGTGTTTGTGCTGCTTCATACTTTGGGTCAAGCGCAGACAAGAAAACTCCAACCATCATGGAGTTCCTGTAAGCCATTTGTTGCTCTGTGGAGGTCATAATCAGCATGAAGCTGTGAAGCTTCTCGAACATGCCACGAAGCGAGGAGTAGAACGTGTGCAGTGAACGACCATTCTGCTTTGCCCGGTATATGTCAAACTGAAGTTGTTGGAGTATGTGTCCATTGTGTAGGTGGGTATTTGGATCCGTCCCATGGTCCAATTCCTACACCCTCTTATGTTTAGTCCCACATCAGTTATTCGTGGGACTTGGAGAGTCAATGTGGGTCTCATTCTATCAGGTGAGAAATTCAACATAGAGTATATGGCCCTTTGAGGCCTTCACCCATGATTTCATCCCGCTCATTGGGGAGTAGGATTCAACGTAAAATCCTGGTGTTCTTCATGTTTATTCTATTTCTATGATATTATGCTTCCGCATTCTCGATTTCTAACATGGTATCAGAGCAGGTTGATTTTGAAGATTATTTATTCATTTTCATATATTATTCAACATCATTCAAGTTCGAGTTTCAGTTTTTAGGGTTTCTTGAAACCCTAATTTTCAGTTGTCTCCAAATTCCGAAAGATCTTATTATTGTTCTTGAAGACTATGTTCGATTATCAGCGATTCAAGTTCTAAGGTTTTTCTGAAACTCTAGTTCTGCGAAGATTTTGTCATCGAGATCTGAGAAAAATTTATGGTTCATTGAACCCTAGTTCTTGTGGCATCCAAGTTCCTTCTTCACAACTCCATCCGCTGCCAACCCAAGCATCGTAACAAGAATCTCCAGCCATGCATACTCTCCAGGCGCCCTCCATGGCGATCTCGCATCATCGCCTTCGACGCAATCATCTCCGGTGTAATCAACCCCGCCATCCTCCACCTCTAGAAATTAGCGACGATGTGATTCCTCTTCTTTAGCAATTGACTGGAACCTTGCTCATGAGCCCCGATGGTCCTTCAACATCTCAGATGGTTGTGTGACTCCTCCGATCAAGCGACACCAACACTTAGGGAGACGATGGCTGCACCACCTCCATGTGGTTCCAAACCTTCTCTCTAGCTCCATGCAGCATCGGCAATGGCGTGATGGGTTCTCATGAACCCTCTCCGCATGATGCTCCAGCATCTCCCATGCCTCTTGCTGTTTGCGATCTACATCAATCAGCAGTGGTGTAAGACCTCCAGGCGAAGCCACACAACAATAGCAGAAGCCTTGCTGCATCTCCATTTTATAGTTGGCGGTGCCAAAGAAAGACCCAATCGAGGGATTGGAATTGGATTCCCATGAGGGGAACCCTAAATAGCAGCAGAGGTGCATTTTTTATTTATTTAAAATTTTTGTAGAGGCTCATTGGGCCCAATTCCGAGCGTTCTTTTAAAAGGGGGAGGGGAGTTGAAGGTGTTTAAGAGCTTAATTGGGATGGGTCCTATTTAGGCCGTGTTTCAAAAAAACTAAAAAAAAGTGCATACAAAATACCGTACACGAGGGAAAAAAAGAGACGGCTAAAAAATGGAATAGCCGAAAAAGGATAAAAAAGGAAGCGAGAAGAAAAACCAAAAAAATAAGAACAGCTTATGTTGTTTATTCGTTTTCCTCCTTCTTTTCATGTCTTCTCCCAACTTTATCGATGTCATTATTTTCCGACAAGTATGGGAGTAAAGGAGAGTATTGTGTAGAGTTTTATGGCTCATATTCTGATGGCTCATATTCAGATTCTCCATATTCCATGCCAGATTTCGGACTCTACAGATTGTCAGATTCATACTCTATATATTGGTTCAGAGTCTTCAGTTCATGGTGCACAGGTATGCATTCATTGTTTGAGAGGTCCCCATATTCGATCTAGTCGGCTCAAGGTTTTCATGTGATCGATAGGGACTCCAGAGTTGATATCACATTCTCTATGTCATTGTGGGCTAGGGTTTTTATGTGGTTTCTGTAGAGATAGTTTGTAGTTTTATCATCTCTTTATATATCTTGTCGTTATTTCTTTATCTTCTATAGACCTCTCTGTAATTTACCCTTAAGGTCTCTCCCTATATAAGAGAGCCTAGGGTTTTTCTGAATTAGTATCGAAGACTCTTTTCCCAACATGGTATCAGAGCCGCCCTAGGGCTCTCCACCAGCCGCCCCTCTCCCCACCCGCCGCCCTCTCTTCGGCGCATCTCCTCCGCCGCCTCTCTCTCTCCAGGGCTCCCGCGCGCTTAGCCCACCACCTCCCCGGCCCGCCGCCAGCGCCTTCCCATCGTCTCCAGCCCACCGCCACCGCCTCCCAGGCGTCTCCAGGCCGCCGCCAGCGGTCCCCGGCGTCTCCAGGCCACCGCCAGCGGCTCCCGGCGGCTCCAGCCTGCCGCCTGCGGGTCCCAGCCACTGTCTGCGGTCGCCGCTTGCCGCCGTAGGTCCCAACCAGTCGCTTCAAGGGCTGTAAGCCTTCTCTGAGGCATGCCCTAGTACTCTACTCGTCCGATATATGGGTTTGAGTGCGTAACGTCTACATATGCACTCAAATCCGATGCAGTTGGTGTAGACATTCATCATTGTATCTATATACCCTTGTTCTTCTCCAAGCGGCAGTATGTCAGAATCGAAAGCCGATATGCCCTCCACCGGCGCATTCAAAGGTCCTGCACCAATAGTGAAGATGGACGGGTCTAACTATGAGCTCTGGGCTATGCAGTTCATGAGCCTCATGAAGTTTAATGGTAAGAAACACATTCTTACCGAGGATGAGCCTGCAAAGAAGACATGGATCTATGCCTCATGGGAGGCTGACGACGCCGACACAAAGGTCTGGTTGTCCGGTACATTAACGATGGAGATTGCGAACGACGTCCTCCATCAGCCCACTGCCAAGGCAATGTGGGACATTCTTGTCGCTACATATTCGCACGTGCGAAATGAGACAAAGATGTTGCAGCTTTAGCATGACATTTTCACAATGAAGCAGAGCGACAGACCTCTCCATTCCCTATACACATCCCTAAGAGGGATGTTTGAGAAGTTATACAGTACCATTCCTCTCACTGCTACTCCTGAACAACAGAAGACGTTTCGGAATGCCACCATGGTGGGTGTTCTACTTGCGGCTCTTGATCCTGAGTACGATGCCGCCCGGTCCCAGATCCTAGCTGATGCAGTGATTCCTCCAGTAGAGGATGTTTACAGAAGGCTCTGTCGCATTCCAGTTTCCTCCAGCTCTTCTACTCCACCCCCATCTGCGATGGCAGTCTCGCATGGGAGAGGTGGACCGCCCTCTGGTCGTGGTCGTGGACGTGGCCGTGGATCCCAGGGAAGGGGTGGTCGCTTCAGTCAGACATGCTCCTATTGTCACTGCACAAGACACTCAGAGGACACATGCTATATTAAGCATGGATTTCCAGCATCGGTACGTGTTGCAGAGCACTCTCAGTCTCCATTAGCCTCTACTGCAGATAATCGATTTCACGAACTTGTGTCCCGTCTCCGAGATATTATGTCACATGCTTCTGGTGATTCGTCTGGTGGTTCTTCAGATATTGCTGCCACTGCCTCTGCCAGTTCATCCGCCGTTGCGAGTACCTCCGGTAGATCTACTGCATTCACAACACCTCATGATATATCTGACTGAGTTATAGATTCCGGAGCCACACATCACCTCTGCCGAGATAGAGGTAGATTACAGTCCTACAGGGACATTCCTCACGGCCGTTCAGTACAGATAGCAGATGGTACCCATTCGCCCCTTGTTGGACAGGGGGAGGTCTTCCTATCCTCCACTATGCAACTACAGAACGTCCTGCATGCTCCTGAGTTCTCAATGACTTTGCTATCTATTAGTCAGATTACGAAGGATTTGAATTGTCGTGCTATATTTGACCCGTCTTCTCATTTTTCAGGACATACTCACGGGCAAGGTGATTGGCTGTGGCTCTGAGCAGAATGATTTATATCGACTGGTTCGGGATTCCTATGCTGGCGTCTCCTCTCATTCTGTTGGGCTAGTCTCTCCGTACATTTGGCATCTCCGGTTTGGTCACCTTCCACTTCAGAAAATGCGTCATCTTCTGCCCCAGATCTCTCCTAGTTCGTCATTTCGATGTGAAGCGTGTCAGTTGGGAAAGCATCACAGGTCGAGCTTCCCAAGTCATCCGAGTCGGAGCAGTAGCTCCCCTTTTGAGTTGTTACATATAGATATATGGGGTCTGAGTCGTGTTCCCGATCATCAGGGGCACAGGTTTTGTCTTGTGGTAGTGGATGATTTCTCTCGTGTGTCATGGGTCTTTCTTTTGAAAAATAAATCTGAAGCAGGAAATGTGATCAAGAATTTGATTAATGAAGTGCACAATGTTTTTTCTTCCTCTGTCAAATATGTTCGGACGGATAATGCCCTTGAATTTTGTACACGCTCACTTTCACAATTCCTTTCATCAAAGGGTATTATCCACCAAACCACTTGTGCATATACCTCACAACAAAATGGTGTGGCGGAAAGAAAGCATCGCCATCTCTTGGATATTACTCGAACACTGTTGATTCAGAGTTGTGCTCATATTTCATTCTGGGGCGATGCTGTTCTTACTGCTTGTTATCTGGTCAACCGAATGCCATCCTCAGTTCTTGGTGAGAAGATACCTATTTCTCTTATTTTTCCAGACAAGGAGTTATTTTCACTGACTCCACGTGTCTTTGGTACTGTGGCTTTCGTGCATTGTCTATCTCTCGGACTTGGCAAACTCTCTCCTAGAGCAGTCAAGTGCGTCTTTGTTGGTTATTCCAGGACTCAGAAGGGCTACCGGTGTTATGATCCTGCAACTAAGAGGTACTTCGTGAGTGCTGATGTCACTTTCTTTGAGTCTGTCATGTATTTCTCTCCTGCAGGTGACAGAATGGTACCATCCACTACCACTGATGATATCTATGTTCCTCCACCACCTACATTGAGTACACCTGAGTTGTCCCCTGTGCCCGTCTCCACGCCAGCACCACCTCCACCACCTCCACCTCCACCCATTCCATCCATTCCATGGCCTATCATATCACCGTTACCTAAATTCTATACACGCCGATCAGGTCCTGCTCAGACTACACAGCAGCCGATCATCACGCCTCAGGTATGTTCAGATGGCATTGCTACTGACGGGTCAGGTTTGGTACATGTGCAGGATCCTTCAGTACAGGCAGACACTAGCCCATCCAGTACAGCAGATGATGATCTTGATGTTCCGATTGTTATTCGGAAGCAGAGGAGGCAATGTGCCTCTTATCCATTTGCTTCACAAGTTTCTTTTCACCGTCTCACTGGTGATTTTCATAGATTTGCCACAGCCTTGTCTTCCGTGGATATACCACGGACATACCAGGAAGCTTTGCAGAATGAATGCTGGAGATTAGCAATGGAAGAAGAAATGAAGGCCTTACAATCTCGTGGTACATGGTCTTTGGTCCCTGCACCTCCTGATGCATCCGTTGTGAGCTGTAAATGGGTCTTCACAGTCAAATATCATGCAGATGGCACGTTGGATAGGTACAAATCACGCTTGGTCGCCCGTGGGTTTACACAAACCTATGGTGTGGATTACATGGATACATTCTCTCCAGTGGCGAGACACTCTACCCTTCGTATTCTCTTATCTGTTGTTGTGGTACGTGATTGGAGTATATCTCAACTAGATGTCAAGAATGCCTTTCTGTACGGAGACTTACAGGAGGAAGTCTACATGCAGTAGCTGTTGGAAAAAAGAAAGAGACGTTTATTCCATAAGCCCTAGGCTCTCTTATATAGGGGAGTAGCCTGTGGGTAAATTACATAAAGCATACAACTGAAAATAAAAATAACAGAGAGCTACGCAGAAACTAATATATGCCTTACCACTCCCCCTCAAGATGGAGCATAGATATCAATCATGCTCAGCTTGGACGCACACTTCTGGAATGGGCCTCGTAGTAATGCCTTGGTGAATATATCAGCAGTTTGATTCTCTGAGGCGACATGAGATGTAGCAATGAACCCCTTCTGAATCATGTCACGTATGAAGTGACAGTCAACCTCAATATGCTTGGTCCGCTCATGGAAGGTTGGGTTGTTTGCAATGAACAAGGCTGTCTGATTATCACATTCCAAGTTCATAGGAAGTGGTACATCTAGACATAGATCTGTAAGTACAGCCTTCACCCACATCATCTCTGTGCTAGCCTGGGCCATAGCCCTATATTCGGATTCAGCACTAGATCTAGCTACCACCGTCTGTTTCTTGCTCCTCCATGAGACTAGAGAATCTCCAACATAAACTGCAAACCCCGAGGTGGACTTCCTGTCCTTGGGACAACCTGCATAGTCTGCATCCGCACATGTTGAGATAGAAATCCCCTTTCCCTTCTTGAATAGCAAACCTGCGCTTGGAGATGATTTGAGGTATCTAAGTATCATATGTATTGCATCCATATGAACCTGACGTGGTTGCTCCATGAACTGGCTCACACGACTCACTGCAAAGGATATATCGGCCTAGTGATCGTGACATACAACAGTTTGCCTACCAGTTCTCTGTATCTTCTCCTGTCCACCTCCTCTGTGTCATCATCATAGAGCTTCATGCTGGGGTCCATTGGTGTCGTAGCAGGCCGACACCCAAGCATACATGTTTCACTCAACAGGTCCGTAACATATTTCCTCTGCGACATTACTAATCCATACGAATTTCTAGCAAATTCCAGCCCCAGAAAATATCTAAGGACTCCAAGATCCTTAGTGACAAATTCACTCCCTAGCTTTTCTTTCGCCTGCTTTATGCCTTGCTCATCATCGCATGTAATCAAGATGTCATCTACGTAAACCATAATTGCAATAATACCTCTAGAAGTCTTCTGTACAAACAAGGAATGATCAGCATTGGAGCGTTTGTATCCTTGTTTTTCAAAGAGGTCTGAAGCTTCTGAAACCATGCTCTGGGACTCTGCTTAAGGCCATAGATAGCCTTATGAAGTCTGCACACCTTGGAACACTCCCCCTCAACAACAAAATCGGGTGGCTGTTGCATATAGACTTCCTCCTGCAAATCTCCATATAAGAACGCGTTCTTCACATCCAACTAATATAGCGGCCACTCTCGATTGACTGCGACCGACAGCAAGATCCGGAGAGTGGAATGACGGGCTACTGGCGAGAATGTATCAAGGTAATCCACCCCGTATGTCTGTGTAAAACCACGTGCAACAAGGTGGGCCTTGTATCTGTCAATAGAACCATCTGCATTTTTCTTCACCGTAAACACCCACTTGCAGCTCACTGGGGTCACATCTGGAGGTATAGGAACTAGACTCCAAGTTCCCCTTGATCGAAGTGCCGCCATTTCCTCCTCCATTGCTAGCTGCCATCTACTGTCCTGCAGAGCATCTTGATAATTCCGTGGAATATCTACAGCTGACAAGGCCACCACAAAGTTCCTGAAATCTCCAGATAGTCGCTCAAATGACACAGATGCTGCCAATGGATATGTAGCGCTACACCTCTTCGATTTGCGTATAGCAATAGGAACATCTAAATCAGCTGTGTCCTCATCTGGCCCCTGCAACATATCCTGCTCAGAAATATCATTAGATCCATCAAGAGAAGTATCTTCAGTACATACCATAGACGAGCTAGGAGATGAGTCATGACCATGAGATGGAGGAGGCCTGCGGGTATAATGGAACGGTAGTGGTGAGACGGGGATTTGTGGAGGTGGTGGTGGTGGTGGTGACGGTGCTGGAGGTGGTGGTGTCATGTATATGGCGTCGGTAGGCAGTAGAGCTAGCTGTTGATCACCTGAGGTTGAAGAATACATTACAGATTCAAAAAATGTAACATCTGCACTGACCATATACCGCCTACGCAAAGGATCAAAACACTTGTACCCCTTTTGAGTTCTGGAGTACCCAACAAAGACACACTTGACAGCCCTAGGAGAGAGCTTGTCAGTACCAGGAGACAACTGGTGAACAAAGGCGACTGAACCAAACACACGGGGAGTAAGGGAAAACAGATCCTTCCCAGGATAGATAATGGAAAAGGGAATCTGTTCATCCAAGACAGAGGACGGCATACGGTTAATTAGGTAACATGCAGTGAGGACCGCGTCACCCCAGTAAGAATAAGGAATATGACTCTGTATAAGAAGTGATCTTGTGACATCAAGAAGATGGCGATGTTTCCTTTCAGCAATCCCATTTTGTTGAGAGGTATAAGCACATGATGTTTGATGTATAATCCCTTTTGAGGAGTAGTAGTTGGCTAGGACATGAGGGCACAGTTTTAGGGCATTATCACTTCTTACAAACTTCACAGATGTGGAGAAAACATTTTGAATTTCATTCAGAAAATGGATAATAATATTGCCTGCTTCAGATTTATTTTTCATCAAAAATACCCATGACACACGAGAAAAGTCATCCACAATAACTATATAAAATCTGTGTCCCTGATGATCAGGTACACGACTCGGACCCCAGACATCAATATGAAATAACTCAAACTTGGAGGTACTACTCCGACCTGGACGACTGGGAAAGATAGACCTGTGATGCTTTCCCAACTGACACGCCTCACATTGGATAGGTGTGTGAGGGAGGCCCTGGGGTAACACACGACGCAACTTCTGAAGTGGTAGATGCCCAAAGCGCATATGCCACAGCAAAGGAGATACTGGTCCAGTGGGAAGGGATGAGGTTCCAGCGAATGAAGGCTGATTTAGGCGGTAGAGGCCTCCTTGCTCATTGCCACGACCAATCATGTTGCCCGTACGGATGTCCTGAAAAATAAGAGAAGATGGATCAAAAATTGCCCGACAATGTAAATCCTTCGTAATCTGACTGATTGACAACAAATTCATTGAGAAATCAGGTGCATGTAGCATATTCTTGAGCTGCATAAAGATGTCAGTCTAATCTCCCCTTGACCAGTGATGGGAGAATGTGTACCATTGGCAATGACTACTGTTCGGCCTGGTGGAATCTGAGAATATCCTGTAAGTAAACTCTGATCGTCACATAGATGATGTGTAGCACCTGAGTCCATAATCCACGGTAGTGTATCTGATCTACTACTGGTAAATGCAAGTATGCTACCTGAAGCACTGGTCGACGCAGAGGCAGAAGCAGCAGCATCAGATTGACTCTCAGTAGTAGGTGCTGGGCCAGATGGGGGAATAATGCCCCTTAGATGGGCAACTAGATCATCGAACCGTTGATCCAACGTCGTAGCAGATGGAGGCTCTATCTGCTCAACGACTCCTGCAGATGCAGGAAATCCATGCTTCGAGTAGCATGTGTCTTCATTGTGTCCAACGCGATGACAGTAAGTACATGTTGGCCGAGTGCGGCCCCCTCTGCCACGAGGTCCACGTCCACGGGTTTGATGATGAAATCCGCGACCCCTGTTGGCGGCCATGGCTGAAGTATTCTGATTCGTGGCTGTGGAAGGAACGGTGATCCGGCTCAGTCGATGGAAGGCTTCCTCCATGGGAGGAATAGTAGAGTCGGCCAAGATCTGTGATCGTACCGCCTCATACTCTGGATCAAGAGCAGCAAGAAACACGTCCACCATAGTCGCATTCTGATATGTCTTCTGTTGTTCTGGCGTGGCTGTCAGAGGCATGAAGCTGTAGAGCTTCTCAAACATCCCTCTCAGGGATGTGTACAGTGAATGTAGAGGGCGACCATTCTGCTTTATAGTGAATATATCATGCTGGAGTTGCAGAATCTTTGTCTCGTTCTTCGCCTGTGAATACGTTGCTGCCAGAATGTCCCACATATCCTTGGTCGTGTGTTGATGTAGAATGTCATTGGCAATCTCAATTGCCAACGTACCAGATAGCCAAACTTTGGCGTATGCGTCATCAGCCTCCCAAGAGGCATTGGCTCCAGTCTTCTCAGCAGGCTCTGGTTCGGTAAGAATATGCTTCTTGCCCGTTGACTTCATCATGCTCATGAACTGCATTGCCCACAGTTCATAGTTTGTACCGTCCATCTTGACAATAGGCGCTGGACCACGAAAGGCGCCAATGGATGGGATATCCGCCTTGCTTTCTGACATACTGGGAACTGAAGACTGGAGCGATTGACTGAAGATAAGATTTTGTCTACAATGACAGAGACGGGTTTAGTTGCTTGTGTAGACCTCAAACAACTAAACCCATGTAGGCGATGGTGTGCTCTTTAGGGCTCCGCACACACTTAGGGCTCCTTGGTGCCCTCTGACCTCACAGAGACGTGCACCGTGAAGATGAGATCAGGCGCACAGCCGCGCGTGAGGTTGCGCGCACAGGCGCAGATGGGCGCTCAGCCGCGCGTGAAGAAGCGCGCACAGGCGCGGGAAGAGGCGCGCACCAGCGCAGAACTACGTGCGCAGGCGCGTGAAGGCGCGCGCACAGGCGCAGACCTACGCGCACAGGCGTGTGACGGCGCACAGGTAGGCGCGCAGGAGTGCACAGGCAGGCGCGCAGGCTCGTGGGCACCGGCGGAGGCGCAACAGCGGAGCAGAGGCGTTGGCGGCACCGGCGATGAGAGAGAGAGGGGCTCGCGGGTGGGGTGGGGTAGGGTTAGGGTTTCGAGAACTCCGGTCTAGGACCGTCGCTCTGATACCATGTTGGAAAAAAGAAAGAGATGTTTATTCCATAAGCCCTAGGCTCTCTTATATAGGGGAGCAGCCTATGGGTAAATTACATAAAGCATACAACTGAAAATAAAAATAACAGAGAGCTACACAGAAACTAATATATGCGTTAACAGCAGCCACCTGGGTTTACTGCTGAGGGGGAGAAGCAGATGGTCTGTAGACTTCACAAGGCGATATGTTGCCTCAAACAGAGTCCGAGAGCATGGTTCCAGAAGTTGTCCAACCTGATTGAGCAACAGGGATTCAAGAGGTCAAATGCCGATTACTCGTTGTTTGTCCAGAAGTCATCGGCAGGTACGGTTGTCATTATGGTCTATGTGGATGATATTCTTGTTACAGGAGACGATGTTCAGGGCATGGAGAGGGCGAAGGCATTCCTAGGCCGTCAGTTCGTTACAAAGGATCTCGGAGCCCTAAGATATTTTCTAGGGTTGGAATTTGCAAGGAATGCACAAGGCTTGGTGATGACACAACGGAAGTATATTACAGACTTCCTGATTGAGACTGGCATGGATGGGTGCAAACCATCAAGTATTCCCATGGACCCTAGCATGAAGCTGTATGAGGGTGATACGGATGAAGTAGATAAGAGAAGATATAGAGAAATGGTGGGAAAACTCCTCTACATTACCATTACTCGTCCAGACATTGCATTTGCAGTTAGCAGGGTGAGTCAATTTATGGAGCAGCCAAGACAGGTTCACATGGATGCTATACACATGATACTGAGGTATCTGAAGTCTTCTCCAGGGTCAGGGCTGCTATTCAGAAAGGGCACAGACTTATCCGTCTCAGCGTGTGCAGATGCAGATTATGCAGGATGTCCTAAGGACCGAAAATCAACCTCAGGGTTTGCAGTGTTTGTTGGAGGCTCTTTGGTTTCTTGGAAAAGCAAGAAACAAACTGTTGTGGCAAGATCCAGTGCCGAATCCGAATATAGGGCAATGGCTCAAGCCAGCACAGAAATGATGGGGGTCCGTTCAGTACTAGAAGATCTACATGTAGATGTGCCCCTACCTATGAAGCTTCAGTGTGACAATCAGGCAGCATTGTTCATTGCCAACAATCCAGCTTTCCATGAAAGGACCAAGCATATTGAAGTTGACTGCCATTACACTAGGGACTTGATCCAGAGAGGATTGATATCTACTGCACATGTGAGCTCAAGAGATCAGACTACAGATGTATTCACCAAGCCACTGCTCAGAGGACCGTTTCAGAGATGTTCATCCAAGCTGAGCATGATAGATATCTATGCTCCACCTTGAGGGGGAGTGTAGAGATAGTTCGTAGTTTTATTATCTCTTTATATATCTTGTCGTTATTTCTTTATCTTCTATAGACCTCTCTGTAATTTACCCTTAAGGTCTCTCCCTATATAAGAGAGCCTAGGGTTTTTCTGAATTACTATCGAAGACTCTTTTCCCAACAGTTTCATAAGGATTCCAGAGTATAGATCCCGTTCTCTGAGCCAATATGGGAGAGACCCAGTTCTCCGATGAGGAGACTTTCAGACTCCATCTCCAGCGATCGTGGACTCCGACTAAGATGTTTTCACGATTTTTTCCAATTCATCCCTTCAGAGAGATAGAGCAGTTGCAGCCCGGTGTTCTCCAGGTGGAGACTCATTCCAGTTTCAGTGACTCCGACAGGCATAGTATAGAGCACATATTCTCCGACGAGGAGACCCAGTTCAACTTACAATCCAGCCCTAGCTGCTCCTCACCAACACGGCATTAGAAGCAACATCCTCGACAACAACCGACAGTAGAGTATGTGTTGAGTTGATATTAAATGTAGTGCCTTGTATTTTGAGTTTGAGATTTCTTTCTATATGTCCAAGCTAAGCATAGCATGCTCCATCTTGAGGGGGAGTGTTGGAGTATGTGTCCATTGTGTAGGTGGGTAATCAGATCCCCCCAAGGTCCAATTACCACAACCTTCTTATGTTTTGTCCCACATCGGTTATTTGTGGGACTTGAAGAGTCAATATGAGCTATATAAGAAGCCCCACACCCATTGTATCAAATGAGAAATTCAATACAGAATATCTGGCCCTCTAAGGTCTTCTCCCGTGGTTTCATCCCGCTCCATCGAGAATAGGGTTCCACGTAAAATCCCGGTGTTCTTCATGTTTATTCTATTTCTCTGATATTACGTTTCTGCATTCTCGATTTCTAACAGAGGATGCAGAATCTTGACTTCGTTCTTCGCTTGGGCTTAAATGGATGCCAGAATATCCCACATCGCCTTGGCGGTGGGTTGGTTCGCAATATCATTGGCCATCTCTTTGCCAGAATATCCCACATCGCCAAATACACGCATACGTGTCATCTTGCTTTTACGAAGCATTTTCCCCAGTCTTATCTGTCAGCTCTGGCTTTGTCAGAATGTGTTCCTTGTTGTTGCATTGCATAAGGGTCAGAAACATCATAGACCACAACTCATAGTTGGTCCCATCCATTCACGATGGGAGCCGGATCCTTGAAAGCACTGGACGAAGAGAAGACATTACCCTTATTTTCTGACATGATGAAAGAAGGCCGAAAACGGGACTCGACTGGGGAAGTAGACCAAAACAAGCAAGTCTACACGATCACATGAGGGATTGGTTGTACGTATAGACTCGTACAACCATCCTTGTTTCTCCTCGAGCTGTGTTAGGGCCAAAAAAGGATATTTATAGGTCTGAAATCTCGTTTTCCGGTCTAAATTAGACAGTTTCAGACTGCAGTTTGGCGACGAAGAGGAGAGAAAACCATCACATGGACTAGGGATGTAAACGGACGGATACAGATGCGGATATAGGTATTACCGTATCCTTATTCGTTTTTGAATACGAATACGGATGCGGATAGAGATATTGATGAATATTAAAACCATCTTACCATATCCTTAAAAAATGGATACGGATATAAAACGGATATTGATCGCATATGAGTAATATTATAAATACTCTATAGAATCGACTTAAATATATACAAATTGGATGGAAAACACATGATATGAGTTTACTAAATGTGTTTGTATCATAAAAATTGTACAAATATGGTAAAAGAAGGTATAGAATTATGTTATATAGGGTTAAAAATAAATCTATGACTATATTTATATATGAAAATGAATATACAGATATGGATACAGATACGGATACAGATGTTTACGGATATCAAAACGATATCTATATCCTTATCCGTTTAAAACGGATACGGATACGGATGTCAAAATCTGTATAAAACAGATACGATGACGGATCGGATATGGATATATTCGTAATCGTTTTGCATCCCTAACAAGGGATCGTTGACAGCGTACGGAGTAGCGCGAGGAGGCGCTACAGCATGCAACAACAGGGTGACGACAGTGCGTGGAGGTGCGACGACGCGCTGGGGCCCTCCACAGTTGCACGGAGGCGCATCGACATGTTGGGGCCCTCCGCAGTTGCACGGAGGCGCAACGATGCGCTGGGCTGCCTCCAAGGCCTTGAATGTCAGTTTCGGTCATTATTTCGGTGACCCACCAACACAAAATTTCGGTCGAAATTTTGACCGAAGTTTCAATCATTTTTGTACTAGGACCCCCATATTTCGGTCATTTTGGCTATTTCGGCCAAATTTCGGTAACCTGTCGAAACTGAAATTCGACCAAATTTCGCTTAAATTTGAGGCCATGGCTGCCTCCGAATGGGAGGCGGCAACACGTGGTGCGGTTGCAATGAAGCTTGGTGGCGGCACGCTATGCGGAGGAGGCTGCGGGTGGGGTGTAGGGCACGATGGAGTACGAGAACTCTAGTCTAGGACCATCACTCTGATACCATGCTGAGGGAAAATAATGAAATTGCATTCTCACGAGGCTCTAGGGTTCTCTTATATAGAGGAGAGATCCTTTGAGTAAATTACATAATGAAGAGGGGAAGAAAAAAAATACATAAAAGTGATAAAAGATAGAAAATATCTCAACAGTTTTATTTAGTGGTAACTCCCATTGTATATAGTACGAAGTCATGTAGGAAGGGTGCCTCTCAGAGCATAGTGACATCGGCAAGGGCTATTTAGTGTTAATTCCCATTTTGCATAGTACGAAGTCATATAGAAAGGGTGTCTCTCAGGGCATAGTGACACCGTCAAGGGCTATTTAGTGGTAACTCCCATTGTGCATAGTACAACGTCATATAAAGGTGACTCTCAGAGCATAGTGACATCGTCAAGGGCACAATCGGACACAATGATGGTCATGGAGATGCCACAGAGGAGGCAGAGTGCCTCTGAAGGTTCAGGAAATTATAGTAGGGATTGGATGACCTTCCCATATCGTGGCAAGAATACCACAAACAGCGGCTAAGAGAGCAGCTAGCAGCATCACGTGTCAGGGTACTGCCAACGGCACTGGTCACACAAATGAAGCAACTGTGGCAGTGTCGGCATCTTGGATGAGCAACATATATCTTTGGGGCCGCACTAATAATTGCGGGGGCATCAACAAGGCATCTGACTGCAGACGAGGTGTGTGTTCTAACTGTCCTGACTGCAGTATCTGTGTTAGGTTTTTGGTGTAGATTGAATAGTGTAGTAAGAAATGTAGATACATAAGATTGATATAAGATTGCCTCTATACTATCTTGTCAGAGAAAATAGCTTTGCACATTCCTTTATGAAATCCTTACCCAACTTATATGAAGGTTAGGATGAATGCATGTAACAGTAGAGCAAACAGAAAATATTATAAAAGTACACTTATGATAGCAAATAACTATATAAATTTCCATGGTTATTCATTATGTTGCGTTATTCTACTCCGTGGATGTTATTGTTTTTTTGTTAAAATTTGGACTCACTAACGTTGGATCAGACTTCTTTCAAATGAGGGTTTTTTGTTCTTTTTTTGACCCGTTCCTGAACTTTGATATTTATATCTATCTCTTCTTGTCATAAATGGAAATTATTGTCTATATTAGATTTTTGATATCTGAATCTTGTACTGAAGTCAGTCCCCATAATTTAAGTTTGCTCGAATATGATCTTAAGGGATGGTTCCTTCTATTTTTATTCAGATTGATGGTGTGTGTAATCTTCTAGCACGGAACCAGAAGTCACTGTTATCTCTAAAATTCCTTCGCTGTATGCTTCCACCAAAAGCTATGGACAAGATCTGTGAATTTCTTGGCAGGAAAGAAGCTTTTCATAAAACTCAGCACATTTATTTTGACTTCTCATTGATTTCATGTCTATTTTCCATTGTTCCCCTGGGAGGGTTAATTTTACTATTGTATGAATCTGATCTAAATGTATGCTACCTAAGGCAATGGTACATTCTTGTTGCATATTTGGAGCATGTGATTATTGAGTGAAAATATGGTGGCTAATTTCATTATCACGAAGGCTCGAGTGAATGGGAAAGGTTGCCTGAATTTCACTTTAAGCTTGGGCTTAGCCATTCACAAATGCCTAAGATAACTCTTTCAACTTTTGGTAAAATGGTAACATTTTAATATCACACGTTGCACAATGTGGCATGGATACTAGGATTGTGACAATTGAAGTGGAAGGGTAACCTTGAACTGTCTCTTTGACATAACTCCCGCCCTCCCAAAGCAAAAGGTCGGTAAAAGTTACACTTTTCTAAAGCAAATGGTTCGCTTCTCTCAATTCAATGGTGTAACCAAAAAGATTCAGTACTCATCCCTTGTTAAGCAAGGTTCGAAATTTCGATATCGATATAGTATCGGTTAGCTCGGTAAGGGATACATGGATATATTGGATGATGTCGGTGAAAACCTCGAAAATGGTACGAAAAGTGATTTTTCGCAAATTAAGATCATCCTAGTTCTTAAAACAATAAATGGCATATAAATTTACATTTATAGGTAAGAATAAGATGTATTTAGCACAGTAATACATATTATATCACACACATTGTCGTTGTCAACGCTGAATGCTTGTTGATCATTGGAAAGGAAATGATGTTATTCAAACAATATCTTGAAGACATCAATAAGGTGTATTTAGCATATTAGCTTTACATTACTTTACATATTATATAAAAAAATGGTGAGCTATATCAAATATCAAAACATCTAGGGGGCATAATAACATGTAGTTTTTAAAAATTGTTTCATTTCTGTAGAGATATATGTTACTTTCTTCTGTACCTTTTCGTATTTTCTTTTTCCTGTTGGACTCTTTATGTATTTTACCCATAGGCTAATCTCCTATATAAGAGAGCCTAGGGCGTATGGAATAAACAAGTTTCTCATTTTTCCCAACATGGTATCAGAGCGACGATCCTAGACCGGAGTTCTCGAACCAAACCCTAACCTTAGCCTCCACCCTCGAGCCCTCCGCGCGCGTGCCTCTCCGCCTCTCAGTGCACGTGCCTCGCCCCCACCGTCTCGCGCCACGCGCCTCGTCGCTTCTGCCTCGACGTCGCTCGATCTCACGCCGCACCAGCACGCGCTCATGTGCATTTGTGCGCACTCCTGTGCACCCCTGCGCGTCTGTGTGCACTCCTGAGCACCCCTACACGTCTGTGCGCACCTGCACGTCTGTGCGCCTTGTGCAACAGTGCGCCTGTACGCGTCCCTGTAAGCCGCCTACGCACGCTCCTGCGCGCACATCTGTGCGCGTTCCTGTGTGCATATCTGTGTGCGTGAAGCTCCTGACTTCCGTGCGCGTGCAACCCTAGGCCAGCGCGCATGCGACTCCAGCACTTGTTTCACGCGTGCGTTTCCAAAATAATGGGTTTTATTGCTTGAGTCTACACATGCAACTAAACCCGTTAATGTCCGTGTAGACGATCATATCTTCATTCTACCACTCTAGTCTTCCATTATCATAATGTCAGAAAGCAAGGCAGACATCTCATTTACAGGCGCCTTCAAAGGTCCAGCGCCTATTGTGAAGATGGATGGTTCAAATTACAGACTGTGGGCAATGCAGTTCATGAGTATGATGAAGTCAACTGGTAAGAAGCACATTCTTACCGAAGAAGAGCATGCTGAGAAGATTGGAGTCAATGCCTCATGGGAGGCAGATGATGCATATGCCAAGGTTTGGCTATCAGGAACCCTGGCAATTGAGATTGCCAATGATATCCTTCATCAACCCACTACAAAAGCAATGTGGGACATTCTGGCTACGACATATTCCCAGGCAAAGAATGAGACGAATTTTCTGCAACTCCAGCATGGCATCTTTACTATCAAGCAGAATGGACGACCTCTACACTCATTGTATACATCTTAACGAGGAATGTTTGAGAAGCTTTACAGCTTCATGCCTCTCACAACCACTCTTGAGCAACAGAAGACCTACCGGAATGCCACTATGGTAGGTGTATTTCTGGCGGCTCTAGATCCAGAGTACGAGGCTGCACGCTCCCAGATCTTGGCGGACTCCAACATTCCTCCGATGGAGGAAGCATTTCACAGACTGAGCCGCATTACTGTTCCTTCATCCACTGCAAATCAGACCGCCTCATCCGTGGCAGCGAATCGAGGTCGTGGAGGTCATCATCAGTCCCGTGGTCGTGGACCTCAGGGTAGAGGGGGTCGTGTTCGGCCATCCTGCACTTTTTGCCACCGTTCATGGCATACCAAAGACACGTGCTACTCCAAACATGGATTTCCTACTTCCGCACAATTAGCGGAACAGATTGAGCCTCCATTTGCTTCATCTCTAGATCAGCGCTTTGATGACCTTGTAGCCCGTCTGAGGGGCATTATTCCTCTATATGGCCCAGTTGCATCAGTACCTTCTTCTGATAGTCACCCCGATGTTGTTGCTTCTGCATCCACCAGTACCTCAGGTAGCACTTATGCATTTACTAGCAGTAGTGGATCGGATATTTTAGAGTGGATTATGGACTCTGGTGCTACACATCATCTGTTTGGTGATCAGGGCCTACTTACAACCTACCGACAGGTCCCTCCAGGTCGTACTGTAGTTATTGCCAATGGGATGCATTCTCCTATCACTGGTCAGGAGAGATTAGCTTGACACCTTCTATGCACCTTAAGAACATGCTGCATGCACCGCATTTCTCTATGAATTTATTGTCCATTAGCCAACTTACAAAGGATTTACATTGTCGAGCAATTTTTGATCCATCTTCTCTCATTTTTTAGGACGTCCTTATGGGCAACGTGATTGGGCGTGGCTATGAGCAAGGCGGCCTATATCGTCTTAATCGGACCCCTTATGCCGGAGTCTCCTCTCTACCTGCTGGATCCATCTCCCCATTACTGTGGCACTTGCGCTTTGGACATCTACCGCTTCAGAAACTGCATCATGTGTTACCCCAGGTTTCACCTCACACGTCCATCCAATGTGAGGCTTGTCAGTTGGGAAAGCACCATCGGTCTACCTTTCCCAATCGTCAGTGTCGGAGTAATACCTCTAAGTTTGAGTTGTTTCATGATATCCGGGGTCCCAGTCATGTTCCCGATCATCAGGGACACAGGTTCTATATGGTTATTGTGGATGATTTCTCTCATGTGTCTTGGGTCTTTCTGTTAAAGAATAAATCTGAAGCGAGGAATATTATCATAAATATCATCAATGAAGTTCGTAATGTTTTTTCTGCATCTGTAAAAATCGTGAGAAGTTATAATGCCTTGGAATTTTGTACTCATACTCTTTCCAATTATTTTTCAGCTCAAGGGATTATCCACCAAACATCCTGTGCCTATACTTCCTAATAAAATGGGGTTGCGGAAAGGAAACATCGTCATTTACTTGATGTTACCAGGTCGCTTCTCATACAGAGTCATGCCCCTCATTCTTTCTGGGGCGATGCTATTCTTACGGCATGTTATCTTATTAATCGTATACTGACTGTCATCTGTCTTAGGTGAGAAGATTCCTTTCTCCCTTGTTTTTCCTGACAAAGAATTGTTCTCCTTCACTACTCGTGTCTTTGGCTCGGTTGCCTTTGTCCACCAGTTGTCTCCAGGGATTGACAAGCTCTCTCCTAGGGCTGTAAAGTGTGTTTTCGTCGGATACTCCAGAACACAGAAGGGATACAAATGTTATTATCCATGTGCGCAGGAGGTATCTCGTCAGTGTTAATGTTACATTTTTCGAGTCTGTTATGTACTTCTCATCTACAGGTGATCAATTGGTATCCTCTGGCACTACTGAAGTTATATACATGCCACCACCATCACCACCTCAACCATTACCATCTCCACCACTACCATCCCCTACCTCCTGTTACCGTTCCTGTTTCCCCGTTGCCATTACACTATACCCGTAGGCCTGCTTCTACTCATGGTCACCTCTCATCATCTAGCTCGCTTGAGGTATGTTATGAGAATATTATCAATATTGATGGATCTGACGATTTTCCTGAGCAGGATGTGTTACAGAGGCCAGATGAGGAGGCAGGTGATTTGGATCTACCTATTGCTCTTCGGAAGCAGAAGCGCAGCTGTGCGCCATATCCAATAGCATCTACTGTGTCTTTTGATCGCTTAACTGGAGATTTCAGGAGCTTTGTCATTGCACTATCGGCGGTGGATATTCCATGGAATTACCAAGATGCGTTGAAGGATAGTCGATGGCGTTTAGCTATGGAAGAAGAAACGACTGCTCTTCAGTCAAGAGGTACCTGGAGCCTTGTTACTGCACCTACTGATGCGTCTACAGTGAGCTGCAAGTGGGTCTTTACAGTTAAGCAGAATGCAGATGGCAGCATTGACAGATACAAGGCACGTCTGGTTGCTCGTGGCTTTACACATACATATGGGGTGGATTATCTTGGTACATTCTCGCCGGTTGCTCGCCATTCCACCCTACGGATCCTCCTCTCTGTTGCGGTTACTCGTGATTGACCACTATACCAATTCTTATACGGTGACTTGCAGGAGGAAGTCTACATGCAATAGCCTCCTGGTTTTGCTGTTGAGGGGGAGTGTTCTAAGGTGTGTAGACTTCATAGGGCTATCTATGGCCTTAAGCAGAGCCCCAGAGCTTGGTTCCAGAAGCTTGCAGACCTGTTTGAGAAATAATGGTACAGACGTTCCAATGCAGATCATTCCTTGTTCGTACAGAAGATACCCAGAGGTACTATTGCAATTATGGTGTATGTAGATGATATCTTGATTATAGGTGATGATGAACAGGGAATTTAGAGGGCGAAAGAAATGTTGGGTCTTGAATTTGTCACCAAGGACCTTGGAATTCTTAGATATTTTCTGGGACTGGAATTCGCCAGAAATCCTCATGGGATGGTAATGACCCAGAGGAAATATGTCACTGACCTGTTGAGTGAAACAGGAATGCTTGGTTGTCGACCTGCCACTACACCCATGGATCCCGGTATGAAACTATATGACGACGACACTAATGAGGTGGATAGGAGAAGAATACAAAGAACTGGTGGGCAAGCTTCTCTATGTTACTATTACCAGACCTGATATCTCCTTTGTTGTGAGTCGGGTGAGCCAATTCATGGAGCAACCACGTCAGGTACATATGGATGCTATACATATGATACTCAGGTACCTTAAGTCATCTCAGGTGCAGGTCTGTTGTTTAAGAAAGACAAGGAAATTACTATCTCAACATGTGCAGATGCAGATTGTGCAGGATGTCCTAAGGATAGGAAGTCCACCACTGGATTTGTTGTGTATGTCGGAGACTCTCTGGTCTCATGGAGAAGCAAGAAGCAAACGGTTGTAGCAAGATCTAGTGTTGAGTCTGAATATAGGGCTATGGCCCAGGTCAGTACAGAAATGATGTGGGTGAAGGTTGTGCTTACAGATCTATATATAAAAGTCCCTCTTCCTATGGCCCTGGAATGTGACAATCAAGCGGCTCTATTCATTGCAAATAATCCAGCATTTCATGAACAAACCAAGCACATTGAGGTTGATTGTCACTTCATACGAGATATGATTCAGAAGAGGTTTATTTCTACATCCCATGTTAGCTCAGGGGACCAAACCGCATACATCGTTACCAAGGCATTACTTCGAGGGCCGTTCCAGAAGTGTTCGTCCAAGCTGAGCATGATTGACATCTATGCTCCACCTTGAGGGGGAGCGTAGAGATATATGTTACTTTCTTCTATACCTTTTCGTATTTTCTTTTTCCCGTTGGACTCTATGTATTTTACCCATAGGCTACTCTCCTATATAAGAGAGCCTAGGGTGTATGGAATAAACAAGTTTCTCATTTTTCCCAACAATTTCCATTGCAGAAGTGTTCGTCCAAGCTGAGCATGATTGACATCTATGCTCCACCTTGAGGGGGAGTGTAGAGATATATGTTACTTTCTTCTATACCTTTTCGAATTTTCTTTTTCCCGTTAGACTCTTTATGTATTTTACCCATAGGCTACTCTCCTATATAAGAGAGCCTATGGTGTATGGAATAATCAAGTTTCTCATTTTTCCCAACAATTTCCATTGCCAAAAGGGGGTGATGCCCTAATTAAAAAATGAGGGGTCCCAAAAAAATATATAAACTATATGGTGTTTTTAATACTGTGAATACTGTTGGGAGAAAAAGAGGACATGTTATTAGAATAAACCGAGGGCTCTCTTATATAGGAGAAAAGCCTATGGGTTAATTACATGATAAGAACATCGAGAAAACATAATATATAAAATAGAATAAAAGATATATTTATCTCAACACTCCCCCTCAAGCTGGAGCATATATGTCTATCATGCTCAGCTTGGAGCAACACCTCTGAAATGGACCTTTAGCAAGAGCTTTGGTGAAGATGTTTGCCGTCTGATCTCCTGTGGAAACATGGGAGGTGGATATGAGACCTTTCTGGATCATGTCTCTAGTGTAATGACAATCCACCTCTATATGCTTTGTCTATTCATGAAATGCAGGATTATTGGCAATAAAAGTGCAACCTGATTATCACATAAAAGCTGCATAGGAAGAGGAACTTTAATGGTAAGGTCAGTCAATACCGATCTCACCCACATCATCTCTGCACTCCCTTGTGTCGTGGCCATTTATTCAGATTCTGCACTTGATCTAGCTACTACTGTCTGCTTCCTACTTTTCCCTGAGACAAGTGAGTTCCCGACAAATACAGCAAAGCCCAAAGTAGACTTTCTGTCCCTGGGACAGCCTGCATAGTCGGCATCTGCGCAAGCTGTCACATGAAGAGGTGCATCCCTGCTGAATATAAGATCGGAGCCAGGTGAGTTCTTCAAATATCTCAATATCATATAGACAACATCCACATGCACCTTTCTGGGTTGCTCCATGAACTGGCTAACTTTGCTTATTGCAAACATTATATCTGGCCTGGTGATAGTGGCATATAAAAGCTTCCCAACCAGTTCTCTATATCTCCTGCTATCTATCTCCTCAGTGTTATCATCATATAATCTCATACTTGAATCAATCGGAATAGTAGCAGGCTTGCATCCTATCATACCTATCTCAGAAAGAAGATCCATCACAAACTTCCTCTGGGTCATCACCAGACCACGCTTGTTCCTGGCGAACTCTAACCCAAGAAAGTATCGAAGATTACCCAGGTCCTTAGTCACGAACTGTTGACCTAGGAATTCCTTGGCAGCCGGAATACCTTGGTCATCATTCCCTGTAACAATAATGTCATCCACATAAACAAGAATGGCAACAATACCTCTCTGTGCCCTTTGAATAAACAGTGAGTGGTCTGCAGTAGATCGTACAAATCCCTGGTGCTCTATCAACTCCGATAGCTTCTGGTACCAAGGTCTTGGACTCTGCTTCAGGCCATAAATTGCTTTGTGGAGCCTGCACACCTTATGGGACTCCCCCTCAGCAGCAAACCCTGGTAGTTGCTGCATATAAACTTCCTCCTAAAGATCTCCATAGAGAAAAGCATTCTTCACATCAAGCTGGTACAAAGGCCAGTCCCGTGAAACTACAACGGAAAGAAGGATGCGTAGTGCTGAATGTATGGCCACAGGAGAAAACGTATCCTGATAATCCACCCCATAGGCTTGGGTGAATCCACGAGCCACAAGTCTTGCCTTGTAGCGATCCACACTACCATCTGCCCTTTGCTTGACTGTAAATATCCATTTGCAGCTTACAACAGAGGTACCTTGTGGAGTAGAAACAATGCTCCATGTCCCACGCGACCTTAAATCAGCCATCTCCTCTTCCATTGCAAGTCGCCGCCTATTGTCTTGTCGTGCCTCCTGATATGTACCTGGGATAATAACAACAGAGAGTCCCACTACAAACTTCATGTACTCCTCTGAAAGATGATCCAAAGAAACTTGTGCAGCTAGAGGATACATGGCACATCAACGACGAGGTTTCCTTAGGGAAATAGGAACCTCCATATCATCATGCATTCTGTCTGCATGAGTCAACTTAGCATGTGTATCATGCAAAACTTCAGTGCCATCAGTAGAAACAATGTTATCATGACATACCTGAGGCGTGGTGGATGATGTGGATGGCGCATGAGCAGAGGGGCGAGTAGAAGACCTACGAGAGTAAACAAGGGGTAAGAACTTTGATTGGGTAGACGGAGGCGGAGATGGTGGAGGTGGTGGAGGTGGGGGTGCATCATGGGGTTCATACTGTGGAGTCGGAGGTGGAGGAACAACATCCTCCCCAGAAATAGCATTGGATAACCTGTCGCCTACAAGAGAGAAATACATAATCGACTCAAAGAAGGTGACGTCAGCACTCACATAATATCTTTGGCCTATAGGGTCAAAACATATATACCCTTTTTGGGTACGAGAATAACCAACAAAAACACATTTGACGGCTCAAGGTGAGAGCTTCTCACGATCAGGAGTGAAATTGTGGACAAAGGCCACATGTCCAAAGACTCTAGGAGTAAGAGAGAATAGTTCCTTATCGGGAAACGCAATCAAGAAGGGAACCTTCTCGCCAAGCATGGTGGACGGCATGCGATTCATCAAGTAACAAGCAGTACGAATAGCGTCCCCCCAAAAAGAATGGGGGGTACGATTCTGGATCAATAATGTTCGTGTGACATCAAGAAGGTGGCGATGTTTGCGTTCAGCCACACCGTTCTGTTGAGAAGTGTAATTGCAAGAGGTTTGATGAACAATTCCAAGAGACCTGAGAAATTCAGATAAATGTAATGTGGAAAACTCCAAAGCGTTATATGTACGAATGAATTTCACATTAGCAGAGAATATATTCTTGACTTCAGTAATAGAATTTTTAATGATAGCACCTGCTTCAGACTTATGTTTTAACAAGAACACCCAAGACAGTCTAGAATAATCATCCACGGCGACCATATAGAAACGATGTCCCTGATGATCAGGGACACGACTCCGACCCCAAATATAAAAATGGAATAACTCAAAGGACTGAGTACTGTTACAACTCGGACGACTCGGGAAAGAGGAGCCATGGTGTTTCCCAAGTTGACAGGCTTCACAATCTAGTGCAGTACGAGGAGATATTTTTGGTAGCACATGACATATCTTATTGGAAGGTGGCCATATCGAAGATGTCACATGAAGGGGGAAACAGATCCTGAAGGTAGTATAGCGATGCCAGCACATGGTGGGACGACAAGCTTGTACAAACCTCTCTGCTCACGGCTATGACCAATCACCCGGCCAGTTAGTATGTCCTGAAACACAAAAGATGAGGGATCAAAGATAGCACGGCATTGTAAATCTTTTGTGAGTTGGCTAATGGACAAAAGATTCATCTGAAAATCTGGAGCATATAAGACATTCTGAAGATGCATAGAAGGGGCTAGAACAATCTCCCCCTGACCAATATTAGGCAGTCGAACGCCATTAGCAATAACCACGGACCTGCCGGGTGAGATAGATCGGTATGTACTGAACTGCGTCTGATCTCCACACATATGGTGTGACGCTCTGGAATCCGTAATCCAGTCGGTTAAATCTGAAATGCTACAACTTGTAAATGCAGAATGAGTACCTGGCGAGCTAGATGATGCTCTGGTCGTGGCTGCAGCATCAATGGCACCGAAAGTCGGAGTCGTAGGAGTGATCGTTATATCTCTCAATCTGGATGCAATACCATCGAATCGGGGATCCAGAGTAGGCGTACTAGAATGCTCAATCTGCTCAGCAACACGTGCATATGCGGGATAACCATGCTTCTGAAAGCATGTGTCCTTAGAGTGACCCGTGTTGGACATGCAAGCCCACGACGAGCCATTATGCAATAAATGTTATTGCAAATATCATTCCCTAATCTGAAATGAAGAATACATAATTTGCATAATAGGTCCCTTAGTACAATTAGGGTTATGTACCATGACCATCTTGATGATCATACAGCTGTTGATTGAAATATTGAATCATAGAGGCTGGTGCTTGGATGAACATCTAAAGATTTAGATTGAGGACTCATCAAGCACCATCAAATGATCATTAAGAGATGATCTCCATCCTGAGTAGGAGATGGCAATCCTTTTTCAGTTAGGTTGATATCCGACCGACCTCTTGATGCAGGTCCTCTACATAGGAATAGAGATTCGGAGGTGTCAGATTAGTTAGGTCAAACAGTTGACTTAACGAGATCGAGATAACCAAAGTCCTATATCGTATACTGTCATGATATAGGCACGCATCCTCTCACCGGAGACAGTTGCGTTACTATATGTCTGAGTATGTACATTTGGCAGACCAATAGGATGATGACCTAATCAAGGTCTATACACCGGCGCGCTGGTGTGCATGCAAGGGCATATGAGTAATACGATCTCTCAAAGGGATCATACAGGTTCAGTTACCGAACCGGAAGACATGAGCTCGCTCATGAGATATTGAGAAGAATCAAATTCCGTGCACGGTCGTCTCGCTTTGGAAGCTTGACTGAATTTGTAGGTTTGATATATACTTTTGGAAAGTATATGATCAAGACCTAGGTATGATATATGCTTTTGGAAATTATATGATCGATACCGACTCCCAATGATCGAATGAGAAACTTAATGATAAAACTCTGAAGTAGACAGTGTAAAATTGATCTTATACTTCAGGTTTATTCTGAGTCTTCCAGTATGCAGGATTTACAGGTATTGGGAATACCTGAGGGTGATGTGATCATAAACGATTGTATAACCATGACGCTTCCATTCCTAGGGAGTGATGAAACGGGTCTGGATTTTAGTGACTCCTCTCAGTAGAGAAGTAATCTGATCTTAGTCCAAATATTGAACATTGATCTGAATGTGATTCAGATTCAATGAGAAGATTATGTTTGCGGTCTTGATTTAATCAAGCATCTATGGGAGGCCTGAGATCTGGATTTGAGATGTGATCTCAATATCCAAGTCACTATACGTGGAATAATACAATCGCCATGTCCTTATCTCCAAGCACTGTTGTAAAAATCCCCCGACTGGCCCGACTAGTAGGTCCGACTAGTCTAGTCAGTGGGGTGGCCGACCGAATACTGACTAATTCCGACTAAGGTCAATTAGTCGATCGATTTTTACTTGGAGATACCATTTATTTTTTATTTTTTAAAGCAAACTTATCTAATATGCTTAATGTTTTATTTAAATTTAATTTCTTCGTTTGTTTCATTATGATAATATAAAAAAATGTACAAATCTATGTAAATATATAAGAATATACATACAAAAATGATTTATATATTTAAAATAATTAAAAAATTCAAAACCGATTAAAGCCTGACTAAATCCGATTAGTCGTCCGACTGCCGATTAATCCTTAGTAAGTGTCCCAACCGACCGAGTACCGACTACCGATTTTTGCAATCTTGTCTCCAAGTATTCGCGGAGAAAGCGCATTATCCTTGAAAGAGTTCAGGATAATTTCATTGTTGATATAAGTATCCGAGCATCGAGAAAATTGATAATTAAATGTGATTTAATTATCATAAATAATATGAATGTGATTCATATTATAAAGAGAGTTATCTTAGATAATTAAATGTGATTTAATTATCAAAGATGTGAATAATGTAAATGTGATTCATATTATTTGGGCACGCGAGAATGGAGATCCAATATAATTAAATGTGATTTAATTATTGTGGATAAGAATAATGTGGATAGCAACACCCAATTATTCATAATATATTATAAATGTGATTTATAATGTATTAGAGAGAGCTAATTATAATTTATATTTGTTGATTAATTATTAATGTATATTGGATACACATTGTGTAATTAATTGAAAATGTAAATTATATTTTGTTTTGGGTTGTGAATGTGATTCACAAAATTCCAATGATAAGATTGCAATATTCTCAAAATTAATTATGAATTATTTTTTAAGAATAAATCACAATAAAAGTTGTTGGAATA
The DNA here is from genome assembly GCA_037367405.1 of Ottelia alismoides. Lineage (NCBI taxonomy): Eukaryota > Viridiplantae > Streptophyta > Magnoliopsida > Alismatales > Hydrocharitaceae > Ottelia > Ottelia alismoides. Next base: position 376,792 of record JAZKJV010003941.1, on the reverse strand, counting down.
AATAATGGAGATTTTCATGGAGATATGCAATCTCATGAAATCTCATAAGATTTCCTCCAATTGGAAATAATTGGCCGTCCACCTTGTTCCAATAGGAGATGCAATCTCCATGATGATTGTCTCCCTTATTTGATTGGTTTAATTTAGGATTGATTTATATTTGATTTGTCAAATATATTTGATCTAAATTAAATTATTAGTTATTGGTTTTCACCAACAACAATCTTGACCATTGGATTAGACATAAATCAATCTCATCCATTGATTTTATATGTCCCATTGATTGAGATCCATGGATCCCAAAACCCTATAAATAGATAGGCATACCATGCTCTCAAGGGCTATGCTATTGAAACACATCTCTCTCTCTTTCTCTCTACACGCCTACTCTCTCTCCCTCTCATATGGTCATCCACCATGGATGCCCTAGAGAGAGTCTCCATCGCCGCAGCGTCGTCGTTATGTTGCCCGATCGTCTGCTCATGGATCTCTGTCTCCTTCGGTGCACCTCGCTCGTGAAGAAGACGTCGTATCTCGTGTGTCGAGATCAGGAGATCCGCCCCTTGGATCATCAACATGGATTGCGAGAAGTACGCGATTCATCCCCGCACTCGGAAGCGTCTCCTCCGCCGGATCGGACTTGAGACAGGATGTCTCTTTGTTTAGAGACTCGATCGCAACCACGCTTCAAGAGGTAATCCTATTACTTGTTTGTGGTTTAGACGAAACGATCCGAGAAGTGTTCTAGGATCATGTGGTTTCGTCACATGAAAAAAAATTTAATTTCCACTGCATAGAACAACTAGTGCGACTAGTCGTTCCTCGTTGTATTTGATACGACGCTTACGCTTTCGTGATACGCTTGAGGATTATCCCATATCCTTCAAGTGGTATCAGAGCCTTAGGTCGAAGGTTTTGGATACGATCCATAAAACCGAAGGCGACTTGGGTTCGTTAGGGTTGCGAAAGTTTTATCGCATTTCATTTTCGCATCTCTGTTTAGTGACTATTTTTGGCCCTGTTTAAATTGTTTAAACACGAAAATAAAAACTTGGGTTTTGTTCCCCATTAAATAAGTAAACCATAGGATCTGAGTTTACGTAATTTGGATTCCGTTTGCTCGAGATATGTTTGTTTTAATGAACATGTATTCACTGATGCAGAAACTGCGAATCTTAACATGATTAATGAGTTAATTACTGTTTTGATCCGCCTCGAAATGCATGAAATATCACTTAGGTTCTGTCCTAAATCAAATTAACAATCTTTAAAAATTGATTTTGTCTAATTTGGATTTAAATTGATTGAGATATGTTAATTTTAGTAAGTAGGGGTCACTGCTGAAATTACAGTCCTAATCAAGAACCATGTGATTGCCAATTAGTGAAATTAATTGTTAATTTCATGAAATAATTATGGAAAATATTTGAGAAATATTGGATGATGATTATTTCCTTAACTGACTTGGCCTCAACCAATAAATTGATGAGATTTGATCTAGATCATAATTGAAAACACAATCATCAAACTCCTTGCTTGAATAGGATTGGGAATTTGTCTAGCAAATTTTCTTATAATAAAAAATATTTCGATTATTACTATATGGTATAATTTCGGTTGAAGAACCGATGATCATCTCAAGTATAAAGTGTTTGACTCGGCATTATTTTTTCCCAAGGCGGATATGGTGTCTAGTCGGGGAACGCTGGGGTAGCGGGTTGCACCAGATGCGGTCCGTCCCACTCCCGCTGGTACTGGCCATGACAACGGGTAGGGAACGAATGATGCCTGAGAGATCATGATGTATTTTTCTAAATATTAAAATTTGAATTAATACGTATTTTGAGATAATACCATATATATTCAAGTAAAATCAAGTTTGTTGATTGAATTGGATTGAAAATTAATTTTATATGATTAAGTTAGTTATATCCAATTAGAAACACTCTATTATGAATAGATGTGTATTTCCCTTGGAGGAATTAATTATGTGAATATGATTCATGATAATTAATTAAAATTTGAATATGAGGTGGAGGATCACATAAGTGACATCCATGGTCTCCCGTCAAGGCGAAGGGTTCCGTCGCCAGATATTGTATGTAGGAGACGCATGTCCGAAGTGACAGCTCCTGCATATGATTCATTTGGATCGGGCTCGTCGCTTCTCGAAAGAGTAAGGACGTATGCGTAGTAACCCCAATATCGGGTCCTCATATTATTGGGGCGATATTGGATTACGCATAGCGAGTTGTATTCCTGTTGACGGTTGGTTCAATTAATGACGGGTCAACATCACCTTAGGGGTGGTGGGCCCGGGTGTTAAAGACCGAATTGGGAGTTGCAAGTTGGACTTGCAAGGCGGAATGTGTTCCCGCTTCTTTTTATCTGAGTTACATGTTCTCATATTATTGGGATGTAACAAAGATAAGTAAGGAGATCCCAGATCTTGCTTGAGATATAATGGTAAGTATATCTCTTACATTGAAAGTGATTAAGGGAACGAACTTTCATTGTTGACATGGCAAGACAACTTTGATATATCCTAAATCAAAGTAAATTATATATTTATATATGTTTATGCAAATTTCTTATTTCAGATAATCCTTCTTTAATCCCACTCAGTGTTATACTCAATAATAACCAGAAGAATATCATGGATTGGACCCATGATCCAGATATTGTGCTTGCAATTGGACACATAATGTATGTGGTTGCAATGTGCAAGTTTCCTCATAATAATGAGGAATGATAATTAAATAGACAATAGGACTAAAACCCTAGGGTTTGTATGTCTCTATAAGTCTTGATCTCATCGAATGTACTTTTGAAGTGACATGTCGATAATGATCATAATTAACAAATAATCCTTATAAAATCTAAGAAGATGTTCTGGTATACATATGTGCTCTCAACATATAATCATGAATGACATGGTTCTCTGCATTATGCAGAATGGTGGCTCTATAGGAGATGATGTATTCAAATTGTTTGAATACCTACCTGAACCTAAGTTTTAAGAGTTTGAATGGATGTAGATACGATGAGTGTCATCATTCTTCTATCTATACTGTAGTCATTCATGAAGCTTCATAATATTCATTTTGTATGAATTGAATGAAGCATGAATAAATGAGAGATCCTTTGTCTTGAGCAATGGTTGCTTATAGATAAAGGGGGCGCAGTGGAAGCATGGGTTGGATCTAAGTAAGAAGTATAGTCAAAGAGTTGACTGTACTTCTGTGACTTCCATATGACATTCAAAGAGTTGGATGAATGCCAATACTGCAATAAGTTGATGTGTTGATAGTATGACTATCAAATCTATCTAGAATCCTTAGAGAAGGAATTAGATAGTACATCAGAATAATCTACATATAATCATTAAAATTGACTTACTTATTTGATAAGATAAAGTCTAATAATTGTATCTCAATCTTTTAATGAGACTTGCAATTGGTTGCATCTGTATTAGAATATTAGAAATTTGATCTTAAGATTTAATGATCATCCATGTTGGAAGTGATGCAATTGTTGCTACAATTTCCATTAGATTAATAGACTTCATATTTTCAGTGGGAGCCCTTAGTCTTAGAGAATGTCTCTGTGACCTGGATATTAGAATACACTCATAGTTTATTTCTAAATGTTGGAAATAAACATGAATTCTGGAATAAACCTATCATAGAGAGTTATGATGGATATATTTCAGATAGTAATCTAGCATCTAGTGGACTCCGCTAAATTAGAAAATTAATGAATGATTCATTAAGATTTCCAATAGAAGGATAAATCATTTGACAATGATCTGGCATCATGTTTTGGACATATGTCTGTTGATGAGATCAATGGACAAGTAAGAGATGAAACTTTAGAATGTCTAAAATTTCAAAACTTGCATACTTATGAATATTGTATTTAAAGTAAAATGTTCAATACACCCTTCTTTGGGAAAGGTGTAAGATGTCAAGGTATTCCGGATCTCATACATATTGATATATGTGAAGCATCTATATCATAGTAAACATTATGGATATGTGATATCTATTGATGATTATTTGTGATATGAGATTTCTTCTCTTCACTTAGAACACTTTGTAATGTTCAAAGATTTCACAATTTTGGTTTAGAACCAAAGTTTGAAGGAAGATGAAATGAATTTGATCTAACCAAGGTAGCTTATACCTATTAGATGAATTCAAGGAATACCTTATGGAGATGTGAATATCATTCCTATCTCAATCCTCCTAATGAAGCTTAACTCAATAGAGTTGTAGGGAGATACAATTGATCATGTGTGACATGATTTGATCAATGATTAATCTTAGCATGATTATCTCTTAGTTTCCAGGTATATATATATATATATGTGGTAGAGACTACATTATATGTATCCTTAATAAAGTTCCATATGATTAAGCTGGAATCTGGCACTGGAGAGTGCTACTTCATTAGGAAAATAAATGATGGTATTGGATACCTACTTTATGACCTTGAGATTCTTAAAGGATCTCATCTCTGAGAATGTGATTCTTAGAGGATGACTCTCTTGAGAATCAAGATAAAAATGAAGTAAAGGAACTCATTTAGTCTTGAGAAGATAATGAGGCTCCTGAAATCGGAAACTAAATAGACAATTAAAGATGAAATATTAATACCTCTTCAAATAAGTTTGAGGATGGATTCCATGTGTCAGATGAATCTGACAATGATCTGACTTCATGTGATGATGCTACTGAAGATCATATCATGGAAAGATGGATGTTAGCAATAAAGTCTAAAGTAGACTTCATATACAAATGTTATATATAGACCCTCGAGGATCCAACTATATGGGTAAGACCCATTATGGTGTAAATGGATCTTCAAGAGAAAGAGGAAACCTGATGAGAAGGTAGAGACCTTCAAAGCATGGTTTGTAGCCATGAGCTACACACCGAAGAGAAGACATTGCTTGCGATGAGACTTGCTCTTCAGTGACCATGCTTAAACCCATCAGAATATTTCTAACCATAGCTACACAACTTGACTATGACATCTTTGTGATGTAAGTCAAGATTGCATTCCTCTATGAATACCTCTCTGAGGACATTCACATGAAGCAGCCCCAGGGCTTCATGGTTGTGCAAGTTAAAGAGACTCCATCTATGGACTCAAACAAGCTTTTTGTAGTTGATTTGATGAAATCATAAATGTTATGATTTCAGATAGAATCTTGATGAACCATCTGAAGCTTAGTGGGAGTGCCATTGTGTTCATCGTGCTAAATGTAGATAATATCCTAATCATTTAGAATGATATAAGGATAATAATAAGTGTTTCATAATCTGGTTGTTCCATGCCTTGAGATATGATTTCAAGAATACCTTTTAGCTAGTGAATTGTTACTAATCCTACTATGGTGATAAGACACTTGATTGCAGTAATAACAATATCTTCATAGAAGGCAAAACTTTTGAGATAGTGATCTCAAAGTCTTATCTTCAAGAAATTAAGACTTTATAGATAGTGATCTAAAAGGTCTTAGCTACGGATATCTTAGGAGATAGAGATCTCCAGGAATAAGGGTATTCTGATAAGGATTATGGTAATGCTGGTTATAATAATTGTTGAGCAGTAGTATCAAGGACGCTATAACTGCTTTGACTGTATTAAGTATTGGTTGCATAAGATGCAACATTCGCATTGGATGCGAGCACTGTCACTAGGAGATATGCAAGTACCGTAAAAGGACTTAGCATAGTCTCTTGGGAACAGAGTGACTGATCAGCTTACCTAACTATTTTCTAAATAGCCTATGATTGTCACATGAGTGTGGATTTAAATGATTAACCCATTAATGGCTTTTTGGGTTAGTGGGAGATTGTTGGACATGCGAGCCAACGGCGAGCCATTATGCAATAAATGTTATTGCAAATATCATTCCCTAATCTGAAATGAAGAATACATAATTCACATAATAGATCCCTTAGTACAATTAGGGTTATGTACCATGGCCATCTTGATGATCATATAGTTGTTGATTCAAATATTGAATCATAGAGGTTGGTGCTTGGATGAACATCTAAAGAGTTAGATTGAGGACTCATCAAGCACCATCAAATGATCGTTAAGAGATGATCTCCAGCCTGAGTAGGAGATGGCAATCCTTTCTCAGTTAGGCTAATATCTGACCGACCTCTTGATACAGGTCCTCTGCATAGGAATAGAGATTCGGAGGTGTCAGATTAGTTAGGTCAAAGAGTTGACTTAACGAGATCGAGATAACCAAAGTCCTATATCGTATACTGTCATGATATAGGCACGCATCCTCTGACCGGAGACAGATGTGTTACTATATGTCTGAATATGTACATTTGGCAGACCAATAGGTTGATGACCTAATCAAGGTCCATACACCGGCGCGTTGGTGTGCATGCAAGGGCATATGAGTAATACGATCTCTCAAAGGGATCATACAGGTTCAGTTACCTAATCGGAAGACACGAGCTCACTCATGAGATATTGAGAAGAATTAAATTCCGTGCACGGTCGTCTCGCTTTGGAAGCTTGACTGAATTTATAGGTTTGATATATACTTTTGGAAAGTATATGATCAAGACCTAGGTATGATATATGCTTTTGGAAAGTATATGATCGATACCGACTCCCAATGATCGAATGAGAAACTTAATGATAAAACTCTGAAGTAGACAGTGTAAAATTGATTTTATACTTCAGGTTTATTCTGAATCTTCCAGTATGCAGGATGTACAGGTATTGGGAATACCTGAGGGTGATGTGATCATAAACGATTGTATAACCATGACGCTTCCATTCCTAGGGAGTGATGAAACGGGTCTGGATTTTAGTGACTCCTCTCAGTAGAAAAGTAATATGATCTTAGTCCAAATATTGGACATTGATCTGAATGTGATTCAGATTCAATGAGAAGATTAGGTTTGCGGTCTTGATTTAATCAAGCATCTATGGGAGGCCCGAGATCTGGATTTGAGATGTGATCTCAATATCCAAGTCACTATACGTGGAACAATACAATCGCCATGTCCTTATTCACGGAGAAAGCGCATTATCCTTGAAAGAGTTCAGGATAATTTCATTGTTGATATAAGTGTCCGAGCATCAAGAAAATGGATAATTAAATGTGATTTAATTATCATAAATAATATGAATGTGATTCGTATTATAAAGAGAGTTATCTTAGATAATTAAATGTGATTTGATTATCAAAGATGTGAATAATGTGAATGTGATTCATATTATTTGGGCACGCGAGAATAGAGATCCAATATAATTAAATGTGATTTAATTATTGTGGATAAGAATAATGTGGATAGCAATATCCAATTATTCATAATATATTATAAATGTGATTTATAATGTATTAGAGAGAGCTAATAATAATTTATATTTGTTGATTAATTATTAATGTGTATTGTATACACATTGTATAATTAATTGAAAATGTAAATTATATTTTGTTTTGGGTTGTGAATGTGATTCACAAAATTCCAATGGTAAGATTGCAATATTCTCAAAATTAATTATGAATTATTTTTTAAGAATAAATCACAACAAAAGTTGTTGGAATAAATAATGGAGATTTTCATGGAGATATGCAATCTCATGAAATCTCATGAGATTGCCTCCAATTGGAAGCAAGTGGTCGTCCACCTTGTTCCAATAGGAGATGCAATCTCCATGATGATTGTCTGCCTTATTTGATTGGTTTAATTTAGGATTGATTTATATTTGATTTGTCAAATATATTTGATCTAAATTAAATTATTATTATTGGTTTTTACCAACAATCTTGACCATTGGATTAGACATAAATCAATCTCATCCATTGATTTTATATGTCCCATGGATTGAGATCCATGGATCCCAAGACCCTATAAATAGAGAGCCATACCATGCTCTCAAGGGCTATACTATTGAAACACATCTCTCTCTTTCTCTCTACACGCATACTCTCTCTCCCTCTCATATGGCCGTCCACCATGGATGCCCTAGAGAGAGTCTTCATCGCCGCAACGTCGTCATTATGCTGCCCGATCGTCTGCTCGTGGATCTCCGTCTCCTTCGGTGCGTCTCGCTCGTGAAGAAGACGTCGGATCTCGTGTGTCGAGATCAGGAGATCCGCCGCCTGGATCATCAACATGGATTGCGAGAAGTACGTGATTCATTCCGGCGCTCGCAAGCGTCTCCTCCGTCGGATCGAACTTGAGACAGGAGGTCTCTTTGTTTAGAGACTCGATCGCAATCGTTTGTGGTTTAGACGAAACGATCCGAGAAGTGTTCTAGGATCATGTGGTTTCGTCACATGAAAAAATTTTAATTTCCGATGCATAGAACAACTAGTGCAACTAGTCGTTTCTCGTCGTATTCAATACGACGCTCATGCTTCCGTGATGCTCTTGAGGATTATCCCATATCCTTCAAGAGGTATCAGAGCCTTAGGTCGAAGGTTTTGTATACGATCCATAAAACCTACGCGACTTGGGTTCGTTAGGATTGCGAAAGTTTTATCGCATTTCATTTTCGCATCTCTGTTTAGTGGTTATTTTTGGCCCTGTTTAAATTGTTTAAACACGAAAATAAAAGCTTGGATTTTGTTCGCCATTAAATAAGGAAACCATAGGATCTGAGTTTACGTAATTTGGATTCCGTTTACTCGACGATGCACGGCAAGTCTGCGAAGCCCCTGGAAGGACGTTGCGTCCGGGAGTTGTGAGGCGCCTGGAGGGAGCGAAGCCCCTGGGAGGTGGCGATACGCCTTTGGGACGCGATGCACGTGGGAGGTGCGCCTTGGAAGGGTGACGGCGGGGGGAGGGGGTTTGGTAGGGTTAGGGATTTGGGTGGGATATGGGAACCCCGTTCTAGGATCGTTGCTTCGATACCATGTTGAGAGAAAAAGAGGACATGTTATTAATGTTAGAAAATAGGAAGCGGAAGTGGAAATGATAAATAGAGCAAAAGAACAGAAAGATAAACATGGAACACTATGATTTTAACGTGGAACCCTACTCCCTAAGGAGCGGGATGAAACCACGGGAGAAGACCTCAAAGGGTCAGGTTTGTCTATTGACTTTCTCAATGGATACAGGAAGTATGAGGCTCCTTATATAGCATCCACAGAACCTCCAAGTCCCACCACTGGTCGATGTATGACTAAACACAAGGATGTGGTAAATGGATCATGGAGGTATCCATTTACCCAACTACAACTCAATGGGCGCACAACCAAATACTCCAACACTCCCCCTCAAGGTGGAGCATGCAATGCTTAGCTTGGACAAACAGAAAGAAGCTCAACTCACGCTACATGACACTACGGACAATATCAACCCAACGTGCACAATTGTTGCTGTCGAGGATGTTGCTTCTCATGTCATGCAGGTTAGGAGGACGAACGGACTGGAATGTGAGTCTGTTGAATCTCCTTGTCGGAGAGCATGTGCTCTGAACTGCGCCTGTTAGAGTCACTGCAACTTGAAATGATTCTCCTCGTCGGAGTACTCTGGCTCGCCACAACATGTGGACAACTGCTCCATCTCTGAAAAATGGTTGAACTGGAAAAGGCCGTGAAAGTGCAATCCTCGTCGGAGTCCACGGTCGCTAGAGAATGGAGTCTGAAGAAGTCTCCTCATCGGAGAACTAGGTCTTTCCCATCTGGCACAGGGAATGGTACACTACTCTGGTGTCCCTATGATACCACATGAAAACCCTTGCCCACATGGCATAAGGAATGGTTCTCTACTCTGGAATCCCTATGGCTTACATGAAAACTCTGGCCGACAAAACAAGAAAAGATGGCGACATCTGAAATGATGGCATATATGTGCTCATCTGAAAAGACCGCATACATGTGTGAGTCTGAAATTGAGTCTCTCAATGGAGAACTCGAAAAATGGGTCACTTAAACATGGAGTGCCTCGAACTTAGACTCTGACGAATCTGAATGTCGAGTCTGAAATGGAAATATCTTCATCTGAAATCTGTAGAGTCTGAACAACTGGTTGGCCTGGAATCGGATATCTGAAACTGGAATTTGGGTCTGACTTTTGACTCTACATAATACTCCCCCTTTCTCCCATACTGGTCGGAATGAAGACATCGACCAAGTTGGGAGAAGACAAGATGGAAAGAGAAAATAACATGCATTTTTTTAAGTCATTCGTAATTTTTTACGACTTTTCATTCTCATTTTTTTTGAAATCATCATTTTTTTTACATTTTTTAAGTCGTTTCACATTTTTTCTGGCTTTCTTTTTCTTTCCTTTTTTTAAAAAATATGCGTACGGCTTTTTTTATTATTAGTGTACGCGCCTCTCTTTTTTTAAACACAAACTTCGGCCTTTTTTTAATCAGGCCCTCACCCTGTTTTTAGCAGAATAAATGTGGCCCACAATTGGCCTGGAAATGAAGCCCTCAAACAAATAATATTTTTTTAATAAAGCAGGGCCTGCGAGCCCTAGGGTTCCCACGATGGTAACCCTCTTCAAATGTCGTCGCCCCCTTGTTCTTACAACTTGTTGCTGGAGGAGACGCGCTGACTGTGGGGAGGAAAGGCTCGGAGGTGCGCCGCCATCGCGCGAGGGAGATGTGGCCTGAGGAGGTCGGGTCAGGGGTCGCCCACCTACGATCTTGATGCGGAAAGGAGAAGTATCTTGGTGTGTCTAGGGCTTGCCGCCTGGGCTGATGCCGTCGCCAATGTTGCTGGAGGCGGTCTGGAGATTGCGCGGGGCTCGTGGGAACCTCGTGAGGACTTGTAGATGCAGGAGTAGTGCGAGAGAATCTGGAGGGTTCCTTGTGCGAGGATCTCCTGCCTATCGATCGGGGCTCCGCCTGGAAGCGCGCCAACTGTGGCCGCTCGAAAAAGGGCATACCGTCTTTACTGCCTGGAACATGCGCGTTGCCTGCACGCATGGCATGGAGGGGCAGCGATTTGAAAGGAGGCGAAGGAGCACCTGGAATATCACACGCCGCTTGAGGAAGAATCGCCTGGGGATGTTTCCTGCGGCTGAATAGGCCACCTCCTCTAGGGCTCCTGGCGATGTAAACTGGGAGGAGGTGTCGCTGCGGCGTGGGTTCGTCTCCCCTTTGGATGCGGACTGGGAGTTCTGGTGCGACAAGACGATAGCATGGAGGGTTGTCGATGGGGCTCCTGGAGCATGTTGGCCTGATGGGTGGCCAAGAATCTTAAGTTTCTTCAGAACTTTGAAAGCAACAATTTAGGATTTTTCAAAAACCCCGAACAGATCTCAATCATGAACAGATAATCTTCACAAATAAAAACATCAAAATCAGATCTTGAATAAAAGATGAACGTCAGCTCCTCGAGAATCGACCCGCTCTGATACCATGTTAAAAAATAGTAAGCGGAAGTGGAAATGATAAACAGAGCAAAAGAACAGAAAGATAAACATGAACACCGTGATTTTAACGTGGAACCCTACTCCCTAAGGGCCTGTTTGGTTGCAGGGTTGGGCAGGGTTGGCCCAACCCTGGTTACTATTCACAAGGGTACTTCCTCCTCACAGATTACTATTCACCCATCCCAACCCAACCCAACTCAACCCTGCCCAACCCTGCAACCAAACAGGCCCTAAGGAGCGGGATGAAACCACGGGAGAAGGCCTCAAAGGGCCAGGTTTGTCTATTGACTTTCTCAATGGATGCAGGAGGTATGGGGCTCCTTATATAGCCTCCACAGAGCCTCCAAGTCCCACCACTGGTCGATGTGGGACTAAACACAAGGATGTGGTAAATGGATCCTGCACGTATCCATTTACTCATCTACAACTCAATGGGCGCACAACCAAATACTCCAACAATTAGAATAAACGGAGGGATCTCTTATATAGGAGAAAAACCCATGGGTTAATTACATGATAAGTATAGGGAGAAAACATAATATATAAAATAGACCACAAGATATATTTATCTCAACAGCTACAAAAGCAAAATGCCAAACAATTCGATCAAAAGTTTAAAAAATAGGTGATATTGAGCAATATAGGCCCAATATCGATGGTATTGATCCATATCAACCGGTAGCTGGGAAAGTGTGTACTGAAATCTTCAAATTTTAACCGGTACATTGATTGATATTATGTAAAACGATATGCAAACTACTTTTTACCTTGAAATGTATATAATCTCAAGATCTATTTTATTTTCCAGCACACTCATACATGTAGTAGAGAGGGAGTCGATGAGGTGAGAGAAAGAACTTAGATGAGAAAGAATAGAAATATGGAGTACTTGTTATTCAGAATGTGTTGTGGGAGATATTGATTGGAGGAAATAAGTGTTTTTCTGTCAAATGAGGTAAAATCGGGCATTTGAGAGGTGGAAAGGTGAGTACTTGCTGAAGGAAGGGAAGGTTCTCAATCCCCTTAGAATTTTTGCCTGAACTCTCCTAGCCTTCAAATAGCTTCACTTTCCTTCCTCCCATGAGGTATCAGTCTCCCACCGTCATCTCACCCGGCTCGCTTGAGCCTTCTCATCCTATAGCTTGGCCTTCCCTTGCTTACCTCTGGAAGATCATTGCCTTTCTTGTTGAGAACCAACCCAATCTTGAACCCGCACAAATACCACAACACCCCTTTTCCTACAATTACTACCAGAAGTCTTATACTACCATAGTCGCGATCTCACACTCTTGCCCACACGATGTCAAGATGAGTGTGAAGACAGAGGGACTGACCTAGAAATCAGAAAACTGGCAATAAGAGTTTCTGAAAAAAGAAGTTTTGACACCCCAAGAACCACAAAATACAGATCATAGAAATTTTGCTCACCTCCCAGATGCCATATTCCACCAAAGCACTTGCTTTCTTAGCTTCTAGTATGTTTTTACCTTGGCCTGCTTGTTTTCTAGTAGTTTCGTTGATGACTTAAACTGGATGAGTATACCAGAGAGTATGGCATATTAGTATGGAAGAGAAGAGTCAACTCAAACAAAGAGTTGATTGATGATGGTCTCAAGAGAACGTACATTCTTTTGTGTAGAGCTTCGGATTCTCAATATATATCATCATTATTATCTTTCCTAAACCAAGATCTATTATTGCCCAATTCGCATCACCCATTTTGCCTTGAACGCGTTATTCATCTCTCCTAACTGCAGCACCCATAGTCTCACCTTCTTCTTGATTGATGTCACCTTTCCTCAGTCCGTCAGGTGTATACCCCTCATATCTTGTTGTCCATCTGACCAGAAAAATCTCCTCATCAATGTCTCAATCTTGGTACAGTCCCCCACAGGCAGCGATCTCGTGGAACAAAAGAAGATTGGGATAGCTAAGAGAACGTGTTTCAGAAGCACCAACTTCCCACCCTTTGAAAGCATTGTCGCCTTCCACCCCGCCAGTCTCTCCTCCAGTCTCTCCAACAGAACCCTCCAATCCTCGGTCTTCGTCCTCCCCGCCACCAAAGGTAGCCCCAAGTATGTATTCGGCAAGGCTGCTATGGGGCAAGCCCGGCATCTCAGTCACGCGTCGCAGCTCATCCTCCGCAAGGCTAAAAGGAATGATCATTGACTTCTCCCTATTAATCCGTAGCCCAGAGATGTCCCCAAAGATGTCCATGATGAACGAGGCCCGCCGAATCTTCTCCTTTTCTGCCACCAAGAACAGCACTGTATCATCAGCATATTGTAGAATCGGGATTGAGATGTCCTCCCTCCTGTATCCAAAACACCAATCCCCATCAACCGACATCCTCATCATTACCGCTAAAGCATCGACCATAAGTGGACATCCCCGCCTAATACCTCTCTGCGGCTGCAACCTATGTCTCCGGGAATCCCCTTCTCTCGAGTGAGGTCCACAAGAATCTTCAGTCGATACAGCCGTATGCTTTGGAGAAATCAACCTTCCAAGGCACACCTTTTATCTTATTTATGTTCCAATCTGTAATAACCTCGGAAGCCATCACCAACCCATCTGTTATGGCTCTCCCAGGCACGAATGTCGTCTGCTCAGCTGAGATGATCCGATGTAGCACCTACAATATTCTGTTAGCCAGGATCTTTGAAATCAAAAGATATATAGCGTTGGATAAAGTGATAGGCATGTAGTCCTCCACCCTGACCGACGAGTCCTTTGGCAATAGAAAAATGAGTGCTTTGTTCAATCTTTCGAATCTATTGTTTCCCCTCTGAAACTCCTCCAACATCTCCATCACATCAACCTTGAGCGTCTCCCAGATCTCCCTATAGATAGATACCGGGAAACCATCTGGTCTCAACGCCCCGTCCGCATTCAGCTAAAACAACGCCTGCTTGGCCTCCGCCTCTATAAAACCCTCTCGCACCAGCCTCCGACTCAGGAATTCGCGAGATCCCTCACCCCTTCCAACCCACCCTAGCCGAGTTCTCCTCCTGCTGAAGGCCAAGAAATGTGATCTCAGCATGGTCCCCACATCCTTGTCCCCCTCTGCCACCACCCCACGGACGGAGATCGAGTAGATCGAATTCCTACGTCTTCTCCCATTAGCCATGGTATGAAAAAACTTTGTGTTCTCGTCGCCCTCCTTCAGCCAGCGTTGCCTTGCTCTCTACCTCCATGCCACCTCATCCTTCTTGTTCTCAACCAGAATCTCCTTCATGCGCAAATCTCTACCCGTCAGTTCCTCTTCCATCAGGATCCTTTCGTCCTCCAGCCTATCCAACCTGCATACCTCCTCCTGAGATCTCGCCCTCCTAGCCCGTCTCCTACCCTATTGACATGATTGAACTCCAACAAATGCCTCCTGAGCAACACCAACTTGCTTTCCAAACGATAGGTCGCCGATCCACCTGACGTGCACCCCTCCCAGAATGACACCACAGACTCTCGAAAAACCAAGCTTTCTCGAAACGGAAAAAAGTCCGAGGATGCTCCTCCTCCCTGAAAAGGCACAGCAGCGATGTGTGATCTGAATGCGCCCTAGGCAAACCTCGTGCCTAGCCAACGAGAAGATCTCCAGCGCCTCAGCCGATATCATAAATATATCAATGCGGGACCTAGATCTCGTGATCCACCAAGTGTATAAGCATCCCACCGCATCCTCCACCTGAAGACCCAGGTTGTCCACTATTACCCTTCTCATCTCCTCCGAACCGTTGTACCTCCCTCAAGGACCACCAGGTCGGTCATCCGAAATCAAAGTCACATTGAAATCACCCGCAAGGTTCCAAGCAGCATCCAGAGCCATCCCCCTAGCCAGCAACAAGTACTCCACCATGTAAGACATTTCGCCCCCATTACAAGGTCCATACAGATTTGTGGCCAAAATCCTTAGTCCATCAGTCTTCTGCCGCAACAATGTCGTAATCAAGAACCTACCCCGTAGTTCCCCTACCTGTAGATCGAACATATTTGCATTCCATCCAGTCATCAAGCCACCTGACGTTCCCTCCAATTCAATTCCTTTACAACCAACGAATCTGGTATCCCCTATCTCTCTCCATGCCTCTGATACCTCACTTGAATTTTTTGTGTCCTACAACATAACCACATATGCCCTCTGGTTCCATACCATTTGCCGGACCGCCGCCCTTTTCTCTGGCCTGCCCAAACCCCAAACGTTCCATGAGATCCACTTCATTAACAAACCTTGGAAAATCCCTTTGGTGGTACTACACCCACACATTTCGGCAATGCCTCCTCCAGATCATCCCCTCGTCCTTCCGCTACCAGTTGTATCGCCCACTTTCCCCTTGAACCCCTCTCAGAGCAACCTTGACCCCCAACCTCCCCATCTTCCCCTGACAACGCCTCCCTCCCCACCCAGTTCGCGCCCACCGTCGAACATCCCTGGTTGCACGCTCGAGCCCCAGGCCGCATCGCAAGGCACGTCTAGCCGTGTGAAGGCCCCTCTTCCAGCATGCCCAAATTGTGGTAAACCTCCATCCGTCGATGCCTCCTTCGTTCGCTCAACCCCTTGCGAGAGTACCTCCATCCGAATCTCCCTTATGACTGTAGAGATAGTTTCTAGTATTATCATATGTTTATGTACCTTGTTTTCTATTTCTTTCTTCTATTTAGGCATCCGTGTAATTTACCCGTAAGGCCTCTCCCTATATAAGAGAGCCTAGGGTTTTCCTATGAATCATAACGAAGACTCCTCTCTTCTAACATGGTATCAGAGCCGCCTTAGGGCTCTTCTCCCTTCCCCACCCGCCGCCCCTCCTCTTCGCTCTCTCTCTCGTCTCGCCAGCGGCTCTCGGCGCTCCTCCGACAGCCCCTAGCCACAGCCGCACTCTCCAGCGGCCACTCGCCGCACAGCGGCCCCAGCCGCTACCTCCTGCGGGCCCGCTGCACCTACCAGCGGCGCCCACAGCCCCAGCGGCAACCCCCCCCCCCTGCCGCCTATAGCCTCCGAAGCCCTAGCGGCAACCCCCCTGCCGCCTAAAGCCGCCTCAGCGGCACCTATATCCCCGGCGGCACCTCCCATCTGCCGCTGTAGGGATCCAGTGCCCATAGGCGTTGTTCTCGGTACGTTTCAAGGGCTGTAAGCTTCCTTTGAGGCGTGCCCTAGACCTCTCTTCCTCCGGTTTATGGATTTGAGTGCGTAAAAGTCTACACACGTACTCAAATCCGATGCAGTTGGTGTAGACATTCATCACATTGTCTATTCTCCCTTCGTCTTCTTCAAGCAGCAGTATGTCAGAATCAAAAGTCGATTTGCCCTCCACCGGCGCATTCAAAGGTCTGGCGCCGATAGTGAAGATGGACGGGTCTAACTATGAGTTATGGGCCATGCAGTTCATGAGCCTCATGAAATCAAACGGTAAGAAACACATTCTTACCGAGGATGAGCCTGCGGAGAAGACAAGGATCTATGCCTCATGGGAGGCCGATGATGCTTACGCAAAAGTATGTTGTCTGGTACGTTGACGATGGAGATAGCGAATGATGTCCTACATCAGCCCACTGCTGAGGCAATGTGGGACATTCTTGCTGCTACATATTCGCAGGTGCGAAATGAGACAAAGATGTTGCAGCTTCAGCATGACATCTTTACGATGAAGCAGGCTGGCAGACCTCTCCATTCTCTATACACATCCCTAAGAGGGATGTTCGAGAAGCTCTACAGTACCATTCCTCTGACTGCTACTCCAGAGCAGCAGAAGACGTTCCGGAACGCCACCATGGTGGGCGTTCTACTTGCTGCCCTCGATCTTGAGTATGATGTTGCACGGTCACAGATCTTAGCAGATGCAGTCATTCCTCCAGTGGAGGATGTATACAGGAGGCTTAGTCGTATCCCAGTTTCCTCCAGCTCTTCTACTCCACCCCCATCTGCGATGGCAGCTTCGCGTGGGAGAGATGGACCATCTTCTTGGCGTGGTCGTGGACGTGGCCGTGGCTCTCAGGGAAGAGGCGGTCGAGTCAGTCAGACGTGCTCATATTGTCACAGAACTGGACACTCAGAGGAGACATGCTACTCAAAGCATGGGTTCCCAGCATCGGCACGGGTTGCAGAGCATTCACAGTCTCCATTACCGTCTACTGCAGATCATAGATTTGACGAACTCGTGGCCCGTCTCCGTGATATTATGCCACAGTCTTCTGGTGATTCATCTGGTGGCTCTTCAGATATTGCTGCCACAGCCTCAGCCAGTTCTTTCGCCGCTGCCAGTTCCTCAGGTAGATCATCAGCCTTCATACCTTCACATGATATATCTGACTGGGTTATAGATTCCGGAGCTACACATCATCTGTGTCGAGATAGAGGTAGATTACAGGCCTATAGGGCTATTCCTCCAGGTCGCTCAGTACAGATAGCAGATGGTTCCCACTCACCTCTTGTTCGCCAGGGGGAGGTTTTCTTATCCTCCACTATGCAGCTACAGAATGTTTTACATGCCCCTGAGTTCTCACTGAATTTGCTGTCTATTAGTCAGATTACAAAGGATTTGAATTGTCGAGCTATATTTGACCCGTCTTCTCTCATTTTTCAGGACATACTCACGGGCAAGGTGATTGGCTGTGGCTCTGAGCAGAACGGTCTATATCGGCTGGTCCGGGAATCCTATGCTGGCATCTCCGCTCACTCTGTTGGTCCAGTCTCACCTTACATTTGGCATCTTCGTTTTGGTCACCTTCCGCTCCAGAAGATGCGCCATCTTCTGCCACAGATTTCCCCAAGTTCGTCGTTTCGTTGTGAAGCATGTCAGTTAGGAAAGCATCACAGGTCGAGCTTTCCAGGTCGTCAGAGTCGGAGCAGTAGCTCCCCTTTCGAGTTGTTACATATAGATATATGGGGTCCGAGTCGTGTTCCCGATCACCAGGGGCACAGGTTCTATCTTGTGGTAGTAGATGACTTTTCTCGTGTCTCTTGGGTTTTTCTTCTGAAGAATAAGTCTGAAGCAGGAGATGTTATTAAAAATTTGATTAATGAAGTGCAGAATGTTTTTTCTTCTTCAGTCAAATATGTTCGGACTGATAATGCCCTAGAATTTTGTACACGTTCTCTTTCTCAATTTCTGTCATTGAAGGGAATTATTCATCAAACCACCTGCGCATATACATCCCAACAAAATGGTGTGGCGGAAAGAAAGCATCGCCATCTCTTGGATATCACTCGTACCTTATTGATTCAAAGTTGTGCTCCTATTTCTTTCTGGGGGGATGCTGTTCTTACTGCATGCTATCTGGTCAATAGAATGCCGTCCTCTGTCCTTGGAGAGAAGATACCCATTTCTCTTATTTTTCCAGACAAAGAGCTATTCTCACTGC
The DNA here is from genome assembly GCA_037367405.1 of Ottelia alismoides. Lineage (NCBI taxonomy): Eukaryota > Viridiplantae > Streptophyta > Magnoliopsida > Alismatales > Hydrocharitaceae > Ottelia > Ottelia alismoides. Next base: position 358,055 of record JAZKJV010003941.1, on the reverse strand, counting down.
CACCTCGTGTCTTTGGTTCTGTGGCGTTTGTCCATCGTCTATCTCCTGGACTTGACAAGCTCTCTCCAAGAGCAGTCAAGTGCATCTTCGTTGGGTATTCCAGAACCCAGAAGGGATATCGGTGTTATGATCCTGCTACCAACAGGTACTTTGTTAGTGCGGATGTCACTTTCTTCGAGTCGGTCATGTATTTCTCGCCAGCCGGGGACAGAATGGTACCATCCACCACCGCTGATGATATTTTGGTTCCACCACCACCTACCTGTCTTCCACCTGACTCGTCTCCTGTGTCAGTTCCTATGCCAGCACCACCTCCACCTCCACCTCCACCACCACCTCCACCTCCACCTATTCCACGGCGAATCATATCACCATTTCCTAACCACTATATGCGTCGGTCAGGTCCCGCTCAGACAGCAGATCAGCCAATCACTAAGCCTCAGGTATGTTCAGATGATGTTACTACTGACGGGTCAGGTTCGGAACATATGCAGGATGACTCCTTACAGGTGGACCCAGATGATGATCCGGATGTTCCGATTGCTATTCGGAAACAGAGACGACAGTGTGCATCCTATCCATTAGCTTCACAGGTTTCCTTCCACCGACTCACAGGTGATTTCCAGAAGTTTGCCACAGCTTTGTCTTCCGTGGACATACCACGGACATACCAGGAAGCCTTGAAGAGTGAATGCTGGAGACTAGCTATGGAAGAAGAAATGGGGGCCTTACAGTCCCGTGGCACATGGTCTTTGGTCCCTGCACCTCCTGATGCATCAGTTGTAAGCTGCAAATGGGTCTTCACAGTCAAATATCATGCGGATGGCACATTGGATAGGTACAAAGCACGCTTAGTCGCCCGAGGATTTACACAGACATATGGTGTTGATTACATGGATACTTTCTCTCCAGTGGCGAGACACTCGACTCTGCGTATCCTCCTGTCTGTTGCAGTGGTTCGTGACTGGAGCATTTATCAGCTAGATGTCAAGAATGCATTTCTGTACGGGGACTTACATGAGGAAGTCTACATGCAGCAGCCACCCGGGTTTACTGCTGAGGGGGAGAAGCATATGGTATGTAGACTTCACAAGGCTATATATGGACTTAAACAGAGTCCACGAGCATGGTTCCAGAAACTGTCCAACCTAATTGAGCACCAGGGATTCAAGAGGTCCAATGCTGACCATTCGTTGTTTGTCCAGAAGTCCTCGGCAGGTACGGTTGTCATAATGGTCTATGTGGATGATATTCTTGTTACAGGAGATGATATTCAGGGCATAGCAAGGGCGAAGGCATTCCTAGGTCGTCAGTTTGTTACAAAGGATCTTGGAACCCTAAGATATTTTCTGGGGTTGGAATTTGCAAGGAATGCACATGGTTTGGTGATGACACAACAGAAGTACATTACAGACTTCCTGGTTGAGACTGGTATGGATGGGTGCAAACCATCAAGCATCCCCATGGACCCCAGCATGAAGTTATATGATGATGATACTGATGAAGTGGATAAGAGGAGATATAGAGAGATGGTGGGAAAACTCCTCTACATTACTATAACCCGTCCTGACATTGCATTTGCAGTTAGCCGGGTGAGTCAGTTTATGGAGCAACCCAGACAGGTTCACATGGATGCTATACACATGATACTGAGGTATCTGAAGTTTACTCCAGGATTAGGGCTACTATTCAGAAAGGGTGCAGATTTATCCATCTCAGCGTGTGCAGACGCAGATTATGCAGGATGCCCTAAGGACAGAAAATCAACCTCAGGGTTTGCAGTGTTCGTTGGAGGCTCTCTGGTTTCTTGGAAAAACAAGAAACAAACGGTGGTGGCAAGATCCAGTGCGGAATCCGAATACAGGGCAATGGCCCAAGCCAGCACGGAAATGATGTGGGTTCGCTCCGTATTAGAAGATCTACATGTAGTTGTATCTCTACCTATGAAGCTTCAGTGTGACAATCAGGCAGCATTGTTTATCGCCAACAATCCAGCATTCCATGAGAGGACCAAACATATTGAAGTTGACTGCCATTACACCAGGGACCTGATCCAGAGAGGATTGATATCCACGGCCCATGTTAGCTCAGGAGATCAGACTGCCGATGTATTCACCAAGCCTTTGCTCAGAGGACCTTTCCAGAGATGTTCATCCAAGCTGAGCATGATCGACATCTATGCTCCACCTTGAGGGGGAGTGTAGAGATAGTTTCTAGTATTATCATATGTTTATGTACCTTGTTTTCTATTTCTTTCTTCTATTTAGGCATCCGTGTAATTTACCCGTAAGGCCTCTCCCTATATAAGAGAGCCTAGGGTTTTCCTATGAATCATAACGAAGACTCCTCTCTTCTAACAATGACAGTTGCGGTAATAGCCATCGACATAGCCTTGACGGAATCGCCCCTCCACATCAGCGTCCCTTCCAGCCCCCACCACCACTCTGACTCCCCCGATTCAATCATCGGATCCACCGAAATTGAGGGAGGGCATGCCCTTGGCGCTAGCTCGAGATGAACAAGCAGGTCCTTCATGTTCTCCTCCAGATCCCCATGTTGCTCTGCCAAATCGCGAGCCAGTTGATCCGCCATCAGATCCAAAACTGCATGCCCAACCTAATTCGCCCGCACGCGAGTCACCAGATCCGCAAGAGAGGTGTCAGTCCTGATCCGCCCGCTAGCGAGGTACCCGCATTGGGTTCTAGATGATCGCAGATGCCCGCATCCGTGTCCTGGATCCTCCATCCGATCCGCATAGCTAAATGGGTCATCTGGATGCCCCTCTCTTGGATCTGAGGTACACTGCCCGGTCGGGTCCACAACACCCGCAAACACAATCCGACCCGACGGAAATGATATGCTTGATAAAGCTTCTGCATATGACAACCCGGTCCTATCCCTATTGAGCTGTGCCTCGGGAAGACTGCTTGTCGAAATGCTTGCTTCAAAAGGAAATCACGACTCCAAGAAAGGGGCCCTTTTCCCTTCCGCACTTCTTTTCCCTGACAAGCCGCCCATGCCCTCCGACCGCCTCGTTGACATGCTTCGCCTTGCGCACCCTGACATTGAAGGAGCGTCCCCCGTACTGCACAAGATGCCAAAACGGCAACGGTCTGTCGAGGTCCACCCCCAACACCATTACCCCGGTCATCTAGCTACATCGAAGCCTATTGGCGGTGATCTTCCTTACCTTGATTCCAGTTTCGTTGGCGTTGCGTCTATCTCCGACGATCCTTTCTTTTGGCATCTTCGCCTTGGGCATCCCTCTGCCAAGGCTATCTCCATGATGTTCCCTAAACTTTCTACGATGAAGCCCTTTGAGTGTGAGGCTTGCCCGTTCGGAAAACATCATCGAGCATCCTTTCCTGCACATGTTGAGCTCCGTCATGATGTTCCTTTCTGTCTTGTCCATTGCGAAATATAGGAACCTTGTCTTATTCGTACTCTTAATGGACACAGATATTTTGTTGTTTTGGTTGATGATTATAATCGATCCTCTTGGGTGTATTTGTTAAATGAACATTCAAGAATCAAAAAAATATCAAGAATTTCTTTCGGTACATCAAAACAGTATTCTCTATTTGTGTTCAAGCTTTTCGTATTGATAATGCTTTGGAATTCACACAGTATGACTTGATGACTTTCTTTGCTTCTCAGGGAACTATCCACCAAGCATCATGTTCGTATACCTCTCAGCAAAATAGAGTAGCGGAATGCAAACTTGGACATCTTCTTGACATTACTATATCCCTTCTCACCCGGATGAAGGTTTCGAAGACCTACTGGGATCTTATTAACAGGGTCTCATTTTGATTCTAAAGGGATCTACCCCTTTCATATTACTCTATCCCAATGAATCACACTTCTTGCCTTTAAGAATTTTTAGGTGTATAGTGTTTGTCCACAATTTCCATGTTGTTGATAAGCTATCACCTAGGGTGATAAAATGTGCCTTTCTTATTCTCGCATCCAAAAGGGTTATAGGTGCTATGACCCTGGTGGGCATCGATACTATATTTCTGCAGATGTTACCTTCTTTGAACATACTAGTTTCTTTATTCTGTCACGGATATTCCCTTGAATCTTCCTCCACCACCAATTGTTTGTAAGCGAAAGTCTACTCATGTGCCTTTGTATGTTCTTTTCTTGCAAGATGACATGCCATCATCAAGTGCTCCTACCAATGGTACCATGGATGCTCCTCAAGAGCTTCCCATAGCTCTCCGCTAAATAACGAGGGAATGTATGTTCTATTGTATGCCTCATTTCACTTCTACTGCTAGTTTATCATGCTCTGATAGGAGATATGTAGATGCTCTCATGATTGTTTCTATTCCCGAAGATCATCATAGTATTTTACATGATTATGGTTGGCGACAGGAAATGAGTGAGGAAATGGATGCTCTCACATCTAGGGGAACGTGGGACCCAGTATCGTGTCTCATGGGAATTCAACTAGTGGTCTGTAGATGGGTCTTTATGACCAAACATTCACCTGATAGATCCATTGACAGATTGAAAGCACGACTGGTTGCGAAAGGATTTACAAAGACGTATGGGGTTAACTACTTCGAGACTTTCTCCCGAGCAGCAAGGATGGGCTCTTTTCGTACTATCCTTTCAGGTGGTTGTCAATAAGGGATGGCGTATTTTTCTGCTTGATGTGAAGAATGCTATTCTCTATGGAGATCTTGAGGAGGAGGTTTACATTATTCAACCTCCACTTTAAGAAGTCAAGGGGGTGTGCTGACTTCGCAAGGCCATCTATAGTCTAAAGAAGAGTCCTTGGGCATGATTTGATAGACCCACTATTGAGATCGGTACTCTTGGCTTCCAGAGAATAGCATCTGACTACTCTATTTTTTGCCAGACGACGGCCCATTGGTACATTCGTACTTGTAGTTTATGTTGATGATATGGTTGTTTCAGGTGATGACGACGAAGGCATATTAGAGGCCAAGGCTTTTCTTCAGAAGGTCTTCGTCACGAAGGACCTTGGCCAACTCTGCTACTTGGCATAGAAGTGATATATACTATAGAGAACCTCAAAGGGAGTCTCATCCTCGAGACTCGAGTTTAGGTCACTTTATGTCTTGGTTGAATTTCATCTAACCATAAAAACCTCAAAGGATTTTAAACCCATAAAAACTTCAAAGGAAGAACAAGCCATATTCTTTCAACATGTATATAATTAAAATGGCTTATTTTGATGATTACCTGAGTATAACTGCGGGTATTTTGCCTGCATGTCTGCTTTGGTCTCCCATGTCGCCTCTTCGACACCGTGTCGGTGCCATAGCACGTTGACCAAGGAAATGTCATTGTTGTGAAGCTTCTTCACAGCACTGTCAAGGATTTGCACTGGTCTTTCCTCATATGTCAAGTCTGCTCTACCTCAAGATTCTCGTAACTGATGATGTGTCGAGGATCATGCACATACTTCCTCAGGTTGGATATATAAAAGACGTCGTGGATACCCAGAGGTGTGGAGTAAGAGCTACTCTGTAGGTACCTTCTCCACACAGGCAAGAATCTCAAATGGTCCAACATATCACGACGCCAGTTTGCCATGAACACTGAATCTATGTATTTCCTTCATTGGAGATACTCGGAGGAATACCCAATCTCCCACTTGTAATTACAGGAGTTTTTTTATTAGTATGAGAGATTAAGTTTGTACCCACTTAAATGGTCTGGTGGTAGTACAGTGTGTCTACCATTCAAAAGACCAGGGTTCAAATCCCCCTCTTGTAGGGGCGTTAGGTACTCGACAGCCAGTACAAAAAATAGTCGAATCTTTCAACATGGATTTGAGCAAGAATCCATGTAGCCAACCCTACTCATAGTGGGAGAAGGCTTAGAACTTTTTTTATGAGAGATTAAGTTGAATATCCATGAATTGTATTTAAATGGGTTAAGAGAAGACGTTCGTATTACCTGAAACTCCAAGTCTCTTCTCCGATAGTCTGCATAGCTCTTCTGGCACCTTTATGCTGTCAGAAACCTTCGCCTCACAAGATCAACAGCCTCGCAGTCTCCTCCAAGAAATCTACGGAGTAGAGAGCATGATCACCTACCTCACGCCAACTAAGAGGTGTGAGGCATCTCCGCCGGTATAATGCTTCAAATGGTGTCATGCCGATACTGGAATGATAGTTGTTGTTGTATGTTAATTCCACCAATGGCAGATGGTACTTCCAAGACCCTTTCCACTCCAAAGTGCATGTACGTAGCAAATCCTCGAGTGCCTGAATGGTGTGTTCGCTCGGTCCATCAGTCTGTGGATGGTATGCGGAACTCATCTTCAGTTCTGTCTGTAATGCTGACATGAACTGATGCCAGTAGTACGATGTAAATCTCGAGTCTCTGTCAGATACCACCTCACGTGGCATACGGTGTAGTCTGATAATGTTCTGCACATATAGCCTGGCCAATCTGGATAGAGTGTATGTCATGCTGACAGGTATGAAATGGGCTGACTTGGTCAACCTATCAACGACGACCCAAATAGCATAATGATCACATGGTGTCATCAGCAATCCAATGATAAAATCCATAGAAATACTCTCCCACTTCCACTCGAGAATGGGGAGAGATTGCAACAACCCTGGTGGTCTCCTGTGCTCAGCCTTGACCATCTGGCAGGTCATGCATCTGCCGTCATGATGTGCCACATCGCGCTTCATCCCGTGCCACCAGAAATGTAGACACAGATTACGATACATCTTTGTGCTGCCAGGATGAATAGGTAATCATGAACTATGTGTCTCATCAAGAATGTCCCTGTGTAATTGTTCATCATTGGGTACAACAACCCGGCCAGCTTTCCACAAAATAGATTCTGTAACCACAAATCATCAAATTCATCCTTGATAACACACATGTATCTGTCTCGAATCTAAGGATATGTCTTTTGGCCTCCGAGCTGCGATCCCAAAGATTGTTGAATCGTGGAGGCACGGCAGTAGATATGGATGCACTCTCCTGAGACTGCCAATCAGTCAAACCTGTGAGCATATCCCGCATGTATAGCCAGTTTACCGTACCTTCTCTCCTGCTAAGCGCAACGCATATGCCATCATGTTTCCCTTACCGGGATGATAAGAGATCGTGCAATCGTAATCCTTCGGTAGCTCAAACCATATGTATTGTCTCATGTTCAGCTCCTTCTGATCAAAGAACTTTAGCCTTTTGTGATCTGTGAAAATATCGAAATTATCCCCATAAAGATAGTGGCGCTTGATCTTCAAGGCGAAGACAATTGCCGCCAACTCCAAGTCATAGGTAGGGTAATTCCGCTCATGCGGTCTCAACTTACATGATGCATAAGCAATTGCGTGACCTCGCTACATCAGAACCGTGCCTAAACCTTCTCCTGAAGCATCTGTATAAACTGCATAATCCTGAGTGCCTGAAAGAAGAGCAAGAATGAGTGTTGTCGTCAATCTTTCGTTCAGTGTCCTGAAGGCCTGCTCGCATGAATCATCCTAAATGAAAGGAACTCCCTTCTGTGTTAATCGTGTCAAGGGAATAAGAATGCGTGAAAATCCACTGACGAAGCGTCTTTAATAGCCTGCTAATCCAAAGAAACTCCAAATCTGAGTGACTGTCTTGGGCTGCTCCCAAGACATGACTTCCTCAATCTTCGCAGGATCTACTGTGATACATGCTCAAGAAATGACATGCCTAAGAAATGAAACATGGGATAACCAGAACTCGCACTTGCTCAGCTTGGCATACAGCTTGTGCTCTCGTAATGTGTCCAGGACAATATTCACATCATTCATGTGATCTCATTCATTCCGAGAATAAATCAATACATCATCAATGAATACCACCACAAACTTGTCCATGGATGGACGAAATATTATGTTCATCATGTCCGTGAATGTTGCAGAAGCATTGGTTAGACCAAACGACATCACCACAAACTCATAGTATCCATAACGAGTCCTGAAAGTTATCTTCGGAATATCTGACTCTCGAATACTCAGCTGATGGTGATCAGATCGAAGGTCGATCTTCGAAAATACCGAAGATCCCTGAAGCTGATCAAACAAATCATCGATGCGTAGCAAAGGATAACGGTTCTTCACCGTTCTCTTGTTCAGCTGCCGATAATCAATGCATAATCTCATTGATCCATCCTTCTTCCTGACAAAAAGAACAGGAGTATCCTAAGGTGAAGTGTTCGACCTCACGAATCCCAAGTCAAGTAACTCATGTAATTGCACCTTCAGCTCTCTCAACTCAGCTGGTGCCATGCGATATGAGGCCATCGAAATCGGTTGTGTATCAGGTAATAATGTAATCTCGAACTCAATCTCTCTCTCAGGAGGTAACCCCAGTAACTCGTCAGGAAACACATCTGGATAGTCTGATACTAATCGGATATCCTATATCATCGGATCATGATCTGATATTTCTCAGACAAATGCTAGATATGAATTGTATCCCTGGTTAACAAGTCTCTGAGCTCGCAGCACTAAAATGTGCTCCATTTTGGAGTCATGTAATGTGCCCTCAAAGATGAACGCGGGCAAGTCTGGAATCCTGAAGACAACTGTCTTCCTAAAGCAATCAACAAGAGCATGATGAGCTGATAACCAGTCCATGACTAAAATCAAGTCAAACTCATCAAGCTGAAATAAGAGACAATCTGCAATCATCTCGTGACCACCAATCAAAACTGGCAAACCTCTAACTATTAGGGAAATGATGAATAGCTGACCACCTGGCCTACGAATGTGATATGGAGGATATAAGGTCTCTGCAACTCTACCTAATGAAGCTAGTAATCTCGACGCAATGAAAGAATGGTTGCTCCGTGTTGGGAAAAATGAACGACTTGTTTATTCCATCAGCCCTAGGCTCTCTTATATAGGAGAGTAGCCTATGGGTAAATTACATAAAGCATACAACTGGAAATATAAATAAAGAAGAGATACATGCACTACTCTATATGCGTCAAGACTCCCCCTCAAGATGGAGCATAGATATCAATCATGCTCAGCTTGGACACACACTTCTGGAATGGGCCTCGAAGTAATGCCTTGGTAAATATATCAGCAGTTTGATTCTCTGAGGTGACATGAGATGTAGCAATGAACCCCTTCTGAATCATGTCACGTATGTAGTGACAGTCAACCTCAATATGCTTGGTCCTCTCATGGAAGGCTGGGTTGTTTGCAATGAACAAGGCTGCCTGATTATCACATTCCAACTTCATAGGAAGTGGTATATCAAGACATAGATCTGTAAGTAGAGCTTTCACCCACATCATTTCTGTGCTAGCCTGGGCCATAGCCCTGTATTCAGATTCAGCACTGGATCTAGCTACCACTGGCTGTTTCTTGCTCCTCCACGAGACTAGAGCATCTCCAACATAGACTGCAAATCCTGAGGTGGACTTCCTGTCCTTGGGGCATCCTGCATAGTCTGCATCAGCACACGCTGTGATAGAGATCTCCTTTCCCTTCTTAAATAGCAAGCCTACACCTGGAGATGATTTTAGATATCTCAGAATCATGTGTATTGCATCCATATGGACCTGACATGGTTGCTTCATGAACTGGCTCACGCGACTCACTGCAAATGATATATCAGGTCTAGTGATCGTGACATACAGTAGTTTGCCTACCAGTTCTCTGTACCTTCTCCTGTCTACCTCCTCTGTGTCATCATCATAGAGCTTCATGCTGGGATCCATTGGTGTCATAGCAGGCCGACACCCAAGCATACATGTTTCACTCAATAGATCTGTAACATATTTCCTCTGCGACATTACTAATCCATATGGATTTCTAGCAAACTCCAGCCCCAGAAAATATCTAAGGACTCCCAAGTCCTTGGAGACAAATTCGGTTCCCAGTTTTTCTTTCGCCTGTTTTATGCCATACTCATCATCTCCTGTAATCAAGATGTCATCAACATAAAGCATGATTACAATGATACCTCTAGCAGTCTTCTGTACAAACAAGGAATGATCAGCATTGGAGCGTTTGTATCCTTGTTTCTCGAAGAGATCTGAGAGCTTCTGAAACCATGCTCTGGGGCTCTGCTTAAGGCCATAGGTAGCCTTATGTAACCTGCATACCTTGGAGCACTCCCCCTCAACAGCAAAACCAGGTGGTTGTTGCATATAAACTTCTTCCTGCAAATCTCCATATAGGAATGCATTCTTCACGTCCAACTGATGAAGCGGCCACTCTCGAGCAACTGCAACTGACAACAAGATCCGTAGAGTGGAATGACGTGCCACATGCGAGAATGTGTCAAGGTAATCCACCCCGTATGTCTGTGTAAAGCCACGTGCAACCAGACGCGCCTTGTACCTGTCAATAGAGCCATCTGCATTGTGCTTCACTGTAAACACCCACTTGCAGCTCACTGGGTTCACATCTGGAGGTATAGGAACCAAACTCCAAGTTCCTCTGGACTGAAGTGCCGCCATTTCTTCCTCCATTGCTAGCCGCCATCTACTATCCTGCAGAGCATCATGATGATTCTGTGGAATATCTACAGCTGAAAGTGCCACAACAAATGACCTGAAATCTCCAGATAGCCTCTCAAAAGACACGGATGCTGATAATGGATATGTAGCACAGCTCCTCTTCGACTTGCGTAGAGCAATGGGAACATCTAAATCAACTGTAGTCTCATCTGGCCCCTGCAACATATCCTGCTCGGAAATATCGTCAGATCCATCAACAGTAATATTTTCATTACATGCCATAGGCGAGCTAGTGGACGAGTCATGACCATGAGCGGGAGGAGGCCTGCGGGTATAATGGAACGGTAGCGGTGAGATAGGTGGTGGTGGTGGTGGTGGTGGTGGTGACGGCATATGAGGTGGTGGTGGTGGTGACGGCATCTGAGGTGGTGGTGTCATGTATATGGCATCAGTAGGTATAGGTGGTAGTTGCTTGTCTCCTGAGGCTGAAAAATACATAACATATTCAAAAAATGTAACATCTGCACTGATCATATACCGCCGACGCAGAGAATCAAAGCACTTGTACCCTTTTTGAGTTCTGGAGTACCCAACAAAGACACACTTGACAGCCCTAGGAGAGAGCTTGTCAGTAGCAGGCGACAACTGATGGACAAATGCAACCGACCCAAACACACGAGTAAGAGTGAACAGATCCTTGCCAGGATGAATGAGGGAAAACGGAATCTGTTCATTCAAGACAGAAGAAGGCATACGATTGATTAGGTAACATGCAGTGAGAACTGCATCACCCTGGTAGGAGTAGGGAACATGACTCTGTATAAGGAGTGATCTTGTGACATCTAGAAGGTGGCGGTGTTTCCTTTCAGCAATTCTGTTCTGTTGAGATGTATGAGCACAAGATGTTTGGTGAACAATCCCTTTTGAGGAGTAATAATTGGCAAGAATATTGGTGCACAACTCTAAAGCATTATCACTTCTCACAAACTTCACAGATGTGGAGAAAACATTTTGTATTTCATTCAGAAATTGGATAATGATATTTCCTGCTTCAGATTTGTTTTTCATCAGAAACACCCATGATACTCTAGAAAAATCATCCACAAAAACTATATAAAATCTGTGTCCCTGATGATCAGGTACACGACTCGGACCCCAGACATCAATATGAAATAATTCGAACTTGGAGGTACTACTCAGACCTGGACGACTGGGAAAGGACGACCTGTGATGCTTTCCCAACTGACACGCCTCACAATGAATAGGTATGTGAGGAAGACCATAAGGTAACACTTGACGCAACTTCTGAAGCGGTAAATGACCAAAGCGCAGATGCCACAATAAAGTAGATACTTGTCCAGAAGGAGATGATGAGGTTCCAGCAAAAGGAGTCTGATTCAGGCGGTAGAGGCCTCCTTGCTCATAGCCACGACCAATCACGTTGCTCGTATGGATGTCCTGAAAAATCAAAGAAGATGGATCAAAAATTGCCCGACAATGTAGATCCTTCGTAATCTGACTAATTGACAACAAATTCATTGAAAAATCAGGTGCATGTAGCACATTCTTGAGCTGCATGGAAGATGTCAATCTAATCTCCCCCTGACCAGTGATGGGGGAATGTGTATCATTGGCAATTACTATTGTCCGTCCTGGAGGGATCTGAGTGTATCCTGTAAGTAGACTCTGGTCGCCACATAGGTGATGTGTAGCGCCCGAGTCCATAATCCATGGTAATGTATCTGATCTACTACTGTTGAGTGCAAGTATACTACCTGAAGCACTGGTAGACGTAGAAGCAGAAGCAGCGGCATCAGAATGAGTCTCCGTAGTTGGTGCTGGACCAGATGGTGGAATAATGCCCCTCAGACGGGCAACCAGGTCGTCAAACCGTTGATCCAGAGTAGCAGCAGATGGTGGCTCTATCTGCTCAGCAGCTCGTGCGGATGCAGGAAATCCATGCTTCGAGTAGCATGTGTCTTCATTGTGTCCAACTCGGTGACAGTAGGTACATGTTGGCCTAGTGCAGCCACCTCTTCCACGAGGTCCACGTCCACGGCCCTGGTGATGAAATCTGCGACCTCTGTTGGCTGCCATGGCTGAAGAATTCTGACTCGGGGCTGTAGAAGGAATTGTGATCCGACTCAGTCTATGGAAGGCTTCCTCCATGGGAGGAATAGTAGAATCGGCCAAAATCTGTGATCGTGTCGCCTCATACTCAGGATCAAGTGCAGCTAGGAACACGCCCACCATAGTCGCGTTCCTATATGTCTTCTGTTGTTCTGGCGTGGCTGTCAGGGGCATGAAGCTATAGAGCTTCTCGAACATCCCTCTCAGTGATGTATAGAGAGAATGTAGAGGGCGACCATTCTGCTTGATAGTGAAGATATCATGCTGGAGTTGCAGAATCTTTGTCTCATTCTTCGCCTGGGAATATGTGGCCGCCAGGATGTCCCACATATCTTTGGTTGTGGGTTGATGTAGAATGTCATTTGCTATCTCAATTACCAGTGTACCGGATAGCCACACTTTGGCGTATGCATCATCTGCCTCCCAAGAGGCATTGGCTCCAGTCTTCTCAGCAGGCTCTGGTTCAGTAAGAATGTGCTTCTTACCCGTTGACTTCATCATACTCATGAACTGCATTGCCCACAGTTCATAGTTTGTACCGTCCATCTTGACAATAGGCGCTGGACCACGAAAGGCGCCAATAGACGGGATATCCGCCTTGCTTTCTGACATGCTGGAAATGGAAGACTGGAGCGACTGACAGAGGATGAGATTCGTCTACAATGACATAGACGGGCTTAGTTGCATGTGTAGACCTCAAGCAACTAACCCCATGTAGATGAATATGTGTGTGCCCTAGGGCTTAGGGCTTAGCACACGTACATGCGTGCAAGAAGCACGCGCACACGCAACTGGAGATGCACGGACAGGAGATGTGCGCACTGGAGATGCACGCTACAGCACTGGTGATGCGCGCTAGAGGAGATGCGCGCACTGGAGACGCACGCTATGCGGAGGAGAGGGTGCTGGCGATGCACAGGCGCCAAGGCACGTTCGCGCGCAGGCGCTGGGAGGCGCAATGGCGCAGGGAGGCACAGGGGTGCACGCTCGGATGTCGCACAGGCGCACAGGCGCTACAGGCGCACATGCGCTACAGCGTGCACAGGCGCATGCTCGCGCACAGGGGGGGCACCGGAGCACAGGCGCAGGAGCACAGGCGCACGCTCGCTACAGCGTGTACAGGCGCAGGAGGAGCACCGGCGATCTGCGGCGGCGATGAGATGGAGAGAGAGAAGGAGAGGTCGGCGGGTGGGGTGGGGTAGGGTTAGGGTTTCGAGAACTCCGGTCTAGGACCGTTGCTCTGATACCATGTTGGGAAAAATGAACGACTTGTTTATTCCATCAGCCCTAGGCTCTCTTATATAGGAGAGTAGCCTATGGGTAAATTACATAAAGCATACAACTGAAAATAAAAATAAAGAAGAGATGCAGGCACTACTCTTTATGCGTCAACACTCCGGAATCAAATAAACCATGGAAAGGTCGGCCCAAGACTGAGACCATACCTTTCACCACAGTAGTTGCCAATTGTGCTTGCTCCTCGGTCACTGCATGTAACTGACCATGTCTAGCTGGTGCGGTACTCGAACGTGACACATTCTGTGTTTGTCTCGGCGGCCTCCTGAAGTTGGAGTTCCTGCCACGAAAACTCCCAATACATTGTGCCTGCGGTTGTGAAGGTTGTGGCTGTGGTCGAGGCTCACCAGAAGTCGTGGACACTGATATCAGTAATGACCCCACTAATTGTACAAGTAGCATCTCACAGATGGGGTAGGCATGGTAATTGTGTCTACATTCCGAGTCGGTCCAGCCGGGGATCTGTCAACTCTCTGCGACCCAGATGGTCATATTGAACTCGTGCCATGTCTAGCGAGTGCTCCTCCTAAAATAGTCGTTGAAGATGAGCGAGCACTGCCTCAAAATGCTGAACCTAGAGGACGAAATCGCATGGCTGACCTCTGTTGCTGAAATTGTTATCGGATCAATCCAAACGATCGATGTGGCGTAGGTGTCACTCCAGACGAGCTCCCAAAGCGTCTCTTTCTGATGTCCTCAAATTTCTCCGTTGCATCAGTAGCCTCGGAGATAGAGGTGATATGCAGTCATGTTAGCTTCTCCTGTACCTCCTCTCGCATCCCTCGGATGAACTTCTCCATATTCTCATCTGGAAATGCAGTTGCTGCTGGTATGTGGCGAGACGGCTCGGTATATCGGACGAAATACTCTCTAGCTGTCATTCTCCCCGGTCTGAGCTTTGCAAACAATCGACGATGGGACTGTTTCCACTACTCAGAAAAGAAGTGGGATCTGAATCTCGTATTGAAGTCGTCCCATGTGGGCTCGCGTCCCAACTCTGAAACCGTCGCCTCCCACCATCTCTCTGCGAAAGCTGTCAATGAATACTCCATGAAATATAGCCACGAGTCTCGTGGTGTTGCATATCATCTGAAGTACTTTCATGACCCTCTTCAGCCACAACTCAGCCTCATCTAACGTCCCGATGCCCTCGAACATGGGTGCATTGGCATGTTGATAGGATGTGAAAATCGACTGATGCATGCGAATGGCAGAGTGCTCGGGTGCGTCCTCTTCTGCAAAGTATACAGGGTCGTGCTCCTTGCCGTAGTCTCCATCCTCGGCTCCATGTGTTGGTATCTTCTCATATGGTTCTTCGAGCTGAGATTGTTGTACCTCAACAGACTACGGCCAAGGTTTGAAAAAACGAAAGGCGGAATGAGGCGTTTTCCCTGGAGGTGAGGCGATGCGTAGGCTCGACCGCCTCGGACATTCTGAGGCGTACGCCTCATCAATTCCATCTAAGGCGTATGTCTCGAGGCTAAAAACCCCCGCCTCGTTCCGCCTCGAGGCTAGCCTTTTAATACCATGACTGCGGTTGGTCTTGTCGTGTTCCATCCTGAGATGAATGGTAAGTGAAATCTGACAGCTCCTCGAATCTCATCTCCATGTCAGTCTGATTATCAGTGATCTCTGTCTGCTGAGCTAATATCTGGTCCTGCTGACCTCTCATAATAGTTTGTTGTTGCTGGAGGTCGGTGAGAGCGGTCATAATGCGCTCCAAGCGATCAGCCATCTCCTGGTCAGCTTTGGATGTCATGGTTCTGCATGAGAACTAATATCATTAATTATAGTAGTTGACATTTGTTGATATTTCTATCTGTGATTTTCTCTTCTTAGGATACAATATGAAAACTAAATGTTATTGGTGACATCTGTGATTATTGAAATTGAATGCCATATTTCCCTTTAGGATTCACGACAAGTCGGAAGATTGTAAGTCGGAGGAGTGTCGCTATCCGAGAACTTAATGCGATCAGAATCATAATATTGTGAATGCGTGTATCGGGGTACCACGGCTCTGATACCAAACTGTAACATCCTCGGATCCGGGTACCCGTTTACACGACACTCGCAACATTATATTCGGTAACATAATGCGATCTGTAACGAATATAATGTTGCGAGTGTCTTGTAAACGGGTATTCGGATCCGAGGGCGTCACACGAGGTGAATTTAGAGGTCTGAAATCCCCTCAAACTGCCCCAAAAACAGATTATAGAGACCACGGGAAGTCGTGCGGGAGGCATGGCTATGCGAGCGGCGCTAGGAAGGCTGTCAGATGGGCACTTGGGGCCCGTCGGTTGGTCGCATGGTTCCCAAGGAAGATTAGGGTACATGTGTGGCACTCCTAGAACACTGTCGAGAGCCGTTGTGCATGGTGCAACTTCTCATTCGTCATTGGGCACAGATGCACGCGAGGAAGAGGCAACGCTCAGAATGATGGGCGGGCGCAAGAAAGGGACTGCGCACGGAGGAGAGGGTGGCACATGGAGGGGCGGCACGTGGAGAGGCAGGATGGTGGGGTTAGGGTTTCAAGGGTGTTAGGGCTCCAGTTTAGGACCACTTCTCTAATACCACGTGGTGATAAATGAATCGGGTGTCTCCTTTATACAGAGAGGAGAAATCTTAGAGGGAAAATAACCCAACGAGAAACTACAAAAGAAAGAAATAAGAAATGCATAAATGTTAATCTCTTTAATAAAACCGGTGTGTTTAAAAGGGAAATATATGCCCTCAGTACTTTGGTGACTCTGTTGGGGATCTGTTACTCTTATTAGTTTTGTTGGGTGTTGAAATTCTAGCTTAAAGGGGGTCATCTTGTAAATATCGGGCTCTGTGTTTTTGTGCACAGATCAATATTACTTTTAAATTTCATTGAATGTTTTCTGGCTTCATTTCTTGATAATTGGCTTGCCACTTCTATATCATGAAATGAACCTCTTCTGTAGTTAATGGTACTTCAAAAGAATCGGGCGTGTCATTCTATATAAATATTGCTGTTGCACCATCCAGGTTATAATTATGTATGACTAACAATTTTTTTATTGCAGGACATTGTTTTCACTAAAATTCTGTGAATCCCAGTTAGGCTTAATGCATGCCAAGTCGATTTTTAATTCCCTACATCACTTATCATCTGGATTATCCGATTTGGAGATATCAGACAGTGATGTAAGTTGTTTCTAAATTTGTAGTTCACATTCGTACTTGTATATGTGTGTGTGCAAAAAATGTATATAATTGCATGCCCATGTAAATGTATAGATTTTTATGTATGCATAACATGCATTTTTGGGTGATGAACTTAACAGAAGCGTGGCTGGTAAATGTTTGCAGATCAAACGTTGGCAATACAATGCTAATTTCAGGTACAAAAGTATCTTTGCATCATTGTCCGAGCCAGGTTCACATTTAGAACCATCATGCTCAATACGTGTGCTTAATTTGAGGTATTGTGCACTTGACCTGTTCAGTTTGAACTGGTTGTAAGTTTCATTTAGTTACTCCGCATCTATTGGAGAGAGCGAATATCTTTAATCCTTCTTTACCAGGGGTAATGAGTTGGACAAAAACGATGCAAGGGATCTTCGTTGTTGTCTTGTGAATATGCAAAGTTTGGGTTGCTTGGATCTAAGTGATAATCCTCTTACAGATGATGGTGTAAGGTAGATGTATGTTTAATGTTTTATTCTTGTATGTGCACCATTTTTTATTTACCTTCTTAATGCATTTGTATATAGATATATATGATTCTAGTGTGGTAATATTTGTCATGACTATTGCCCTTATTAAATTTCTTTATCCTTTTTCAATACTTGAAATTCGGCATGCATAAATCTCGTTTTCAGGATCTTAATCCCATATATTATGGAGGCTATGGCAAGACCTATTCCTTTGATTGATCTAAAACTAGAAAACTGTCATCTTTCTTCCGTTGGAGCTACTGAGCTGCTAACAGGTATCCTAAAGCAAGGGCAGTCGTTAAAGGCTCTATCCATTGCATGCAATGATCTTGGAAGGTGAGCTAGTTTTCTTTTTACTATTGATCTTGAAATCTAACTTATTGATTACGTGAGACTTGTGTTGACTACATGCAGATCAGCAGCTGTGGTGCTTGCTAGATTTTTACAGCATTCGGATATCAAGACCCTCAATATTGAAGATGTGGGGTTGGGTTCTCTGGGTTTTGATGATTTTGAATCTGCATTATCAGAAGATATACGAGTTATTGATTTGAACATAAGGTTTGTTTTATTTTTTATTAGAGATCGACAACTTTGTAGGGCTCTCTTACCTTTTTTTCCTTTTTGTTATAGCAAAAATCGGGGTGGAATAGGAGCAGCAAGATGCATATCGAAAATTGTATCTCATGCTCCAGAACTTGCTTCAATTGATGCAAGCCATAATCTTATGCCTCTTCAATCAGCTCATATAATTCATCATGCCCTTCGATACTCGAAAGGTAAGTACTCTGGGAACAATTTCTTTTATACTGTAGATATATATTATTCACTTATGTATCTCTTTTGTTTTTTTCTTTCCCGTTGGACTCTTTATGTAATTTATCCATAGGCTACTCTCCTATATAATAGAGCCTAGGGCTAATGGGATAAACAAGTTCTCTTATTTTCCCAACATGGTATCAGAGCGACGGTCCTAGACCGGAGTTCTCGAGTCAAACCCTAACCCTAGCCCCACCTTTAAGCCCTCGCGCCTCCGTGCGCCCTCCGCCTCCGCGTGCCTGCGCACGGTGCGCCTCCGCCTCTGCGCACGGTGCGGCTGACCCTTAAACTCTAGTGCATTATCTGAACGTATAAACTTGACTTTTGCTGAAAAAATGTTCCTTATTTCATTAATGAAAGACTGAATAACAGGATCAGCATCGGACTTGTTCTTAAGAAGAAAAACCCAAGACAACCTTGAAAACTCACCAACTGCAACAAGATAAAATCTATATTCTTGATGATCTGGGACACGATTGGGACCCCAAATATCAAAATGAATTAACTCAAACAGACTATGACTACTCCGACCCTGACGACTCTGAAAGGTAGAGCGATGATGCTTCCCAAGCTAGCAGGCCTCGCACTGAAAGGTTAAGTGAGGAGAAATCTGTGGAAGAACGTGACACAGCTTTTGCAGAGGAAGATGACCAAATCGAAGATGCCGCATATAGGGAGAAACAGATCCAGTGCGAAGAGAAGAGGCACCAGCATAAGGAGATTGCACTAGTCTGTAGAGACCCCTTGCTCACGGCCAGTTCCAATCACCCTACCCGTTACTATATCCTGAAACACAAGAGTAGATGGATTAAATATGGTACGACAATGTAAATCCTTGGTGATTTGACTAATTGAAAGTAGATTCATAGAAAATTCAGGAGCGTAAAGAACATTCTGAAGCCTCATTGCAGGGTCAACTGCACCTCCCCCGGACCGGTGATGGGAGAGTGTGTCCCATCTGCTATCACAACAGATCGTTCAGGCTAAGTCAGATGAAAAACACTAAACTGGCCTCTGTCGCCACAGAGATGAAGGGATGCTCCTGAATCCATGATCCATTCTGACAAGTATGCCATGTAACAAGTAGTAAAGGCATATGTTATACCTGATGTAGACACTGATGCTGAGGCAACCACCTCTGAGGATCCTGAGGGAGAGCCGGTTGACCCAATAGTAGGCATAATCTCCATGAGTCGCGCCACAATGAAGAACTGCCAGCCTGCTCTACCACTCGTACTGAAGCTGGGTATCCATGCTTGGAATAGCATGTCTCCTCAGAATGTCCTGGCCTGTGATAGTAAGTACACGGCTGACGAGGGGGACGACTACCCCCTCCCCTGCCGTGGCCACCTCGACTACGGAACTGCGTAGAGCTTCCCCTACCACGGGATACTGCCATGGCTGAGGATGTCTGAGATGGTTGAGTACTACCAGAAGATATGGAGAGCTTACTCAACCTGCGATAAGTCTTTTCCATTTGAGGTATAGTGGCATCGATAAGAATCTATGCTCTAGCTGCATCATACTCCGGATCCAGTGCCGCTAGAAAAAATCTCGTCATCACAGAATCCCTGTATGCCTTGAGTTGCTCTGGTGTGGCAGTCAAGGGAATATAACCATGTAACTTTTCGAACATACCCCTTAGAGAAGTGTGAAGAGTATGTAGGGGACGACCATTCTGCTTCGAAGTGAAGATGTCGTGCTGAAGTTGTAGAATCTTTGACTCATTCTTCGCCGGAGAATATGTAGCAACGAGAATGTCCCGCATAGCCTTTGCCGTAGGCTGACTCAAAATGTCATTGGCTATCTCCACGGATACTCTTCCAGAAAGCCATACTCGTGTATACGCATCGTCTACCTCCCATGAGGCATTAACCCCAATTTTGTCGACGGGCTCCCCCTGTGTCAGGATATGCTTCTTTCCGTTACTTTGCTTCAGACTCATGGACTGCATGGCCCACAGTTCGTAATTTGTATCATCCATCTTCACAATAGGTGTTGGACCTTTGAAGGCACCCAGGGATGAATATCTGCTTTGTTGTCTGACACGATGACAACAATCTCTCAAAACTGGGGTTGAAAAGTGGACAAGGAATGTCTACACGGACATATAGGAAGATGGTTGTGGGTGTAGACTCATACCACAACCAATTCATTCTTTGAAAGCTCCTTTGGAAGGCTAGGGTGTTTTAGATTCGACGACCAAACACAGAGCCCAACTACAAGCTTGCAGTGGTGCACAGGGGGGCGCGGGAGCACGAGCAGCGCTAGGGCTGCGCACAAGGCCGCGAGCAGCGTTGGGGCACGAGCGCGCGAGGGCTCGATCACCGCTCAAGCGGCACGCAGAGACATGCACGAGGCACCTTGGAGATGCGAGCCGCGGAGATGCGCGGATGAGGCACTGTGGCGATGCATAGAGCGAGGAGATGGAGTGCGCGGCGGCAGCACGTTGGGTTTTGGTGGGGACGGGATTTAGGGCACAGGCTTCGGTCTAGAATCTGGCTCTGATACCATGTGGAAGTGCGAAAAAATGAATCGTTCTATTCCTCAAAGACCTAGAGCTCTCTTATATAGGAGAAAAGATCTATGGAAAATTACATAAGATAGACTGGAGAAATAACAAATATAAATAAAGACTAAGAGATACAAGAATCTCAACAATTAACATCTTGTTTTACGTGGAACCCTACTCCAAGAGGAGCGGGATGAAACCACGGGAGAACGCCTCAAAGGGTCAGATATTGTATTAGAATTTCTCAATGAGTACAAGAGGTGTGGGGCTCCTTGTATAGCCCCACAGACAGACCAGAGCTCCATCGCTCATCCATGTGGTACATACTTCAATACTCCCCTAGCCGCACCTTGCAACAAAAAGAAAATGTACGCAACTCATTTTCACTCAATACATCTATGAGAAACGGGGATAGAGATGCCCTGTTTGAAGAACCACTGCTGGTATAAGACCTCGCTCGAGGACGAGTCTGTGACTTTCAGATCATCGGGAAAGAGCCTCAGTTGTGTTGTACTAGTCGTTGTGATACCAGGTCGTGCTTGGAGAAGAGTCGTTGTAGAAGAAGAAAGTTCAGCGCAGAATAGTAGTTAGGGATAGAGATACCCCGACGAAGTAGTCGATGTTCGGTGAAGATGGCTAATAGCAGTAAAAGCCCAGAGTGTCGGTCTGTCTGTCAGAGACAAGTAGTAGAAGTTCTGTAGATACATTTCTAGAAGAAGAATATATGTGATGTCCTCTCTTGCTCCCTCTTTCACCCATATTTGATAGAATGAGAGCATGGGTCATCAAGTTGAGAGAAACCAAAACATGATTTTTTCCCTTTTTTGTGTTTTTTTGCACAAAGCAAATTTTTTTGTAGTCTTCTCTTCCGTATGGCTTCTTTTCTTGTACAACCACCTTTTTTCTTCTTGAAGCCTCTCTTTTTTTAATTAGAACTCTTTTAAAAAAAAACACGGCCCATTTGGGCCCATAACAACGGCAGTAAGGCCCCCCACTCTCTTTTTCTTTTGGCCTTCTCCCTTTTAAAAAAAAATAACCAGATTGAACCCAAAACATTCGAGCTTTTTTTTGCGAAACATGCCTTTTTTCTCATGCGTTGGGCCCTTCTCTCTTTTTTGGCCTCTTTTTTCCTTTTGGCCCATCTGGGCCCAACTTTTATGGTTTTCCCTCTTTTTTGATACATAGCAGCTCGTTGGCTTAATGAAATATATGGGGAAGGAGCCCTCAAGACCTCTCTTATGCACAATCAGGGTTCCCTTTTGGGAAGAACCCATTCCGTCGCCAATTGGATATTCAACGACCGCTTCGTTGTTGTTGTTGCAATGGTGGTCTCGCATCGTCGCCAGTACATGGAGGAGTGGCTCAATGGGCGCGAATGGGAGGGGGCTCGCGTAGTAGAATTATGCGCAAGGACTGCTTCGTGTTGATTGCATGGGTGCCGAAAGAGAGGGTGGAGATGGCGGTGGCCCTTCATCGTCTTCGTAGGATGTAGTTTCCCCTATGGAAACCCTAAAGCTTCATTGCTTGCAAGATCGGAGGAGTTAGAAGCACCCTTGCAAGAAGAGAAAATGTCGCTTGTAGGAGTCCCGTCAATTTTGAAGCAGCTCTGATGGATGCAAGCAAAATCTGGAGTTACACGCCTATAGCTGCCTAATGCTTCTAAAGGCATGGTGATGGCGAGTTTGTGCATGGAGGGTGTGCATATATAGAGATGACAAGTGTTGCTTCGAGATCCTGTGACCATTGGCGATGCTTCTTCATGTGCACAGAGATGGGGAGTTGAGATCCTATGATCGATGAGCAGGGTTCCAGCGCCAAGCTGGAGGACTCTCCATCGTCGTTGATGAAGTTGCTACATTTGGTTTGGATTGACTTCATTTAATCTGGAGTTGTATCCAGAGTGAACCTATGATCGCGAAGAAGTCGTCGTGACGGCGTAGAGGTGTATCTTGGATGGCGTGTACATGCAGAATTAGGGTGCCGAGAGAAACAATGGATTTTCTTGACCATATCTTCAGAACAAGAATTGCTAGAATGGTCTACAAGTATCATCACGAAGATAATAATAAAAATCAAAAAATCGATCCACAGAATCGAACTGCTTGATATGAACACAAGAAATAAATCCTTCAAAATAATCCCTAGAATCGACTGGTATCATGTTGAAAATAAAGAAATGCGGAAGGGGAATCGGATTTAAGAAATCAAACATAAACATCTTGTTTTGCGTGGAATCCTACTTCGAGAAAAGCGGGATGAAACCACGGGAGGCCTCTAAGAGTCGGATATTCTATTAGAATTTCTCAATGAGTACAAGGGATGCGGGGCTCTTATATAGCCCCACAGATCGAGTCATATCGCTCATTTATGTGGTACATGCTTCAACAATTCTATTTTTGGTAAATAAAAATGACGGAATTATGGTCAAAATATCGAAATACAAGGGTGTCGTTGCAATAAAATGAAACAGCAAAAAAATAAATTACATTTTACAAATAGTAGGAGAATGGGGGGCATGCACGCAAAATCTCCCACTTACCACATCGCATGAGGATATCAATCGATGGGTTGGTACTAGATGTATTATTAAACTCACACAGGGAGTCCGTTTCTGGTCCACAAGGTAATGTACATCTTTTTTCATTTTTAATATTGTTAGGAGAATATTCTATGCTAGGAGTATATTTGTTAGGAGAATATTCTATGTGCTAGGAATATTCTACAGGAGAATATTCTATGTGCTAGGAATATTCTATATGCTAGGAGTATATTCTTATGAGCATTTATGTATTTTCTCCTTTGAGCTCTCTAGGGTTTCATGCTATATAAGAAATCCTAGACCTCTTGAATAAGACAAGTCCTTTTCATTCATTCATCTTCTTCCACATGGTATCAGAGTAACGATCCTAGATCGGGGTTCTGACCTAAATCCCGCCGCCATCTCAAGCCCCAAAATCAACGTCGTCACGACAACTAGGCACTCGGCCCGCTGCACGGGCCCAGGGCCTTCTCCAAGCTCCTGCGCCACCGTCAAGGGGGTCTTCTAGGCCCCTACGCTCCATGCCTCAGTGTTGTGTCGTATCAAGCTCCGTCGTTTGGAGATAAGAAGCACCTCCCTGAGCATTACCTCCATCTAGCAACGCCGACAATCTGCCATCACCAAGAACTTCCAAGTCGCGATACCATATGAAATTGCGACACCATTACCTCCATCTAGCAACGCCTCCAAGCAACTTGACAACAGCTATCATGCGTGATTAAAACAATTCCACAACTTCTGCTAAAGGTTCTGCAGAACCCTACTCCCATGGCAACTACGGCTACCACACATCTAGCTACTACCTTAGATACTATAGCCAACTCTACTTTTGTACTAGCACCAACATGGATTATTGACTCTGGTGCGTCTACTCACTTGACTGGAGAAGGCAGTTTTTTGACCTCGTCTCAACCATCTTCCATTGTAAAGTCCGTTCGGGTAGCAAATGGTGCTCATTCTCCTGTTACGACCGTTGGAACTATGGAGTTCTCCAAGCTCAGGCTCACTGGCGTTTATTGTGCACCGGATTTTCCTCTGAGTCTCCTATATGTTCATAAGCTATGTGTTGAATTGAATTGTCGGGTGATTTTTGATAAGTTCCATTGCTATTTTCAGGACATCCGGAAGATGCAGATTTTTGGTGGGGACATGAGAAGAATGGTCTTTACCATCTTGACATCCCTGTTGATACAACCCCTGCATGTGCTACCTCTGTGTCAGCTGACCCATTAGTATGCCATTTACAGCTTGTCCACCCATCTGCCAAAGCTCTTTCTCATATGTTTCCTAGATTGTCATCTCTGAAACCTTTTGAATGTGAAGCATGCCAGTTCGGCAAACACCATCGTGCTTCTTTTCCACCTAGGATTGAGCCACATCAATCATTACCTTTCTCTTTGATCCATTGTGATGTCTGGGGACTTTGTCCTGTTTGTACTATTGCTTGTCATAGATACTTTTTTGTTTTTGTAGATGATTACAGCAGGTCTTCTTGGGTCTATCTGATCAAGGAGCGGTCTGAAATTAATAACATTATCAAGTCTTTCTTTCAGCTTATTAAAACGTCTTTCTCTAATTGTATTCAGACTATCAGGACTGGCAATGCTCTTGAGTTCATTCAGCAGGATTTGGTATCTTTCTTTCCCACTCAGGGGACCCTTCACCAGACCTCCTGTTCATATACCTCACAGCAGAATGGGGTAGCAGAAAGGAAGCTTCGTCACCTTTTAGACATTGCTCGTACCCTGCTTACTCACATGAAGGTTCCCAAAATCCACTGGGGGGATGTCGTTCTTACTGCTACCTACCTCATCAATAGGTTCCCGTCCTCAGTCCTCAAGGAGGTAACTCCTTTCTCACTCTTGTATCCTGATGAGGAACCTTTTCCACTTCCGTTGAGAATTTTTGGTTGCATTGCCTTCGTACACAATTTTCAGACCATAGATAAATTGTCTCCTTGTGCTATCAAGTGTGTTTTCCTTGGATATTCTCATACCAAAAAGGGGTACAGGTGCTACGACCCTGCAAGTCATCGTTACTACATTTCTGCAGACGTTACTTTCTTTGAACAGACTAGTTATTTTACTCAGTCTGTCAGCGACATACCCTTGTAGCTCCCACCACCACCCATTGTTTACAAAAGAAAACATACTAGTCATTCTGAACCTGAGAAATTGGCGCTTTTATATAGTAGTTGGCGAGTCTATTTATCAAAAAGCATGACTAAGATCTCGGACGTGGTGAATGTGTCATAATGAGACCTCGAACTCCCTATAGCTCTGCGTCGAACAAAAAGGCAATATACTATACATCTTGTGTTACATTTTACTTCCACTGACAGTCTATACAGTTGTGACAAGCGATTTACAGATGCTCTTATGGCTATTACTATTCCTCGTGAACATTTTTTTAGGCTCAAAAAAGAGGGGGATACACTCGTTGGTGTTCGCCCCAGCAATATATATAACTAGAAAAAAGGAAAAAAGTGGGAAATACTTACAAAGTCAAGGAAGGAGAGAAGGTATCAGAATGCGTATGCGAATAGAAGAAACTCGGCCACCACAGAGAGGCCCAAAAAACCTACCGAATACACCAGTCTGATATATGTCGAGCACACGAAATAAGTATGTTTTCACGATAGAAACGTTGCCCTGAGAAAATAACATCGTTCCTGCCAAGCCATATGCACCACAGCCGCACGATAGGAGCCAATAGGTCACGCCTCGCCCTGTTCCTGTTGGACCAAAGAATCTCGCAGAAAGCGGAGAGATTGTCCGCTCTCGCCCAAGGCAAATCGTCCCAGATTCCCGAAACCATGTGGCAGCCGAAGAAGAGGTGGTCAACGGTTTCATCCTCATCATAACACAGGGGGCAAGATGCACTGATGTGTGGAAAAAATTTGGCACAACGATCACGAGTCAACAGCCTCCTTCTTCGAAGTAACCAAAGGAAGATGCCAATGCGTTCCGGCAAGCGCAAGCCCCATAAGAATTGACAATCACGCACAAGAAGAGATGACGTAGGTGGTGGAGGAAGGACCAGAGCCCGGTAAGACTTCCTAGTGGAAAAGGATCCGTCCTTCCAGCGCCAATGATCCCCCTGCAAATTTGGCGTAGCGACAATACTGAGAGCCACCATCATCAAAACGAAGTCATCCACCCGCTGCTCGGAGAAGTTCACTGAGAAACGAGGACACCAACACCCATCCACCCAACATTCAGCCACAGATGCATTCTTATTCGACGCAAGCGCGAACAATCTTGGAAAACGCACCTGGAGAGGACCACTTCCCGACCAATCATCCAGCCAAAACTTGAAGGAGTCCCCCGTCCCCAACACCGGGGTGAAGAGCGCAACATTCCTCTGCAGGGCGGCCATCACGCTGCGCCAGAACGGGGAATAGTGAGGTCGCAAAACCCCCCGCTGCAGCTTGAACCAGTCGTTGCCCAAGAGCACCCTGAGAACATTGGTGAAGAAGTTATCTTCCGTCCCCCAGAGTCTACTCACCCATTTGAGTAAGAGAGCGTCGTTAACCAGATCCAATCTCCGGACACCAAGCCCACCAAAGTGCTTAGGCATGGACACGTCATCCCACACGGCCAGATGCATGCCCCTACCATTCCCCTCCTTCTGCCCCCACAAGAAACAACGCATACACCGCTCAAGCCGCATTCGGACCCCCGCAGGCATTCTCAGAACGGAGAGGAAGTACATAGGTATAGACGAGAGCATCGATTTGAGAAGTATAAGTCGCCCTCCCCGAGAAAGCAAAGCCGCCCGCCAACCAGCAAGGCGCGATTCCACCCGTTCAGTAATAACACGCCAATCCTTGACTCAGGCCCGCCCCACCGATAAAGGTAAACCTAGATATGCAATCGGAAGCTCACCAGGCAAAGAACCGAGCAGCCGGCCGCATTCCTCCGCCTCTGAAGGCGACAAGCCAAAAGGCACCACATTGGATTTAAAGACATTAATCGACAAGCCCGATAATTCACAGAAAAGGGCAAGAGTGTTGGCCATACCGGAAACCTCCTCCGCACCGCCCTCAATAAAACAAATAGTATCGTCTGCGAACTGGATCAAGGGCACGCAAACATCCCCCTTACGGAATCCATTAGTAAGCCCCGCGTCAATTACGCAGTTCACCATGCGTGCAAGTTCATCGGAGGCCAAAACAAAGAGGAGGGGCGCAAGAGGACAGCCCTGCCGCACCCCCCTTCGAGGCTGGAAGGAACCACCAAATGGCCGGCCATTGATCATCACAGAGAGCGAAGCAGTGGAGACGCATCCAAGAGATCCACAAGCTTCGGAAGCCACGCCTACGCAAAACGGACCAAAGGAACTTCCAATCAAGGCAGTCATAAGCCTTAGCAAAATCAATTTTCCATAGTACCCCCTTCTTTTTTTCCTTCTTCCATTCCGCAACCAATTCGGAAGCAACGACAATGCAATCAGCGATCTGCCTCCCCTTAATGAACGCGGCCTGAACCGACGTAATTAGATTATCCAAAACCCGAGCCAAACGCGTGGCTAAAATTTTAGCTACGATAAGGTAGATTCCATTGGAGACTGAAATTGGCCGATAGTCCTCAATACGCTGCGTCGGCACTTTTTTGGAATACAGTGCATTGCAAGACCATGGTTGGAAAAAGGTCATGGATGAGGATATGGACGCGCTTACATCCAGGGGCACATGGGATCTTGTGCCCGTGTCCAACAGGTGTCAAGCTTGTTGCCTGCCGATGGGTCTTTACGACCAAACAATCTCCGGATGGTTCTATTGACAGGCTAAAGGCCAGGCTTGTGGCGAAGGGATTTACTCAGACTTATGGAGTTGATTACTTTGAGACGTTTTCTTCTGTAGCTAGGATGGGTTCAACCGTATTGAGGTGATATGCACTGTAAAAGGATTACATCTATCACAACGGAAATACTTCCTGGGTATTCTTACAGAGGCTGGTTTACTTGGATGTAAACCATCTAGCATCCCAGCAGAGGTACGGAAACATGCTGCATCCGATGATCCTGAGTTTGAGGATACTATACGGTATAGAAGCCTCGTGCGCAAACTGATCGACCTCACTGTTACCCAGCCTGATCTAGAGTATGTTGTGAGCAGAGTCAGCCGCCATATGGAGAGACCTCTTTACAGTCATTGGCAGGATGTTCTTCTGATCCTTCGATATTTGAAAGAATCTCCGGGGCAAGGTCTCTTCTACAGGGTCAATGGTCACACTGATGTCATCGCTTATGCAGATGCAGATTATGCCAGTTCACCTGAGGATCGACGATCCATTACAGGCTATGCTATGTTTGTTGGGGGCAACCTTGTGACATGGCGAGGCAAAAAACAGAGTGTGGTTGCTAGATCGAGTGCAGAGGCAGAATATAGGGCAATGGCCCATGCCACTTGTGAGATTACCTGGCTTGTCTCCTTTTTACAGGATCTTGGACTTCATGTTACTACTCCTGTACCTTTATATTGTGATGACAAGTCTGCTACATACATTGCCACCAATCTGGTATTTCATGAGCGGACTAAGCACATTGAAGTTGACTGTCACTTCATTCGAGATGCGATACGAGGAGAAAAGATTATTACCCCTTATATCTCCACAGACCTTCAACTTGCAGATATATTCACGAAAGCACTACCAAAGAAGCGTCTCTCATTGATGATTTCCAAGTTGGGCATGATCGACAGATATGCTCCAACTTGAGGGGGAGTGTTAGGAGAATATTCTGTGCTAGGAGTATATTTGTTAGGAGAATATTCTATGTGCTAGAAATATTCTACAGGAGAATATTCTATGTGCTAGGAATATTCTATATGCTAGGAGTAATATTCTTAGGAGCATTTCTGTATTTTCTCCTTTGATCTCTCTAGGGTTTCATGTTATATAAGAAACCCTAGACCCCTTGAATAAGACAAGTCCTTTTCATTCTTTCATCTTCTTCCACAAATATAAAGGTCTTGTGCGGTGAGTCCCAACTCGGGATATCACTCTCTTTTTACTCAAAAAAAACTCATGCAGGGAGTGGACCGCAAAAATCTCCGCCCCATAATCCAATGGTAGAGAAAAGAAGGCGAAAGTCCATCTTGGATGACACGTGTTGACCACATGCGATCATAGTTCTTTTCCCTTCTCCCCCCAATTTAGCCACCTTTAGGCATGGGTGATGGTTGTTACGGTGCTCCAGGAAGTCCTCCATCCAGCATTGTTGCTCCAGCATACATATTGCATAGTGATACCTCTTTGTTCTGCAAACACAGAAGGAGGGATGAGCAAGAACAAGAAAAAGAGAAGGATGTGTTTGGAGTCTTACCTGGCTATGGACTTGGTTCTTTGAACCCAAAGGTCTTCTCTCCATGGTGTGGCCTCATGGAGTTTGTGCGTGCTTGGGCATGCTAAATCTCATGTTGTAGTTGTTAGAGTATTTGGAGCATGTGTCACTTATGTAATAGGTGGGTAAATGGATCCCTCCAGGATCCATTTACCCCACCACTGAGTTTAGTCCCACATCTACCAGTGGTGGGACTTGGAGGCTCTGAGGAGGCTATATAAGGAGCCTCAGACCTCATGTAACCATTGAGAAAGTCAATAGACAAACACGGCCCTTTGAGGCCTTCTCCCGTGGTTTCATCCCGCTCCTCAAGGAGTAGGGTTCCACGTAAAAAATCCCGTTGTTATTTATTTCTTTATCTTTTTCCATGTTTCGCTTTCGCATCCTATTTTCTAACATGGTATCAGAGCAGGTCGTTCTTGGTTGATTCTGAAGTTTTATTCTTGAAGTTTTTTTAAGATCAATCAAGTTCGTAAATCATTCAAGATTCAATCTCTTTGTTCGTTGAAGATTATTTTCTGAAATGATTTGTTTAAGTTCAAGATCATATCAGTTCTAGGGTTTCAAACCCTAATTCTTGCATGGTAGTCTGATTGGTTCTAGGGTTCTTGGAACCTCAATCTTGATTCTCCAAGATACAGCAGCATTGCGCATCACGCATCTCCAGTCGGTGGCGCCCTCCTTTCTTGCAAATCCAGGTGGCCGCCCTCCATGCTGTGCCTCTAGCAGATCCAGGCTCCATGAGGCGGAGCCCGAAGCAAATCGACTCTCTGTCGATTCATATCTCCCAAGCCACATGTTGTTCTTCATGTCCTGCCTCCAAAGCTGGAGGTCCCAAAGCTCGGGCGTGCTCGCAGCGGCGCATGCATCTCCCAGCACGCGTGATCCAGACCACTTCTCCAGAGCGGCAGCGCTCGACCTTCGGCTTTCTACCATCCAGGCATCACCCAGCGCGGGGCAGCCCTCGCCGCCCCCAGCGCGAAATCTCCAGGAGGTGTATGTCGCGGCTCTGGCGACGTCACTTCGCCCTCCAGGTGCGCTTCAGCCGCATCCAGTACAGGCGGCAACTCCCGATGCAATGGATCTCAGGCGGAGAAACCCCATCTAAGCTCCATCGAGCCCCTCGCGCCGAGATCGATCTCCCAGCGCCCCCTCGTGATTCCTCCTCCCTCACGCAGAAGGCGCGAGGCCTCTCTCTCCTGATCTCGGCGACGGCGCCCTCCTGACGGCACTGATGTAGGGGCAGCGCGGTAGAACCCAGAGTGGGGCAGTTGTGTTCGAAGTAGGGTCCCTTCGTGGGAACCCTAAGGTCCGATTTTTATTTTTTTAAAAAAATATTGCGATTCAGCCCATGTGGGGGCAAGTCAGATGATTAAAAAAAAGAAGAAGAAGAAGGGGGGAGTGTGGGTGCTCAATTTTATTCAAGCCCAAATGTGGGCTGCCGTATATTCAATGGCCCAAGTGGGCCACTATAAAAAAAAGGAGGTTTGTAAGTAAAAAGAAAGAGAGGGAGAAGAGGAGGCCTTTATTTTGAGAAAAAGGCGCGTACTTGAAAAAAAAAGCCGTACGTGAGTATTTAGAAAAAAAAAAGGAAGAAGCTAAAAAAAATATTGTTTCATAAAAACAACCATATGCATTTTTTTCAAAAAAAAAAGGTTGGAAAGCCGTAAAAAATGGTTGAAACGGCCAAAAAGAAGAAGAAAAAAAGGGGGAAAATATATGTCGGCTTATAAAAAAAATTGGAAAAGCCGCGAGAAATTTGTATGAATGTTCATGTTATTTTTCCCCATATTTATGTATTACCTTATCTTCTCCCAACGTGGTCAACAATGTCATTCCGACCAGTATGGGAGAAAGGGGGAGTATATGTAGAGTCACAGGTCTTGTTCTAAGATTCAGATGTCAGATTCTCTAAACCGGTCAGATGTTCAGACTCTACAATTTTCAGATTCAGACTCAACGACGACGCATGCCAATCATTTGTCATTCTTGTTGGTCGGCCAGAGTTTTCATGTGAGCCATAGGGACTCCAGAGTAGAGGATCGTTCCCTATGCCATTAAGGGCAAGGGTTTTCATGTGGTATCACAGGGACTCCAGAGTAGAGTACCATTCTCTGAGCCAGATAGATCCAGTTTCACACTCCAACCCGTTCGTCCTCCTCCCATGCACGCCATGAGAAGCAACGTCCTGGACTGCAGCAGTTGTGCGCATTGGGTTGATATTGTCTGTAGTGTCATGTATTGTGAGTTGAGTTTCTTTATGTTTGTCCAAGCTGAGCATTGCATGCTCCAGCTTGAGGGGGAGTGTTAGAGTATTTGGAGCATGCATCACTTATGTAATAGGTGGGTAAATGGATCCATTTACCCACCACTGAGTTTAGTCCCACATCTACCAGTGATGGGACTTGGAGGCTCTGAGGAGGCTATATAAGGAGCCCCAGACCTCCTGTAACCATTGAGAAAGTCAATAGACAAACACGGCCCTTTGAAGCCTTCTCCCGTGGTTTCATCCCGCTCCTCACGGAGTAGGGTTCCACGTAAAAAATCCCGTTGTTATTATTTTCTTTATCTTTTTCTATGTTTCGCTTCCGATTCCTATTTTCTAACAGTAGTGAATGAGAGATCGAGACGAGGGAGAGGGGTGAGACTAGGGAGATTGAATAACAGTTTGGTCAAGGAATCAAGGGGTTTTGTGTGATATGGTGAATATGCAAGGGGATGAAGTTGCGCCTGCAAAATGGGGATCATGGGCGCACAGGATGGTTGGAGGTTGAGTATGGTGTGGCCTCGTCGAGCTCGTACGTGCTTGGACCTGCTCGTTCCATGGAGGCTAGAGCATCCTTGGATTCCTCCCCATTGCTCGTGAAACAAGGTCCCTAGCATTTGTCACGTCTGTTAGGTTTTAGGTATTGGATTTTTAGATGCCCCTTGTTGTGTGCTTACGTCTCATGCTACAATGAGTGAGAGATCGAGATGAGGAAGTGGTGTGAGACTAGGGAGATCAAGGTATGGTTTAGCCAAGGGATTAAGGAGTTTCGTCAGGTATGGTGAACGTGTGAGGGGGATGAAGTTGCGCATGCAACATGGGGATCATGGGTTCACATGCAGGGGATGCCCCCCCCCCCCACCACCACCAAAATACATAATTCTGGAATTTAAATAACTCAAAAGATGAAAGTTGTAGGTAATTTCATTTCCTACAACTTTCATGAAGACATTCCAGATGCCATTTTTTGGTTCAAATATGGATACTCTAATTGATTTTTATTTATTTGTATTTTAGGATAGGTATTATATTTTATTATTATTGCCCATTTTATTAGGAATATTTATGTACTTTTATGTTTAAAAAACATTTATATATGTTTACTTTATTTTATTCGTTGAGTTAATGCGCTATAGAAAATAGGGGATCTTATGCTTATGGTATAAAGTACCTATTATTTATTTTTATTCTTTTTTTTATCTTGATTTTGCCTTTTTATATTTCTGATATAGTAAATGGCAACGCCTTCTCCCACTATAAGTAGGGTCAGCTACACGGATTCTTGCTCAAATCCACGTTGAAAGATTCGACTATTTATTACGCTGGTTGTCGACTACGTAATACAACCCCCACAAGGGGGGATTTGAACCATGGTCTTTTGGGTGGTAGACACACTGCACTACCACCAAACCATTCAAGTGGTAACGCAACCCCCACATATTTATATATTTCTGATATACAAAAATAAAATAAAAAAATATGTAAAACTATTTGTGAGCGTGTATGTGCCTGGAACTGGATTAAAACGGGGATTTTTACACCCATAACCCCTATACTTTCATATTTACGTCCATAACCCTCCAAACCACGAATTACACCTAGAAACCTGAATAGTCGTTAACATGGCATAACCCTGTGTTAACTTCCATCCATTTCCTTTGTTATCTTTCATGGAATCCGTCAAATTTTACCCCGTGAACTCAATCACATTTGCTAAAGCTATCATGCCTCCAATCTGGACCGCCTCTAAACCAAAGGGAAGAATTGGGATAGTGACAAGGCCACTTCCGGGCTATTTAAGAGTTTTCTTGAGTGCTGGTTAGGTCAACGACGAAAGCGGTGGTAGTCATTGGTCTAGCCTTCAGGTCGTGGACGACGGACTCTGGACGGAGGATCCCCTATCCTCGGCTCGCCCGAGTGGTGAACGAAGATGCCAAATGAGATTTGAGATCGATGGAGAAGGTGACTCTCAAGCCTCGTTCTTGCCGTTCTTGAACAGTGACAGCGATGGATTCAGAGGTGAAAGACGATTGTTCTTGGCTTTACGGCACTCTGGAGAAGATGGTGTTCGGGTATAGAGTTGCGCTCTTAATCAATGCCAACATTTCGCCACTCGTCACATGGGTGTGTCTTTATCTTCGCCCGAAGAACTCACTGCTCACAATCCTGCAAACATCCTTCATCTCGATTCTTTTGGAATCAGATGACTAAGTACCCAAGATTAGTTAAGAAACAAATTTTAATTCACTTGTTCCTGAAATTACCCCGAATCGAACTCATGTATTATATCGGATCTCCATATTGATATTGTTAATTCAGAAGATAAACCTTTGATGCTAGAATTTATATTCCTCACATTTGCAGATATTGTTGGATATACAAATGAAGATGGGGTCTTCTTGATGGCCAAATCGCCCTTAAAATAACCCGAAAATTGCTAAATATGCAAATGCAGATGGAGACATGCCTATTTGTGAGGCTCGGTTTCTTTTTCACGGTTTTCTTTTTCATTGCAACTGTTCAAAATTGTATGTGTTCACCTAGTTAAATGGGTATCCATCTTTGCATTCAAATTTCAAGATAAACATTAAGAGCATTTAAGTTCATATTCCTCGCATTCTGCAGAAATTACTAGATAAACGCAGATGGAGTATGTTTGATGGCTAAATTGCCCTTTAAATAACCCAAAAAAACAAAACTGTCTTCATATGTTTGTTGTACCTTGCCTTTAACTGTTTCTATTTTTCCTTTCTACCTCTAAAGTTATACCTTGCCTTCAACTGTTTCTGTTTCTTCTGTTCTCCTTATCATTTTTCTCTGAATTTTAAGGTAAGCTCCAGAAATTGGATTTGACGGGTAACCCGATGCTGCATCAAGCATTTGATGTTTTTAAACTCACGGAACTCTGTTGCCAAGGTAAACCCATCGTTATCCTTCCTGCAGTGAAAAATTCTGCCATACCTTATGACGATGATCCATAGATACAAGGTGTGTTTCTAGTGGTTCCAAATGGAGAGAAGAAAAAGGCAAGAGCTGGTAATCGATGAACATCAACCTGTTCTTCTTAGGAAGATGGTAAAAATGCCATCGACACGAGACTCGATTTTGGAAGCTAATATATATGCGTCTGAGGGGTAACCAATCTAAGCATCAAAGGCCCTTGTTACTCCTGTGCCAATCTACTTGCTTCTGGAGCAGCCGATAATGCCTAAAAGTGCAGTCGAGAGAAAATGATCACCTCAAGTACAATGAATTAAAGAGAGAGTGAGAGAGAGCAGAAAAGACAAAAGCTGGGGAGGATCTTGGGGACATAGGTTGCACCAGAATCATGGAAAGGTTTGAAGTTCCTATCTTATTTGGAAGTCCTTTGAAAAGAGGTCTGCTACCGGTTTATGTGTCAACTGTGTAATATGCCATCTATATGTATCCCTTACTTTTTTAAGGAAAATATTTATACATGGATATGCTCTCTGTTTTTTGTTTTTGGGTTCATCAAACATAGTGAGTAACTTTTACCATTGTCATAGATCTTTGATTTAGAAGGAATGATAAATAGCTGCGAAAAGGGGAGAGTTTCATTCTCATCTTGGAAGATCTGGAAACAACAGATCTCTTCGTCGGAAAGTGTGTGCTATGTACTGCGTAGAGTCGCTGAAATTGAAATAAGTCTCTTCGTCAGAAAATTCTGACTGGCAACCATTGTTGTAAAAGTCAGTCGAGTAGGTCGACTGGTCGAGTCGGCAGGGTAGCCGACTCGACTAGCTTTAGTCGGCCATTAGTCGGTCAACCCGCTTAATCGACCGACTTTTATATAGAGCTTTATTTTATTTTATTTTTAGTTTTTTGCTTTTTTAAAAAAAGTAAACTTATTCTAATATGCTTAATGTTATATTTAAAGCCAATTACTTCTTTTGTTTCATTATGTAAGTATATAAGGATATATGTATAAAAAATAATTTATATATTTAAAATAATTAAAAAATTCAAAACCGACTAAATATAATTAGTCGCCCGACTGTTGATTAATCCTTAGTCGGCGATCCAGCTGACCGAGTACCGATTACTGATTTTTGCAACCTTGCTGGCAACTATCTCCTCACTAAAGACTGCTCCATCTCTCTGAAGGTTCAAAAACAAAGAACATCGTTAAATATTCATACGTAGATCTCTAGGGGCGCTATTGTAGATGCTCTAGAGGTCTTAATGAGGGGCTCAGGGGCTGTTGCAAGGATGGATAGCCTTAGTGGAGCAGGAGGCCGTTAGGGCCTTGGCAGAGGAGCAGGAGGCTGCTATGACCTTGGGGGAGGAGCATCTATTAGGCTGGAGCCCTTGTCGGAGCCCAGGCTACGCCATAGGAGGCGCTAGAAAGTCATTGATGGGTTTTAGGCTGAGGTAGTTGCAACCCTACAGCCAAGGTGGCTCAGTAGGTTCCACTCGACCACAGGTGGGTCTTGCACAGAAACAAAGGGCCCTGGCAGGCGCGAATCCCCTTGCACGAAGCCCTTGATGCTGGAAGGAGTCTGTGCAAGGGATTTCTTGAGGGGGAGAGATGAGGGGTGGTGGTGGGATCTAGATCTGAATATCGGTCTAGGACCGCTACTCTGATACCATGTGGAGAATGATGAGAGAACACAATGAATTGATCTATTCAAGAGGTTTAGGGGTCCTTATATAGGACGAGAACCTAAAGTGCTCATAACCAGGAAAATACATAAACACCCCTCAGAAGGGGTTACAATGAAATAAGATAAGCATAAAAACATCACTTACAAAGTCTATTGATGCATCTCTACATGACAAGGATCATAAATACATGCTCAAGCTCTTGCAAGATGTTATCAAAGTGGTCGAGCCTGAGAACATCTTGCCGGTGGTGACAAACGTCGGCAACTTCTAAAAGACCATTGAGATGATCATGAAATCCAACAAGTACGGGATCTTTTGGACCATGTATGTTGCACAATGCATTGACCTTATGTTGAAGGATTTTGGAAAGATGAAGAGCATCATGAATGTGGTTG
Source organism: Ottelia alismoides (assembly GCA_037367405.1). Lineage (NCBI taxonomy): Eukaryota > Viridiplantae > Streptophyta > Magnoliopsida > Alismatales > Hydrocharitaceae > Ottelia > Ottelia alismoides. Next base: position 320,988 of record JAZKJV010003941.1, on the reverse strand, counting down.
ATAAAGCATGATCCACCATGACGTTCATTTACAAGCATTCTAAAGTCCTAGCATTGATGACGAGCATGTGAAAATGGTACATTGTAAGGCCTGAAATCACCAGATTTTGCAACCAATTTGGTAGTAAAGCTTGCAATTGGGTTGAAGAAGATGTTTGTTTAGGGGGAGTGGTTTGAGATCCCTGAGGTCCAAGGACATCAAGGTAGGATGACGGAAATCTTGAGAAACAACATGAATTTCTAAGATGATGCCATCCACGCAATAAGGATCATGGAAGTGATTGTTTCAGTATTTAGGATAGTGAATAGTGATAAAAATCTGGTCCTGGGACGCAAAGCCATGCGGTTGATGAGGGGGAAGTGAAGGAAAGTGTTGGAAAAAAAGGTCTAAAGTGTGGTTAGGCATCGTAGGCGACGACTAGACAAAAATGTTAGCCTACCTTCATCGAGCCGTTATATAATGTAATTATATCCCGTAGTGTGTCAAGTTCTGGCGAACCTAGCTTCATCATTTCTGATAGATTAATGTATTTTTTCAGCTTATTATCTAACATACCAGCCGTCAAGATCATTTCAAGCTCCTGACAACTCTCTAAGTTGTGGTGGAGAAGCTAGTGAAGTCGAAAGGCAAGCAAATAGGTTGTATGAAGAGGTATAACGTGTTAATCAATCATCTACTATCCAATATACCTCTTTTTGATTATTGGAAGTATGTAGGTTAACTTGATCATTAATGTATGTCACTATTATCATTTTATAAATAAAATATTTTACAGAGGTTTTAGGTTATTTTGAGAGAGTAACCACCATAATTGGATAGAGTAGCACTTGTTCGAGGTATGTGTTGAGAGTTATTTTACTTGTCCTATTTTATGTATTTTTTATTCTTTTTGGTTCTATTATGAAATTTGCCCAACATGATTTCTCTTCTCTATATAAGGGAACCCTAGGGCATCTAAAGTAATGCAATTCATTATTCTCTTCCAACATGCTATCGGTGACAGTAATGCAATTCATTGTTCTCTTCCAATATGGTATCAAAGCGACGGTTTTACATCGGAGTTCTCGCATTCTCGTGCCCCAACCCCACCCACCGCCTAACACATATGCACCAACGAACCTTCGTCGTCGTTGTTGTCATCACCGACGTGCCTACCCCCTCGTGCAGCCTCTCGCATCGTCGCCTCTTCCAACGCGGCCTCGCGCGCACTTCCCAAGTCGTTGCACCTCCCGCGTACGGCACGCCACCGTGCCTTCGTTCTTCTCCAAGGGGTGCCACCTGCACTCACAAATGCCTAGGGATCACCACCTAGGCCCCCATAGCACCATCGATATATTACTTGGCTCTTACAGGTCATATCATTGCCGTGTAGGTCTGATTTTGATCAAAAAGGGGTGATTTTAGTCCTATAAATCACCCCTCCAATCCTAACGTGGCCCTTTTCTGATGGGAATGTGGCATGGGTCTGCACACACAACCGATTCCTTATATGTCCTTATAAACAAGCTTGATTTGGTCTACAACTCTAATCTTTCAGCAACATGTCAGAGAACAAGGTGGACATCACATCTTCGGACGCCTTCAGAGGTTTGATGCCCATAATCAAGATGGATGGGTCTAACTATTACTTATGGGCCATGCAGTTCATGAGCCTTATCGGTCCAATGGGAAGAAGCATATCCTGACACAGGAGGAGTTGATCGACAAGATTGAGGCTAATGCCTCATGGGAGGTAGATGACGCGTAAGCACATATCGGTACTTTGGTTGTGGAGATAGCCAATGATATCCTAAATTAGCCTAGCCCACTGTTGAGGCAATGTAGGGCATCCTTGTTGCCACCTACTCTTAGGAAAGGAATGGGACAAAGATCCTACATCTCATGCATGACATCTTCACGGTCAAGCAGAATGGACATTCTCTCCATACTTTATATACATCTCTTTGAGGAATGTTTGAGAAGATACACAGCTTCATGCCCCTGGCAATGACACCAAAGCAACATCAAGAGTACAAAAACACCACCATGGTTGGAGTCTTCTTAGCAACACTAGATCATAAGTATGATGATGCATGTTCTCAGTTACTTGCAGATGCTGCGATACTTCCTATGGAGGAAGCATACCACAGACTCAGCAGGATCACAGTCTCTTCGTCGGCCTCCTTTCAAAACAGTCATGGTCGCATTTCATAGTCGAGGAGGAGGTGTGCAGTTCAGAGGTCATGGTACTGGTGGTAGGGGAGGTGTCCGCCCATGTCAATTGTGTACATATTGTCGTTGCCATGGTCACACTAAGGACACATGTTATTCTACGCTTGGCTTTTTGGTATCTGCCTTTATTGTTTAGCAGGGTGAGACTCATGCATCTCCTGAGACTACCTCTGACCAGAGATTCGAGGAGTTTTGTCTCCCGTCTCAGAGAGATCATGCATCCATCCTCATACTGGACCCTATAGTACCCCACCGAGGTCATCGGACGTTGTTGCCTCAACATCTGCTATTACTTCATGTATAGCTACCTTGTTTCAGACAGAAATATTTTGAAGTTAATTAATTAATTGATGATTAAGTTTCCTTAATAGGTGTGTATGTTGATTACATTCGTTCGTCTCCCAGCTCATGCGTAACCACAAGTTTGTGGTTACAAAAATCCAAGGGAGAGTTTTGATTCATGCACGCAAATGCAAACTTCTTCTCAACCTCGCTCTTCTCTTGGCAGTTGGTTCTCCTGAAATGCTTCGAGAACAATCGCTAGTGACATGTACTGTGAACGAGCATGGATCATCGCACCTGGTGAGTTGCACGCTGGACCATGTGCGTTGTATTGTGCAGGTGTAATCTCTGTAAGAGGAGTTTCTTTATGAATGCTTCGATCGATATAAACTTGTTCTTTGCATTATTTATGCACATCATGCATCTGTTTGATAATGGATCTTTTCTGTGGCTTTTCGTTGTGGTTTTTCCTATTTGTTTCTTACGTGTTAATCTCAATCAAACAGTTATTTGCGTATATGTTTTTCTATATTGCCGCGGATTTAAATGCAACAGTTTAGAGAAACAGATTCTATCCAATTTTATTATGATGGCGGAATCCAGGTTTAGGTATCACCTTGACATATCGGGTATGCTAGTATGTCGCAGGCTCTTCATGCGATGTGTAGAGATATATGCTATGTTATGCGGCAGCGTTATTTTGTATTATTTCTTATTTTCTTTCTTCTTATGAACTCTTTATGTAATTTACCCATAGGCGCTTCTCCTATATAAGAGAGCCTAGAGTTTGTGGAATAAACCACGGTACTCATTTCTCCCAACATGGTATCAGAGCAGCGGTCCTAGATCGGAGCTCGAATACCTAACCCTAACCTTAATCCTCAACCATGATCTGATCTAAACTTCACAGTGATGCAGATTAAAAGAGTCTTGTAATCCTCATGATTCAATAGTGGATACCAACACAAAATCATGGAGTTATTTAAAGGGTTTTTTACACCCATAGCCCTGCATACTTTTAATATTATGCTCATAACCCTCAATCACGATTTACACTAAGAACCTTGAATAGTGCTTAACTCTTCAACTAATCATACACCTATAACCCTCCTACAAAAGCATACAAGTTATTTGTTTCTCTAGAATTGGAGCCTAGTACTCTATCCATTTATTTACTCGACCAAAGAAAGTGTGAACGTGAATTAATTTCCCGAAAATCAAAGCAATATTTTTGCGTCAATCTGGTAAGAATGACCTATCTTCAAAATTCTACATTAAAAATGAATACGACATGCTCTTTTTTCCATTCATTACCCTTTAGGATCAGTCGTGGTCTTATAGACTCTACCAAAAGTCTAGACGAATTCGTTGCTTCATCAAAATGTGTAAAAGATCATAGTCGCACTTAAAAGCCGAGTACTCTACCGTTGAGTTAGCAACCCAGATAAATATGTAGATATGTAAAAACCCCTGAGAGTTACGCATTGTTTAGGGTTATCGGTGTAGTTCGTGATTAGGGAGGGTTTGTGCGTAATATTGAAAGTACACATGGTTATGGATGTAAAAATTCTTAATTTAAATAGTTATTATTATATATTTTCTTCTAACAATAATAAAAGCAGCATGTCTTTTGACTTAGATTATGTTCTGATTTTTCTTTCTACATCTCCCTTTTTCCTCGATAAAGAATGGGTTAAGAAATATGTTCTATTCATTGATTTTCTCCTTGAGGTTATGTAAGTCGTGGGCTTTTAGCACAATAAACATAAGAGTCAATGTTCGTGATTTCAAAGTATAAACGGTAATTTTGTGACAAATAATATTCGCTGATGTGCTAAATAAATGTTTATAGAATAAAGTTATAGTATCCATCATTGTAGATCTATTTTGTTGTGCTGATATTTTATGGCTACGTAGACTTGCTTCATTCAAGTAAGGCGACGACATATCGGCTACCCCGGGTTGGCCTAAGATGGATAGGGATGGGGGATGTCGAGTACACCATCAACCTCAGGGGATGTCATTTGGGGAGGTGGACGACCTTCTGTTTGCATATGCAAATCAGATACCATTTTTATTTATTAGAAAATGGGGACAATAGTTTGTCCAATTAGGGATAGAATATGAGATACCAACTATTTGATGGACATATCTCAACGCACAGGAGTTGGTCCATTTACTATTTGATGGACACCTCTCAACGTACAGGAGTTGGTCTATCATCCCCATGTGTATTAGATAGAATTATAAAATTATTATTATATTGGACGAAAACATTTGTTATTACGAAGGGTTTGATGGGGTTGTCCCCAGCATGCTCTCTTCACATCATTTTTCTACAAAAAAAAAATTATTTTTTTGAAAAATATCATCACGTTTATTCATCTATATATCCCTCCAATATGTCATTCGAATTTTGTCGGAAACGGAGACTCGTATGCCCTCCATTTAGAATAGGTTGATTACATGAATGCTTAGACCGTTAAAATTACATGTTCTAGATTAAAGGTATAGGTATATCTATTTCTGACGAAATTTGAATGATATATTAGAGGGATATATAGATAAATATACATGGTGATATTTTAAAAAAATAAAAAATGTGGAAAAATGGCGCGGGCAGCCTCATTTTTCCCTATTATAAATGTATATTTTAAGATTTGTTATTATAGATGTATATTTTTTCTACGAATCCTTTTTATTACTATTTGTTTTACAATATACAATTCATAATTAATTGCATTTTTTACTATTTTTACGAAAGTGACGTAGGTTTTTATAAGCACGTTGTCATTTGAAGGGCGTGTGTGTCCACATGTGTATGTAAAGTTTACAGTATAGGAGTTAGTAAGTTTGCAAATATCAAGGTATAATTAAAAAGAGTAAAGAGATGTGATGTTAAAGTCATGCTATATATATAGATTAGTCTTAGATTTGCTCGGTAATTTTAATGTTTACATTCCCAAACCTAACCTGTATCCATTAATAAAATCATTATTCACATTTATTAAATGAGTAATTTCTAGGGGTATTCATAATTATACGGATATTTATGAACCCAACGGTGCTCACATATTCAACATTGTAAAATCTTAAGATACTCGTAAATGTGCATAATATTTTTCACGCGGATTAATTAGAGGGGGATCATGCAATATGGTGGTACACAAAATGTGTAGGGAATGTTAAAGATTTATATATTATGTTCAACTCTTTTGTGTTTATAATTTTTATTTATTGAAGATACAAAAAAGTAGTCTAATGTGAATAAATGAATGGAAATGTAAAAATTGAGTTGGACTATTATATATGTAGATCGATATTTATTAGATATGAAACGGACTTGATTTGTTTATATTTATATTTTATTTAGGCTTGGGCAGGTTCAAGTACTCACAACGCAAATCCAAAAACCCATACCCGTATGAGTAATAATCGAATCTAACCCTGTCCAAAAGTAATTGGGACGTGTTTCAGGTCCTTAAATGAGATTGTTTCGGGTCAGATATCCAATGAGTACCAACATCCCTAGATTGAGGTTTCTTTGGGTGTAGCCACAAATTACTGAGAATTTTCCTTCCATAGTAACACCATTGGGATTTGATTGAATCATGCTCATCTATCTAATTTTCTTCATTTCCCAAATCACAGAATTGAATATGCTTTGGAATTGCTGAAGCACTGATGTAGAGATATGTTAATTGCTGCACAGAGAATTTAGAACCTCAACCTAACTAGTTGGTGCTATACATGTAGGCCTTGTTTTTCAAAACCCTAAAAAAACATCTTCTAGTTTGGGATATATACCAATTAGATCGTATAGTTTGAGATAAATATCAAAAAGGTCCATGTACTGTGTATAATAACTTGTTGAGAACAATTCTACAATTTTCTTTAATCAAAACGAGAGGACAAGAACTTTAATGATATGATATATAGTACATAGTTGTTGCACGTAGTGTTGTTATTGTCATCAGTACCTTGGATGTATGTCACGGGTGCTATAATAATAACGACAACGATGCCATACAGTTGATCAGACGCAGCTTATCGAAACCTTCGATTGCTTATCATATCCATAAGATTGTTTTTATTTTTGAATGACAAATAGAACGTCATTGTCAATTTCAAAAGGATTTGGATTGTGTTTTTTACACTTGCGTCACTTTTAGTTTTTGTAATTATTATATATTTGTCATTTTTGCAATAACACCTGTGTCTTGTCCTCCTGTTAAGGCAAAAAAGGATCGTAAGTGTGTAATAGAATTGTAAATTTCATAAGAATACAGGGACACAAATGTTGTTACAAAAAAGGTAAGGATGTGATTGTAATTGCATAATTTTGGAAGGTCACAAGTGTAAAAAATCCTTATGTTTATGTGGAAATTTAAATTTGTAAAAAAGATGACGTGAATCTTCCATCCAACTCAGGATTTCAACTAACCAGATCACCTAAAGATGGATCAACAACTTGTACAACTTTAAACTTATCGGATATCAAAAGTAAAGGCTTGAGACACGATTGCACATGACCTTAAGGAGGTGTTCGGTTCAGGAATAAGTAGGAATAAGGATGTTGAATAAAGAGAATAAGAGTCTGTTTTCTGTTCGGCTGAAATATAGGAATAAAGAGAATAAGGTGGAATAATGATAGGTAAGGTGGAATAAAGATAGATATTAGTGTGGAATAAAGTGAAATAATGGGATATTGTTGGAAATAGCTATAATTTTGGGAACCTTGTCGGGCAGGGAATTGATCCCTTATTACAGTGCTTATTCTCCAAATGAACGGGACTTTAGAGGCTTTTTTCCAACTAGAGAGATGGGAGTGAATAGTTAGGTAAAGTATGGGAAATCGTGACCTTGGGATCTCTTAAATAACCTAAAGAAATATTTTTGTTTATTCGTTAACATTCGTAGATTTGTCACCCAATTAATCGATCGAGTGACTCGATGAGTCGACTAGAAATCAAATTCATCGATTGAAGCAAACAATTTGTCGCTTAAGTTTAGACCCTAAAGATACGTAACGGTAGTGATAAGTTTTTTTTTTATTTTTTTACTACTAGGATTCGAACCCTGGTCCTTTAAAGTGGGAGCCACTGATTCTACCACCAGACCATTAGAGGGGTTCTAAGGGGTAGTAATAAGTTGGTCAGCTGAGAGGGGTCTTTCCAGACTCCCGAAATTACCCGGTCTACTATTAAAAAAAAGTTGGTCAAATTAGAAGACGTTTAGATGGTTAAAGCTTTAGATGTGACGATTGATCAAAGAATTGAATGTCGAGTCGTATGTCGAACCAAAAAGGAGTCGATTACTTATCAAAATCATCTATTGGCTGAAGAGTCATCGGTCGATTGATGAAAAGCATAAGTCAACTGATGAGGAAATCTGTCTTTTGAAATTGCAAGGAGTTGGCTAATTGGATCTGAAGTGTTGAGTAACGAAATGAGATAATGTGCAGTGCATACTATGAGGCTACATTACAATTATCTCGTAAAACACTTAGGGTATGTTCATTTGAAGAACAAGGAGATATATCTCTCTGTATGCCTCCAATTTCTTATCTCCACATAGATAGTCAACATTTTAATCGTGGAGTTAAGATGAGGGATATGGTTTCCCCTCCCTATCCCTCCGTTATCGGCATCTCCTACCAAAAAAGTACAAATAACTACCATCTATCTAGCAATCTTATCTAACAAAACCTCCTTCACCCTTCTTTATCCTCTTCCTCCTATCGAAAGCAAATAACTACCATGTATCCCTCATTATTCCGCATTATCCTTTTTCGTCCAATAGAACAGAAACAGTGTCTTATCCATCCTTATCTCTTTCCCTTCCATGTTTGTCACGCTGGAATAGAGAGGAATATGGAATCATCATTCCTATGTCGGTTCCATTCATGTGTTTGTTAAATTATATTAAGACAGGAATAATGATTACAATGGAAATCGGATTCTCGCATACATGGGAATAGTCATTCCTAGGTACTCCCTATGAATTGGGATCTCATTCCTTGTAAATGCTAAGGAATGTATTCTTCTTCAATATCATTGTTGCAAATAACTCAGACATAGCATGTCCCAAGCTGGGGTAAATTTAGGAGGGTTGCGTGTTAGGTAGTCAACAACCAATACAAGAGAGAAAAAATCTTAGATAGTGTTCCTAAAAGAACACTATTTAAAAATTTGTCACAAAACAGTTCAAACCTTTTTGACATGGATTTAAGCAAACATTTAGATTTTGCTGGGGTGTTCCTTACTAGCGGCATTTTGCATCGCCCTAATGCATGACATGTTGGCAAGATTCGCTACATAATTGCCCAAACGTAGTTCAAATTTTGCAAGGATTCTCGCAAGAGGAATGCATGCGAGTAAATAAGTTAGTTCTGTTGCATCGTTGCCCAGATGCAGTCCAAAAATTGTGAGGGTTCCCGCATGATGAACGCATGTGCGTAAAGAAGTTAGTCCAAAAGTGGTTGCAAAGGAAGTAGCAGATAGGTAGCTAGAATATTGGCACTTTGACTGTCAAATCGATAGAGATAATAGATATGGTGGAAAGAAAGAAGATTCATATATTATGTTTCCAAGAGACAAAATAGGTTGGAGAGGAAGTAAGGGAGATCGAGAAGACATGCTTTAAACTTTGATAGCCATGTAAAGATATGAGAAGAAATTGTGTTGAAGTGGTTGTTCATAAGGATTTGAAGGATTGTGTGGTTGAGGTGCAAAGATTCAGGGATTGGATTATTTTGCAAAAAGTGGTGTCTGAATAAGAAAATATCATCTCAATTTATACATTGCATATTGGTTTAGATGAAGGGATTAAATAAGCTTTTGGGGAGGATTTAAATAAGATTATGCAAGGAATCCCACAAAGAGAGACGGTTTGCCTAGGTAGATATCTTGACGGACATGTGGGAAAAGATGCTTCAAGGCATGCTAGTGTGCATGGAGAACATGGCTTCAGGGATAGAAATGACGAGGAAAAAGTCATTTTGAATTTTACAAACGGTTTATAATCTTTTCATAACAAACGCTCTATTCAAGAAGATGGAGGAGCATTTAAATACTTATAAGAGTGGCCCTACTAGAATGCAGATAGATTACTTTGCGCTGAGGAAAAGAGATCAGTTGTGTTGTAAAGACTGCAAAGTAATCCCAAGAGAGAATTTGACCACCCAACATCGATTATTAGTCATGGATGTGCAAAAAAAGGGAAGGTAAAGAAAGAAGGATTTCTAAGATCACTATAACTAGATGATAGAATCTTAAATTGAAGCAATCAAGCTTCAGGGAGAATGTTTTAGAAGATATCTTGGGATTGTAATGGAAGTGCAAACGAGATGTGCGAGGCGGTAGCATCTTGTATATGAAGGGTAGCCAAAGAGATGCTAGATGAGTCAAATGAAGGAGCTCCATGCCAAAAGAAGGCTTGGTGGTGGAGTGGAGGGGTGCAAGAGAAGCTCAAAATTAAAAGAGCATACTCTAAAGCTATGTCTAAGGATAGAAAAATGAAATTATCACAAACTACAAAAAATAGCGAAGAAGGTACCAAATGTTGTAAGCAAAGCTAAGAAGGCTGTAAGCGAAGCTAAGTCAAAAGCTTATGAAGTTTTGTATAAAAATCTCGACTCAAAGGAGGGTCAGAAGGATATATTCAAGTTGGCTAAAGCAAGAGAAAGAAATACTAAAGACCTTTCTCAAGTGAGATGCATTAAGGATAGAATTCAAGAAGGTCATGTCTTGTTATTCAGAAGGATATGGAGACTAGATGGAAGCGATACTTCCATAAGCTTTTCATTGGGGAGAGAAATAGAGAGATCACTTGGAGATATCTCGCTCGTAATGAAAGTTACTTGAATCATGCAAGTTATAGAGGAATACAAAGGAAGGAAGTAGATGAGGCTTTAAAGGTTATGAGAGCTGAGAAGGTGTAGGACATGATGACATTCCTATAAAAGTTTGGAGAGTTTTAAGTGATCGTGGTTTGACTTGGCTTACAAATTTATTTAATATTATTTGGCGAAGTAAGAAAATACCTGAAGATTAAAGGAGAAGCATTGTAGTACATCTTCATAAGAACAAAGGAGACATTCAAAATTGTTCAAATTATCGAGGAATCAAGCTGATGAGTCATGCTATTAAATTTTGGGAGCGTGTGATCAAAAGAAGGTTGAAGCAAGTTTTCAAAGTTAATGAAAACAAATTTGGATTAATGCTAGGTCATTCAACTATTGAAGACATCTGATTGCTGAGAAAAACAATGGAGATTTATAGATCTAAAAGGAAGAACCTCCATATGAGTTTTATTGATTTGGAGAAGGCTTATGATTATGTCCCACAAGAGATATTGTGGAGAGTTTTGGAGAAGAAAAGAGTACATGTCATATACATTAACCTAATAAAAAATATGTATGATATGACTTCATCTTGTGCAAGGATCCAATCAGTGAAGATTATTATTTTGACGTCAACATTGGTCTGCATCAATGTTCAGCTTTGAGTCCATTCCTTGGTATTTTGATTATGGACGAGTTGACAAGTCACATTCAGGATGAGATATCTTGATGTTTGTTATTCATTGATCATATTGTTGATGATGAGACTAGAGATGGAGTAAATGAGAAGCTTGAGGTTTGGAGATGTGCATTGGAGACTAAAGGATTTCGTATAAGTAGGAATAAGATTGAATGTAGTGCAGTGTACTGTTGACGGAAGTGATGGTGAAGGAATCGAGGTGAAGATTGGAGAAGATAACATTCAAAATAGATATTCTTTTAGATACTTGGGATCTATTTTGCAACATGACAGGGAAAATGATGGAGATGTTACTAACAGAATAAATGCAGGTTGGCTAAAATGGAGAGGAGCCTCTACCGTTCCTTGTGATGGGAATTTTTTTTGAAAATCAAAGGAAAGTTTTACAAAATATTCGTAACATTACTGCTTATTCCGCATTTTAAAAAACAATGAACAAATTGTTAGTCTACCTTAATTAATCCCACCAACACAAAAGCACAGACATAGAATAAATCCTCTTATTTATTCCATCTCGTTGCAGCCTTGCCCGTCTTCCGTATTCACAAGTAAATGCTTGTGGTACTGGATCTTTAGATTTATTTCAATGTGATTTAGAATAATGTGATTTAAGATTGCAAAGAAAAAGGAGTAAATGGCACAAAAGTCCCCAACTATGCACCCGATTTCAATAGTAGATGAACTTTGAAACGTAACAATGTGACACCCAATCTTTAATATTTGTCTCAATGTGGTCTTTAACTATTAAAATTTAGTTGATCGAGTGCCTTTCTAACCTTAATTCGCAATAATTCAAAATCACATTGAAACAAATGTTAAAGATCGGATACCATATTGTTACCTTTTAATTATTACATCGATATCATGTGTATGGTTCAGGAACTTTTATGTATTTTACTCAAGAAAAAAATGATCAATTCGTTTTGTTACAGACCACGTCGAAACAAAATCTAAAACTAAGATACCACACTGTTACTTTGTGAAGTTGAAAGATGATATTGACATTAGGTATATTGTTCTGGACATTTGTGTAATTGACCCAAAAATTTACAACTCTCTACATAATTAAGCTTTGACGAGAGGGTTGGGTTCCCCACATTACGATGATTAAATGCCATGAGTGCCTTCCACTCCCAGTAATCATGTTTTAAATATACCACTAATTAATGCGCCCTAAAATAATATAATGGCGTTATGCACGTACTAAATAATGTTCGATGATTCAAACGGTCAAACTTATTATTTATTGGGTTTTTATACTTGTATCCTTTCTAGTTTTTTCAATAGCACTCAAACCTCTAGCTTTTTTATATACACGTATGTTTCCGTGTTCTTATTAAATCCGCAATAACATAGGAGTAAAATTGTGAATTTTATCAAAGTAAAGACGAAGGAAATGCTAAAAATCTAGATTTCAACATCACACCACTTTCCTAACGATATTATATTCTTTTCATTAAAATGATAAAATCAATCTTTACTATGTATGTATTTCAAGGTCTTATAAAACATATTGATTGTCTATATGGATGAATGGCATATATGCTAGTGGTGCATATGGATCAGATAAATGATGTAATTCGATCCAACCAGAGCTATTGAATTGGATTGGATTGATTTTATCATTCTAACGGATCGAATTCCATTAAATTATACATTGGATCGGCTCTTTACCAAAATCCGATCCGACCCGATCCAATCCGTTAACACGAATGCGCGTATGTAGATACATACACACATAAACACATACGTATATACATACAAACTTACATACATATATACATATATATAATATCCATGTGCACATATTTCGAATCCCCTATGAAGACAAAATCAATATCATTCATGTCATTTTTTCCATATCAATCTGCGATAAAAGTCCTCTAGATATCGCCCTTTCTTCTCTCTTAAAAGGTAGAAGATAAATCTCTAAAATAATAAACTATGACTGTAATTTGCACAATTATAACATTACCCTAGACTTTTGACCACAGAATTATAACGTTACCCTGCACTTTTGACCATAAAATTAAAAATATGACCTTAAATAGTTATAATAATAATAAATAGGATTTTTATCATTTGTGCCCTTTTGATATATTGCAATTTCAGTTATGCCCCACCCTTTTTTGGAATATCAGTTATACCCCTACTTTACCTTAACAAAATGGCACAACTGTGAATTTTGCAAGAAGGTAGGGGCATAACTGATATTCCAAAAAAAGGAGGGGTGTAACTGAAATTGCAATATCTCAAAGGAGCACAACTGATAAAAACCCTAATAAATATTATATTGCATTTGTTCACCTACACTTTTGACCATATACCCTCTGCCTCTCCATCTTGGGGGTGCAAGTCGATGGGGATGGGGATGGGGGATGGTATCGGGCAGAAGTTGAGGTTGGGACTTGGGAGGCGGGGGTGGCGGCAACAAGAGTGGTGCAGGAAGTTGGGACTACGTAGTATTAACGAAAGAAGGGGAGTATGGAAGTCTAAAGACAAAGACGGTGAGAAAGAAGATAACAAATATGGTAATACTTAACTGCGTACTCTTTGTTTCTTCCTAGTCTTGACAATTACGCTTGTGAACAGAATTAACATTCGTCTGATGGGGAGAGACAACAAGCAACTAGAGGGATATAATTGATATTTAGTAGTTTAGGTAGGAATGCTAGTGTAATTGTAGAAAAAAGTAAGGATGTAAATGTATTTGCAAAAACTCGAAAGGGCGCTAAGGGTAAAGCTACCCTTTTTAATTAGGATTTTTACCTGGCAGACCCTATAATCTTTGTCAATTACCTCTACGACCTTTGAAACATCGTAATTCCTCCCTCACCCCCGTAAACTTGCTCCGTCTTACCCCACGAACCCTACTGTTAAATTGACACATTTAGAATTAACTTTCTTGGGTTAAAAACGAGTTAATCTAACCAATCCATGATCGGACGGCTAGAATTAACAATAGAAGAAAAAATAATTCTCCCTCCTCTATCAGCTTCCTCTCCCTCTGCAGCACCGATGGGAGGCTCGACTAGAGGAGGTTGGCGGTGTACCGGGCCGGGTTCTGCCTGAGGTTGGCGGGGGTTGAGGGAGGCGGCCTGCGCTAGAGAAAGGCTCGAGCAGGGGGAGGCGGAGGGCGGGGTGTGCGTGCGTGTGGTTGGGGGTTGGGGGGGCTTCGCAGGTGGAGGCGCAGAGGGCTTCGACAGCGGGGGGTCGAGCAGGGTCGGCGGGGGGCGGGGGGTGGCGACGGCTTCGCGGGTGGAGGCGGGGAAGCAGGGGGAGGCATGTGTGTGTGTGTGTGTGGGGGGGGGGGGGGGGGCTTTCGCAGGTGGCCTGCGAGGGGTACGGGAGGAGCGGCGCCCGGGGGGGCTTCGCAGGTGGCCCGCAAGGGGTTCGACCAACGGCATGGGAGGTCCGACCGGGGGGGCTTCGCAGGTGGCCCGCGAGGGGTGCGGGAGGAGCTTCGACCGACGGCAGGGGAGGTCCGACCGGGGGGGCTTCGGGCCGGACGTGTTCAGCTGGAGGTGGAGGGTGGGAGGGAATGGCACTTGCCGTAAATTTGATAAATAAAATGGGTATCATGTAAAGAAGATAATAGAATCCGGTTAGTTTTAACGGTTAAATGGATGTGGGTTAACCACAGGGTCTTTAGGGGAAAGGTTAACAAGTTTAGGGGGGTGAGGGAGGAATTAGGATGTTTCAAAAGTCGTAGAGGTAATTAACGAAGATTATAGGATCCGGGTAAAAATCCATTATTAATTTGAATCCCATATCCAGACCTTTGTATTTGTTTGCCCTTTTATTCTGATTCTGATAATATAATACCATATACAATAAAAAAACATTAAAATATTATTAAGAACAGGACGTCCTTCTTTTGACGAAGTGGGGCCCATTCGAACCTCCCATCATAGCGAAACTATCGGCATGATCTGAATGGAGGGGCCGAGGTGGCATTTTCGTTATAACGAGGAATATCGAGGCCGATTGACAAGCAGGTAAAATAAAGAAACTGCCGTTGTGAAAAGGCGAGCGCCTAAAAGCCGGGGACGAGAGAAGGGAGCTCTGCTGCCAGTGGCACTTTCTCGTAATTAAAGTCACCTTCGGTTGCATTTATTGTCCCCGTAGGCAGTAGGAATTAGGATTATAAGGCCCCGGTAAATATTACAACCACCCCCTCGGAAGTGGGGTTGTTTATAAGTTGATCCTTAAACTTCCATTTTAGGGAACTTTATATTTGCCCACCCATAGTTAATTGTCTGACTCGATAGGACTTAGAATAAGAAATAAGATGAGATAAGGAAATAAGGAATAAGTATGATTTACTCTCATTTTTTTGTCTGGTTAGTTTAAGGGATAAGTAATGGTAATTACTATTGATAGAGACTCGATAAATGATGTAACAATGATGTGACTATTTATTGTGAGGATAAAAGTCCATTTATCATGAGAAATAAATGGTTTTCCAACTAATTTGCAACTCGTTCTGTTGCTTACCCAAAAAAAGTACACATTAGTTTTGAGCATATTAATGTTTGTGTGATTTTACGGAAATATGTAAATATTTTACAAAAGCATCCATTGTATGATCATGCTCTTTTTTAGTATGCTTTATGTATTGTGTAATTGTAATTTTTAAGCAACTTTCAGTAAATTGATTTTGGTGTTTTTTAACACATATATGCATATTTACAGGGGAAATTACAAAAAGACCTCAACTTGTATGTTCTCAATTTCCCATTTTTTTAATATAACAAAGAGTGGCATGGACATTCAACTTTAAGGTTAAACGTCAACATAAAAGAGTCATGAAAGTTTGCATAGGCATGCATTAGAAAAGAAGATCAATCCTCTCTTCATTACATTTAAAAAACAAGACTCCTAATCGGGAATCGATTCATAGTTGGGGCACTTTTTGCGATTACCCATGTCTATACATATGTGCATGTATACATACACGTATGTCACTACAATAAAATCGATTTATATAAATATTTATTTAATATTCATTATCATATCTTCCTTAGTTAAATTATATAATAATGTTTCTTTATTTTTTAAGTTTGTAACGAATATCTAGACTACATTGCAAGCAAAGAATCATATAGCAATGATTATCAATTGACTTTTTCTTATGGTCATTTTTAAATAGCTTTAGGGTGTGTTTGGATAGTGGGTTTAGGTGGGTTAAACTGGTTGCATGTAACTCATTTTTGGGAGGGTCGATAATTTTTGATGTAATCTCGAGCTCTATTGACTTAATATAATTACGTGGTGACTCCCAAATTGGGAGATCACCCTCCTTGTCATCAAAAAAAATGTAACTCATTTTTGGATTTTGGTGTTTGAATAGAGGGTTAAACTGGGGGTGGGTTAGAAGTGAGTTTATTGTGATATGATTGTATTGAAGTTTGAAAAATTGAGTAGTTATTGTGATGTGATTGTATTAGAGTTTGAAAAAGTGAGTAGAAGTGGAATAGTTTATAGTTTTTATATGATATGATGGTATAATATATTATTTTTTGATGGAATTGATGATGGAGAATTGATTTATTTAATTCTTTAAAAAGATAAAAAGTGGGGCTCACTTAGAAAGAGAAAGGAGTGGATTAAAAAGGGTAAACCACCCCAAGGGGGGTTTACCCCCTAATCGAACAGCCCCTTAGTTATTACAAATTTTAACAAAAATTAACAGATAATTGTTGTCATATAAAATTTTAGCAACGAGTAGTATATCTGCCATGAATTACAAACATAAAAGATAATTTTGCAACAAACAATTCGTTAGTACGGATTTTAACATAGCAAAATATGGGAATTCAATTCAAACTATATGTTGTCGTAGACCAATTTTGTTGCAGTGTGTGGCATACACATAGATACACACACGTATGTGTGTGTATGTGTGTGTATATACCAGGTGCATGTAATTTTACATGCACTGGGGACTATATCTTGCACATTTTTTAGTTTTTTGAAAAACATCACCGTGTATATTCATCTATATATCTCTCCTATATGTCATTCGAATTTCGTCAGAAACAGATACTCATATGCCCTCCATCTAGAATGGGCCGATTACAGCAATTCTAAGACCGTTAAAATTACCCGTTCTAGATGGAGGGTATATGAGTATCTGTTTCTGACGAAATTCGAATGGCATATAGGAGGGATATATAGATGAATATACATGGCAACGTTTTTCAAAAAACTAAAAAAATATGAAAGATATAGATCACGGTGTATGTAAAATTACATGCACCTGGGTGCATGCTCCCCAACCCATATGTGTGTATGTGTGTGTGTGTATAGAGAGAGAGAGATGAGTGATCCTATGAGATGAGATTTGGTGAGATGGTGAGATGGGAGATTCTGGACCACTAATTTCAACCTTCTCTCTCCTGGTTTCTCTCTCCTGGCTGAAACTAGTGGCCCAAATCTCCCATCTTATCATCTCACAAAAATCTCATCTCATAGGATCGACCATATATATATATATATATATATATATATATATATATATATATATATATATATATATATATATATATATATATATATATATGAGGCCGGGGAGGCTGTTTTGAGTAACAGCCAACATGGTTGTTACACAAGGCAATTCCCCCCCCCCCCCCATTTATTTTTTTCAAAATTTTTTTCATATATGTTCATCTATATATCCCTCCTACATGTCATTCAAATTTCGTGAGAAACAAAGACTCCTAAGCCCTCCATCTAGAATGGGTAGATTACAACAAATTTCAGACCGTTAAAAATTACCCAGTCTAGATGGAGGGCTTAGGAGTCTTTGTTTCTCACGAAATTTGATTGACATGTAGGAGGGATAAATAGATGAATATACATGAAAAAAATTGAAAAAAATAAAAAATTGGGGGAAACTGCTCCGTGTAACAGTCAAGTTGGTCGTTACACAGAACAACTTCCCTTTCCACTATATCTATATATATATATATATGCATATGCAAACATATCCGTACTTAAATATATGAATGCACAAATATACACATAAGTCTGATGAGGTTCGGGGTGGAGGAGTATGGTACAGTGTGTGGGAGCCGGAGGAGTATGGTGTTGGAGGGCTCGAGATGGAGAAATAGGGGGTGGAGGAGGTGGGGACGACGAAGGGGGGGTTGGAGGGTTCGGGGCGGAGGATGAGGGTGCCGAAGGAGGCGGGGGTGGAGGTGGTAGTGGAAAGAAGAAGATGGTGAAGAAGAATGTCAATAAAAAGAGGGACACTATAAATGGAGGGACATATGTTTGATGAGTGAAGAACATCCTTTTGGGAAGTAGATGGACGACAATTAACCCGATGTGCAAAAGTGATAAAACTGTAAGAAGACAGAATCACAACTACTATTCAAACAAATGGAGGATATAACTGAAATTGCAAAAGTTAAGAGGATCAATATAAAAACCCTATGTTTTATTAGACATCCTGCAAGGTTAACTTACTTCACATTATGTGAGCCTTTTTGTGTTTTTGTCCTTTCAAGTAGTTTGTAGTTTGTACTCATTCACATAAATGCATAGAATGGAACCATTGGCGTTGAACTTAATTATTTCAAATATTTTTATGGATATTTACACCTCGAGCCTTGAATTCATCTCTAATTACACCATACCGATATAGTCTGTGTTGTTACTCCACAACCCCCTATAATGTACACCGCAGCTCATGTAATCTTACTAACTCTTATACAACAATCATTAAGGGCATATGTGTTATATAGAGTAAGATCGTAAGGGTCGTAGTGTAATCACAAAATTATTTGTAGGGGATATGATGCAACCCCTTGCAAATAATGATAAAATCTCGTCTTTTTAACATAATTAGGTTCATAACATGATCGCTTCTTCAGACGATGACTCGTGCTATGCTTTTCTTTATTGCAGAAGATGACAGAATATCGATTGTGAAGGAGAACGATCTTTCCAAGATCTCTTCCACTTGCTTTCTCGTTCGAAAGTGACTATTCCACCATTTCACGATCGAAAATGACCATCAAACAAAAGGTTTGTCCGATAATGATAGAACCCCTCTCTCATGCATAAACATGAACCAAACAAATTGTGAAATTTGAAAAATGTCAACTTCTCGTTATTTAGCTGATTTGACAAGAAAATGTCCTCGAGGTAGCAATTAGTGTCACAAGTCAACTTGATCCCAAAAAAAATCAAAAAGGAAATCATCTCAACTTGTACATCAAAATAATTTTAGATGGCACGACAAGTCACCCTCCATTCCACCTTCCTAAGTTCCAACTCCAACCCATATTCTATGTACTTTTTTACACACATGCATATGCCACTTTCTTATTTACATAGGTATCCTTACAAAAAAAGTCGACCCACTCTTTAACATTAACCAATTATAGGTCAAAATCGCTGCTTTATATTTTGTATGTGCAGGTTAGAAGATTTTTCGATTGTACCAAAAGTAATAAAATTCTCTCCCACACTTTGGACGATTTAGGTTTCTGCCGATTTTGTTGTCGTAGAGATTTAAGATACCGTTCGGTTGACGGGTTAAACTCCTCTTTGGGGAGCTTACCCTCTTATCCCACATCCCCCCCTCTCCTCGTGGACTTCACTTTATTCTTTTTTAAAAAAAAATAAATAAATCAATTTTACATCATCAATACTATCAAAAAATGATATATTATACCATCATATCATATAAAAAATACAAACTACTCCACTTCTACTCACTTTTCCAAACTTCAATACAATCACATCGCAATAACTACTTCTTTTTTCAAACTTCAATACAATCATATCACTCCAAATTTACTTCTAACTCACCCCTAGTTTTTTTTTTTGAGAGGAAAAAGGGTGAACTCCCGAGTTGGGATTCACCGCCAAACCTTTAATTTATAAAAAAATAAAGATATACATTACCTTGTAGACCAGAAACGATAAAGAGAGAGACAAGAGGCGATTACATTTTCGGAATAAAACCTTTGGTTCTTAAAAATCAGATCACTTCTCCCTCCCCATATGGCCCAAAGTGCTGCAAATGGCAAAGAAACGTCATCCGTCGAGTTCATCCCCACCGACCTAATAGATCTCCAGAACTCAGTCATGCCACCATGCAGTAGCCATGTTGCGCCTATCTCCTTCCAAACATGATCCGATGCAGGACATGTAAAGAACAAATGCCCTGCATCCTCCGTCTGTGCACCGCATCTATCACACTGCGTATCTGGAACACCAAACAGTCTTCCTCTTCGTGCTTTATCCCAAATCCTTCCTCTTCTCAAGCACCACAGAAAAACTTTGACTCTGCAAGGGATCCTGCTTGCCCATATAATCTTCATATCCTGCTTCAGTTCGGCTTCCAAACCATCACCTCTCCCTCTAAACATATTGTATACCTTTTTCACCGAGAATCTCTCTCCCTCCCAAGCAAAATGATCCTTACCCTGCGAGATGCAATCAGGAGAGGGCAGCTCAGATATCATTCGGTCCAACTCCTCCCTTCTACGTCCAGAAAGATCGTGCATGAAGCGAGGAACCCACGAATCAGAGATTCTGACCTGAGCCACCGAACAATCTCTTCTTTCCGCCCAAGCAAAGAGTCTTGGGAATCTGCTGCATAAAGCACCCTCTCCCGTCCAGTCGTCCATCCAAAAATGAAAGACCTCCCCGGACCCCATTCTTGGCACCAATCTCGGCCTTAGCTGCGGTAAAATGTCACGGATCCCATTCCAAAGGGAAGACTCGAATCTCACTCTACCAGCTTCTAGCGATCCGTTAACCTCATAGATCTTTCGTACAAGATGGGCAGCCAATCTATCTGTATCTCCCCAAATCTGCACCAACCATTTAGCCAAAAGTGCTTTGTTCATACTAGAGATATCACGTATTCCAAGGCCTCCTTCGCTCCTTTGCCTTGTGATTTCCTCCCACCCTACCAGATGAATTCCTGATCTCTGTTGTCTTCCATCTGACCAGAAGAATCTTCACATCATTACCTCTAACTTTCTCCTTATACCAACCGGCATCAAACGGGTAGAAAAGAAGAAAATAGGAATTGCTGACAACACATGCTTTAGAAGAATCAACTTTCCTCCTTTAGAAAGAGTGACTGCCTTCCAGCCTGCAAGCCTCTTCTCAAATCTTCTGAGGACCATATCACATTCCGCCTTCCTGAGCCTACCCGCCACTAAAGGTAGCCCAAGATAGTTAATGGGTAGCTCACCAAGAGGGCATCCCAAAAGAACATCCCTTGCTCTACTCGCCTCCTCATCCATCCCGAACTGGATAACTACAGACTTCTCTCTATTGATCTTGAGTCCTGAAATGCTGCTAAAAATTTCCACCAGTTGCCTCGTCCTTCCATGCATTTCTTCTGTACCTCCCAGGAAAATCACGGTGTCATCTGCATATTGTAGAAGAGGAATAGAGATGGACCCCATACGGAACCCTTCACACCACCCATCATCGACTGCTCTCTTGAACATCACCGCAAGCGCATCCGCCACCAGAACGAAGAGCATCGGCGCTAGCGGGCAACCCTGTCTCACACCCCTTTGTGGCTGAAAATAGCCGCCTTCTGGTCTACCATTCACCAGAACTGAGTAGGAGGAGGTAGTGACGCACCTCTTCATCCATGCTACCCAGAGGTCACTGAAGCCGCGTCGCCGAAGCGATTCCCACATGAAGCTCCAGTCCACGCAGTCATAAGCCTTTTCGAAGTCAATCTTCCAAATCAAGCCCTTAGCGTTTTCTCGACGCCACTGGAGGCAAATCTCAGAAGCCATAACCAGTCCGTCCGCCATCTGCCTGCCAGGTATAAAAGCAGTCTGGTTCTGCAGGATTACACCATCTAGCACCCGTCTGAGCCTGTTTGCCAACACCTTAGCAATAATCAAATATAATGCGTTAGACAGCGCAATCGGCCTAAAGTCTTCCACCCGTATTGGGTTTTCTTTCTTCGGAAGGAGAAATAGCATCGCCCTATTAACTTTCTCGAATCCCCTGTTGCCACTTCTGAACTCATCGATTACCGCCATAATGTCTTCTCTCAGCATGTCCCAGAATTCCCTGTAGAAGAAGACTGGAAAACCGTCAGGCCCAGGTGCCCCGTCTGCATTCAAACCCCACACCGCGCTTTTAACCTCCTCCACCGTAAAAGGCTCTTCAAGACCGGATGCCTGTTCTGCTGACAATGATTCAACACCTGTTCCTCGCCACCCCCACCCGTCTCGGGACCTTCTTCTTGATCTCTCCACGAAATGGTCCCTGAGGACTCGGCCCAACATAGCATCGCCCACGACCCTTTCCCCACCCACATCCAGACTATGAATAAAGCTCCTCCTCCTTCTGCCAGAGGCCATCGAGTGGAAAAATCTAGTGTTCGCGTCACCTTCGCGCAACCAATTCTGTCTGGATCTCTGCCTCCACTCCACTTCTTCCTTCCTGTCCTCCAAAAGCAGCTCTTTCTAGCAGCCTTGCCCGCTCAAGCACCTCCTCCTGAACCAGACCCCTCTCATCATCCAGCCCATCCAAACGGACAACACCCTCCTGAGCCATACGCCTCCGCTCCCTCCTTTGTGTCCTCACTCTATGATTGAACTCGAGCAAAAATTTCTTTAACAGCACCAATTTGGCAGCCAGCCGCCTGACCGCCGACCCCTCCACCTGCCAACTCCTCCATTGTGTAACCACCTCATCCTTGATCCCCTCCTCCATCAACCAAGCTCTCTCAAATTTAAAAAAGGATCTGGGCCGCATCTGCTCCTCAGAAGACCACAAGATTGGCGTATGATCAGAGTGCGCCCGAGGCAATGCCCACGCCCGAGATAGGGGAAAAAATCCACCCCCTCAGGTGATAGGAGAAATCTATCCAGCCTCGATCTCGATCTAGCATTCCGCCACGTGTAAGCACATCCTGCCGCATCAATAACAGTGAGACCTAAGTCCAGGACCTGATTCCTGAAGTCCTCCGATCCAGCGTCGCGACCACCGCCCCTCAAAGGCCTGTCATCATCCATCAAGGCTACATTTAAGTCGCCCCCAATGAGCCAAATGCCCTCCTCCCTGTGCGCTCCCACCTTCGAGATATCTGCCGCCAAGGATCCTGCGTTCGGACTTGTAGGCCCATACACATTGGTCACCGTAAAAATAACATCATCTACTTTTCTTTTAAGGCATACAGATAACGAGAACATAGATCTCCTCTCTACCAGCTTCTCAAAATCAGACCTCCTCCAACCTGTCAGGAGCCCACCCGCCGCTCCTCGAGCCTCAACCTCAGCAAAATCAAAGGAAGAGCCACCACCCAGATCACGCCACGCCTCACTCCCTGCCCTAGAGATCTTTGTCTCTTGTAGAAGTACAATATCCGCATGTGCATTGCCTAGCAACTTCCTGACCCTCAGTCGTTTCTCGGGACGACCCAAACCCCTCACATTTCATGAGATGACCTTCATTTAGAAACTTCTTTGGCCTTCCCTCGCGGTGGAACCACACCCAAACTTTCCGCGAAACGCCTATCAAGCAGGCTGAAAAAACTTGGTCTTCCAATAGGCGACGACGGACCTTCGATCTCCGCTGTTGCGCAAACACCTTCCAACATCCCCTGGCTCAGCTCCGCCCACATCAGCATTTTCCTCTTCTGCTTCCTCCTCCACCCGCGAGGTTTTCGCTCAAAACACCACCCCACTCTTGCCCCCCCCATCACCCAGCCCCTCTTCCCCACCCCCCTGCGTCTCCCTCCCCGACCACGTTAAACATCCTCCTTCCCTTTCTCCATTCCCTTCCAACCCGAGGTTTTCCCCTTCCAAACTCACCTCGACCTGCCCCTGCAGAGGAACCACCCCCTCCTCCACCTGCACATTCTCCTCTCCTCCCTCGCGAGTACACCCTCCCCCTCCACTTGAGATGCCACCTCCCGCATTACCGCAGCTGCCCTCCTCTTCCCTTCCAGGCGATTGGTCAGCCACCGGCAGCCCGGTGACCCTCCTCCCACCCTTCCCCGTGCTAGCGCTTAAGACCACAGCTAACCCTGTGGCTCCCGCCCTGCTGGCCACATGCCGCCCCGACAAGCGCGCCTGCTCAGGAGTCAGAACCAGTCCACCCTCCGCCCCACCAACACGTCCGAGGTCGACCACCAACTCACAATGCGAGACCTCAGCCTCTTCTCTTCCTTGCTTCGGCACCCCTTCCGCAACCACCTCTACGGCCTGAGTAGAGGAGCCCGGCTCTCTCAGAAGAACGTCCCCCTCGGCTGCCTCCCCTAAGCCCGCAGGAGCGGGACTCGGATTCCCATGTCGGGTCACTGCCCTCCAAATGCAACGCCCCCCTGCCCGTCTTGATACCGCAGCAGGGACTTCACATTCTGCACTCAACTCTGAACGTCCACCATACTTTGGTCCCGTCCTTCCACGATCAAATTTGCAAATAAAATCCCCGCAATTTCCATTTTGACTACAAGCTGGAAATGGGCCTCGATTGGAATTCTCATTGGAAGTGCCAGCATGGCATTTGCCATTGGGACCCACCACTGAAGAATGATGGCCATTTTCAAATTCATATTCCCCACGAATCGCAGCAATTGACGAGGGGAAACGAAACGGCTCCGAAATCCTTGGTTCGCCCGCCTCCGTGATTGGCGGAAGAGCAACCGTCTCCATGATTGGCGGAAGAGTAACCGCCTCGCACGCCTTCGTCGGAAGAATCCGCCCCTGCCGATGCCGAAACACGACTCCCGCCACAGCCGGCTCTGCGGACGAGATCTCCAACTGCAACCGACGTCCCTCCACCGTCGACGTCCACCAGCCGAACATCCGAGGATGAAGACGCTGCACCCAAACAACCGGGTCTCCACTCTCCCCCGGTAAGAGACCAGACGCGGCCAAACCTCTAACATCTGCAATGCCCATTAACAGCTGGCGAACCCGATGCAGGTTCCTCCATAAGAGCGGGATTCCTTTAACTCTAATGTGATCAAGATTCCTTTGCGACCAGCAACCATCACCAGCCTGCACTTTTCTCCATTTGAGCCGCGACCTCCCCGATTGCGTCAAAGACAACAATGCCTCTACTTCGTCTCTGGACAAACCTCTAGCCAGAACCCTCCAAGGTGAAAGCGACACCACATCTCCTTTGAAGCCACCCTTCGAAACGTAACCCACATCCGAGGACCCCTTGAAAAGGGCCCCACTGCCCCCTCCTTCTCCCACCAGGAGTTGCTGCCCTCCAACAGAAGTCGCCTCCACCGGCTTCGAGGTACCTTTCCGTGTGCAGTTCCGGCTTCGATGCGCGACGCCCAAACATCTGAAGCAGCGGATAGCATCTCTGCACTGCCTCGCCCAATGACTAACTGATCCGCAACGGAAGCAACCACGCCCGAAAGGATTCCCAAACCCTGCGCTCGGCAAATCACCATGATGAGATCCACCACGACGAGACCTATCAGACTTCCTTGAGCGATCCCTCCGGCGAACCTCAGTCCACCCTCCCTCTCCCTCACCCTCTCCCTCTCCCATATCGGACATCTCTCCCACTTAAAGAAAACGTCACTCAAAAAATCCTTTTTTTATAGAAGATTTTCTAACTCACCCCTAGTTTAACCCTATATCCGAACACCAGTTTAATCAAAATCCAAAAACGGTTTACCCTCTACCAGTTTAACACGCCTTAACCCGCCAACCAAACGCACCCTAAGGGCATGTTCGTTACGTGAATAAGGGGAATGGAATAAGGGGAATAAGAGCCCATTTTCCTCCCAACGCGGTTCCCGTGGTACGACTATTCCCCATTATTTCATCTTATTTCACTCGTATTCCTATCTTTATCCCACCTTACCTACCTTTATTTCACCTTATTCTCCTTATTCCTATCTTCCAGCCGAACAAAGAATAGACCCTTATTCTCTTTATTCCCAATCATTATTCCTGCTTACTCCCGAACCGAACGAGCCCTAAGGGTATAACCTAAACCTTACACTGTTGTCAGAGAAGAAGCTAAGAATTAGCTCATGCTTCTCAATCAACGACTTGTGTGTGCATGTGCCTATGGCGTGCGTTTGTGTGTGTATCTTTAATTGAGTGGCATTTCTTTTTTTTATTGGCTTCACAAGGAGAGGAGGTCGAATTTGAGTTTAAATTCAATTTTATTAAGTGATTTTCATATTGTCCAGTATAACAAAGAAGAGAATCATGTTTTGTAGGATTTGAATCTACGACATCGGATCTGAAGAACCGCGTTCTACCAAACTTAACTAAGAGTGCTTTGTTTTTTTATGAGGGAAAGCATGGCTATGAAGAAAAAGAATCTTTATGTGCTATGACTAAAGTGTATGCATGCACATGCGCGTGTGTAGACGTACATATTTGCATGCGTGCATGCAACTGTACGTTATTGAGATTGGGAGGTCCTAAATAAAGTAAGGTTCAAATTCTGATATTAATAGAGTTGTATTCTATTAAAGTCCTCAAGGGAATCTTATAATAATCTTGCATGTTGGGATTCTCTTTTTTTTTGCACGATAAACGTTCAAGCTTAATCAATGATCATGTAATATCTATGATATTATCAGAATTTAAAATGGATTTTTATTATTTGTGCACATCATAGCTTCTGTAATATCTGTTATGCCTCTCCCTTTTTTTGTAATATCAATTGCACCCTTGACTTCTTACAAAATTCACAGTTATAACCTTTTGTAATGCCAATTTTGCCCCTACTTTACCCTAACTGAAGGGCATAACTATGACTTTTGTAAGAAGTTAGGGATGCAGCTGATGTTAAAAAAAGGAGTGGTATAACTGATATTGCTGAAGTTAAGAAGGGCATAAGTGATAAAAACTCATTTTAAAAACTTGGCATTCATACTCGGATCTAGTTAAATTAACTCGAACCCAGTTCACTTGGCAGAAATAGTAGCTTGAATAACTCAACTAAATTAAGTAAACACGTATTTGGACATGATGTGATCATATTAAATGAAGTTGAGATGCAGATCCATCAAATGAAGGAATAATTGGGTGATGTATGTGAAGAATCATCTTTGTTACAAGGATTGACAGCTAATGTGGTCAACAAAGCCAAATTAGGACTTCATACAAAAGGAAAATGGCAAGGTCATGGTGTAATTTAGGAGGAACTTTTTTTAATAGTGGATTCGGTAATTTCAAGGGCCCATAGTGTCCCCCTTGGGATTCGAACTCAATTCCTTTAAAGTGTAAGCACACTGCACTACCACCAGACTACTCATTTGGTTGAGAATTAAATAGGAACTTAATTGACTAGTAGGGTTAAAATAAGCAAGGGCGATATGTAGATATCGTGATGTTGGAGGCTAATTTGGATTTACCCAGGTTAAATCATTGTAACTTCTTTGTAAATGGAGCAAGTCTTAGGTCACCACCACTTTATGGTTTATGAATATGTGATTCATCACTCTAAAAGCTGAAAATAGAGCTTTATTCTCGAGTAATTAGCTGCATTTCATCATTTATTTTGCAGTATTCTCATTTATGCACTTAGAGTTGAGTTCTGCATTTTACCATTCATATTTGCATTAAATAAAAAGTCATTTTCCCTTATAAATATCACCATATTACCATATTTTCTCCTATTTTTATCTATTTTTCACTAACTCGGACATAAATAAAATCAACTCTATAGTACACATGTTACTAACAATAATAAATTAAAAAAATACCAAAAAGAACACTAACTTGTAAAATTGACTAATAAAACCTAAACCCAAGTTTGACACTAAGAGACTTAAAATGTGAATACCTCTCTCATACAGTCTCTTATGGACCCCTGCTCACTTTTGAATTAATGTACGTTCAATTACCTTCAAAACAAGACCAAATTCAAAAGAATCGGAGTTCGTATGTGAAACTTGGGTTTGGACCCCTTATTGTATATTGTACATATGTCACCTTTATTTATTTATTTTATCTTTTTATTTTCTTTATTATTAAGAATTTAAAAAATAGATTAAGTTGTAAATATTTGTTTCATATTTTCTCTAATTTTATTGTGATTTTTATCTTATTTAAAAATAACAAAAAATTACATAACACAAAAAAATGATATTTTATATACCACCAAAAATATGTTTTATACAGATGATTTATTTTGATTTTGACTCATTCACAAAAGTTGTAGATGTCGTCGAGACAAGCAACTTTCACGTTGACCACTTTTTAAGTTGACCCCTTTTGTTATTTCTTTTTATTTTTCTTAACATTTAATTTTTTATTTTTCTAGGAGCGATACGTGGTAGCTCCTGGAGATGCCACGTGTCACCCCCATTTTTAATTTTATTTTATTTTATTATTTATTTAATCATTATTATTTCATTTTATTTTATTTTTATTTGTATATTTATTTATTTATTTAGTATTATTATTTATTTTATTTATATTATTCTTTATTATTTATTATGTTAGCTTATTTTTTATTTTATTTAATTTTTAATTTTTTCCTGTCGCGTGTCCACCTCCCTGCATGCCACGTTGAGCCTCCTCTTCCCCTCTCTCCCTGCAACCAATCTTCGCGCACAACTCGCGCACCTCCCCCTCGACCCCCCATCTTTCCACGATCCGCAAATCCCCAATGACCCATAAAAGGTCGATGACCGCTCTTCGTGCGCATCGTCTGCCAACAAAGGTAGAGAGAGCTTCACCAGCTCCGCAACCTCGTGACAACGATGAGCCTTAGGTCTAGAGCAGCGATGACGCCTCCCGTTCTAGGCGAGATCCAAGGTGGGAACAACCACCTTGCTGTGATGCTGCACTCTTGAGCTAAGACCAGCATGAGCTAGAGCTCCATCCACCTCTCCCAAGCGTGCCCATCCACCCCTACATGTAATCCCTTCTCTTCTTTTCTCTGCTTTTCTTCATGTTCCCCAAATCGGGCATCCATCACCTTCGTCTTCCCCTTCTTTCTCTGCTACATCGCACCTTCCATCTCCTTCACCATCCACTCACATCACCATCGCTTTACCATTTCTCACTATCACTTCTCTGTTGCTTCCGCTTTCTCTTCTCCGCTGCAACCAATCGATAACTGCACATCTTCTTCTCCCTTCAATTATAATCTATCTCAACACAATCCTCCACCTGTAAGCGCTCCATTCAACCACCACGCACGGATCTCCATCCAGCCACCTTGCCATGCCACTAGAGCTCTAGCTCAAGGATAACTCCTCCACTCACCACTGAACTCCACTCATCGACTCTTATCTTTGCAACCGCTCCCCAGCACCGTCCTGCATCGGTTCACCTTCCGCTTCGCAATCCGCTCCTCTTCCATCGAGCCATCGGGGTTCCGTCTCTGCCAACGACATGCCTTTGCCTAGCCTCACGCTTCCACCACTCAGCCCCTGATGAATCTCCATTTCATCACCTTTATTCTATCAGTTTGGCCTTAAAAACCCCAGCAAATGCATGTAAATAATATTAATTTGCACATAATAGCATCCAGTATTTATTATATTTATTGTACATAAAATAAGGTTTTTAATGCCAAAATTATAGATTAAAGAGAAGAGAAGAAAAAGAAATAAAATATTGAAAAGATTTTATGACCTAATCCCGAGGCCAAGTCCAGAATGGAGTTGGTCGACAAGGAATAAAGTAGGGGGAGATAAGGACCAAAAACACAATAAATACCTCATTTATTTATGCAATTTTGACACATATTTTATTCTTTAAAATTTAGTCATCAAATAAAGAAACTTTGTACATAAAATTTGTAGATAATAATGTCAATAAAAATACAAAATTGAGTTTGTACAAAAGAATACACAGTGTTCATTTTATACTCAGAATAAAAAGCCAGAAACCAAACTTCATAGACCCATATCTTTCAAATAAAAACTCAGAACATAGCAAAATCACTCTAATTGTATATAACTTTTCAAGAGCTATTTAATGATGGGGGTTTTATATTCTTTTGAGTTATTGTGTGGAAGTTAGGTTTTGGGCCCCTATTGTACAATCTACCAGTTAAAATATTCAATTTATTCATCCCTCATTTTTTTTACAAATTCTTATTTTTAAAATTTTGTAAATATTATTTATAACACATTGCCTATTAAAATTAGAATAAAATCAAAAATAAAAGGGAAAATAAAATAAGTTTATGTAAACTACATATACAAAAGACCTATGTTTCTATATTTATATCAATAAAAGGGAATATATTCTTTTATTCTTTAATTCCTCTATATTTTTCTAATGTTGAAAATATTATACATATTCTATTAAAAGTACAAAACTACAATAAAACTCATTAAAATACCTTAAAATAAAATCATGTATATAAAGCATAGGTCAAATACATATGAATATACCGATATAATATACATCTCTATTTATTTAAGTGTACAAATAATGTCATAAAAATAAAACAAAAATATATTCTTAATCACAAAAATAAGTTATAAATATAACAAATAATAGAATAAAATAATAAAATAAAATATACAAAATAAAAATAAAATGTTATAAAATACCGGTAAATACACCTATAACTAAGCCATTAAAAATAAACTTGTAATAAAATACACCAAAAAATAAAAAAATCATAGTAAAATACTACATAAAATAATAAACATTTTTTATTTTCTCCACAAAAATTAATTAAATCATTTATTATTTTAAATCATTTATTCTTTACTAAATCAGCTTGTTTTGTCTTCTAGCGGGTGAGGTGGCCCAATCAGGGCGTTCCGTTGGTTGACCCTGATCAACTTGACCTCCAGCCGTCTGAAGTGACGCGGACATGTCTACTCCTCGATTTTGTGCCTTTTTCCTGGGTGATCCATCCATCAATCATCGTAGCTTTCTTCACAAGAATCACTCCCAGATCATTGTACTTACACGCCCATTCCTTAGATACCTTGTACATATCGCCGATTCCTTGCTATCGCTTGGTCAATAAGGGTGCATACCTATGTTGATACATAAAACCTCCGCTTCGCCATGCAATTTCAGTCACTTTCCAACCCCTAAACACTGTGTCTCGGCCAAAGCAGAGCATCCCTGTGACAGAGGGAGATCCCCTGAGCCCGCAGCGATGAACGGCTGGCGGAGGTGCACCCAAGGCGGTCCGCTCCGGCGACCACCTCTGCTCTTTGGCTCCGGCCAGGTATGAGTTGCGTCTTTAGTTATTTTAGATAGATTTTTCTTCCTGCATTTTATTTATGTCAATAGATTAGCGTCTATACCTTAGGATTAGCTGTAATCGGCCATTTCGTAGTTCGTCGGAGCGGAGCTCCGGCGAACGATTCCACCGTGCTCCGTCGTTGACCAACCCTCTTTCCACACCTATTCCCTGCGCCACCCCCCATTCCATTCCACTCGAATCCCTTGGGATCGAGATCCAGCCACTCCAACTCCTCCACCTCACCGGAGTAGCCTCCATATCGACTCCCCCACTTCCATTTCACCTCTTAACGGGTTGAGACACTTTGCCCTCGACCTAAGAATTTTTCTTGCAAGTCCTTCGAGCTTCAAAGCATCTAGAGGGTGATTTGACACCTGCCGGAGGTGCCTGGAGTGTCGCAGCTTCCTCGAGCTCGTGGCGGTGCTCCGATGAACATCCATCCATTTTGATACCTCCATCACTTAGAGGACTTCACCGGCGAACTTTTGGGCCACCTTAGAGCCTCAACACCCGACGGAGGAGCGAGATCGAGCTGGAGGAAGCTCGAACATGCGAGCCTTCTTCCCGATTCTTCGTCATCGTCTCTTTGTCGTTGGATCATGAACGGCGGCCCATATCAAGCCACAATCGTCCGATGGAGCCTCGTACCGACCGTCAGATCTGCTCTTGGATCTAATCTCCACCGCTCATCAGCGAATCAACATCAGTCGTTGGATGGATGCCACGTGTCAAGTCAACTTTCCAGAGCCGTCCGATCCAGTCTATTAAGGGGTAATTTGCATGTACACCCCTCTTCTTTTTGCATTTAATTTTTAATGTTGTATATAAAATATTACGTGTAAATAAAATTGGCATTTTGCATGTAGGCCCTTGTACTTTTTGTAATTGTGTTTTGGTCCCTGACAACGTCATGTGCAGTCCTCACGTGACGCTGGAAATTTTGCACAAGACCCCCTGGCATTTTTGTATATTGTAAAATAGTCTAGAAAAATTGAATAAATGTTTATTCCGTTGGTTAAATTACATTTTGCCTCTTGAACTTTTATTTATTTGCAATTATGCCCGTGCCAGGCCTATTATTTTTGTGACTTTTACCTAACCATTAAACATAGCTACATAGCTCCAAAAATTCCACAAAAATAGGGTTAGATGCCCCTAGCAGTGTACATACACGCCATGTGTTTATTTTGCATTTTTGCGCATTAACCTATTTATTAAAATTAAAAAGGAGCTTAAATAAACTTTGTTTAATTTATAAAATACAAAAAATATATAAAAACTTTTTGAAAAAATCCAAAAATATATATATATATATATATATTATATTTTGGTAATTATTGATTCCAGAAAATAAAATCTCCTAAAAATAAGAAAAAATAAAAAAAATCAGAAAGCTCCAAAATCCAACAAATAAATATAAAAATTTAACAAAAAATCCTAAAAATATGTTTTTTATTTAATAATTATATATACATACATATTAAAATTAATTTAGGTATTTTTGGGACTTATTTATTATTTTTAGAACCCAAATTAAGTTCAGATTATGTATTAATCCTGTTATTGGGATATTTTTGACTTTAAAAATACATAAAAATTGCCAAAAAACTAAAAAAATCAAAAATATTAGAAAAAAAAGAAAAACACCAAAATAATTTATTTTATATAAATTTTAATTATATTTACTATCATTTATAAATATATCTCTATGTATTGTGTAAATAAAGCCTTATATTTATAAAAGAAAAAGAAAATATAAAAAGATATAAATATAAAAAATAATAAAAAAATAGAAATTGAAAATCAAAATATAAAAATATAAAAATTAAAATATAAAATATAGAAATTAAAATATAAAAAAATAATAAAATGGACAGGAAAAGGATTGGATAATTTTGTGCAATTTATTTCTGCCCTCAACAGTTTGCTCCCAGTGTTCGACCTCTACTTGTGCTTACATCTATACACATTTGCATGTAGAGTTATAATAAATTTTAACTCCACATTTTTGGGATTTAATTACTTCATTCATATCGTGGGTTAATTGTTGATTGATTAGGATTTTTTGTCAGTCAACGCATCGACTGCGTTCCCGCCTTGTGTGGAATGCATGACTGGTGAATTTTTCTCGTTTATCAGATGGTGCCATTGCCGGGGAGCAATGTCATTTGGGATATTTATTTATTTAATCCTTCACTCTTGTCTATACATATTTATTTATTTGCATTATTTTCTCTTTATTATCATTGTGAACTGTCTAACGCTCTTCCATGTTTGAATTTGTTGCGAGGGACGGCGGCGCGGCAGAGGATCTCCTAGGAGGCCCTATGCACCCGAGCAATGCGGAGCCGGTTTTCTGACTGAGCCGGTAGGAGAGAGCAGCCAATTCAGATCTGGAAGAATTTTGGAGACAGATTCAGAGTTTCCTTTTTATTATGCAAAAAAATATAAATTTATGTGAGAGAGTGACACTTGGCATGTAATAATACAAGACTCTCTACATTCCAACTTCCGGAGGTCCAGTGCCCGAGGGATTGTTTCCTTGGGGGGCTCGACGGTGTTAACGCTTTTTGTTTTTTATTTTATTTTTATTATTTTGTGTGAATGAGCCTTAGCCTAGGAACTGCTTGATGATAGATTAAGGTCCAAACATCCTAATATATATGCATGTACCTATAGAACCATACTTGGACTTAGTCAAATAATAATTGCTATTTATTTGGATTTGAGATCGAGCGCCGAGAGAAGTGCTATACAACGCATGCAGGATCCGTTGTGGTGAACACCAATGCACTTCAGAGACCGGACTTTTGGATCTCGTTTCTGAATATTTAGCATGTTTCTGCTTCACGATAATAGCAGTTACTAACCTAGGACGATTTCATCGGATTGCATCTCATATAGCATAGGTTTCAATTATGTTCCGCATCCTGCATGGAGAGAGCTGGGAAACACTGTAAGTCCTCTTACTTGGCATGCATCATTCGATTTTTAACTTGCATGGCTTTTCTGATCTTCTCCCTCTGGTTTTGCTCACCTATGATATAAATGGAATTGGAACCTCATTAGGCACGTGCATTGAAAAATAACCAAAAAAGGTGATGATCAAAACAAAATCAGGACTGTTAACCATACTTGATCTTTAAAATAAAATGTAATGGATCATTTGTCTTGGGGAGAGCAACCCCCTCCTTGTATACGCATTTTATTCCTACGTGCACGCTAAGGATTAGTGCCCCAATCCCAAAGCCTAATTCCGGTGTGTACAACTTTCTATGATCACCTAACTCTAAAATCGACAAGATAAAAGACCACATTTCGGTCTTCATTGTATTGAGTAGGTGAATCGGGGACAATTTAACGCATTATTTGGAGTTTATATAAGCCTAATGACTTTGTTGTGTAATAATAACTAGATAAAATAGGAAACCCTTGGGTCAACAAATAAAGCCAAAATTTTTTATTAAAAGTTGAGATCATTCTACTATCCACAAACACCTAATAAATGATTTTATTCAAAAGGTCATGAGAGAGAGGTTCCAATCATGTTTGCTCATAGGAGAAGAGCCCACAATCAAAGGGAATTTTTTCCAATCTTCTTCTAGTTAAACCTTGGCAACCCATATTAGTACTAAGTTGGAAGTGCAACGTAGAATATATTTAGAGAGGGCAGGTGAAAGAGTCTGGATAAGAATGAGTAGAAAGCATAGGTGTGGGTGGAGGAGAAGGGTCATCTTATTTGAGGAGTATGAATAATTGGATAATCTTGGAGAATCACCCTTATATATATATGGGGAAAATGGGACTGCTCTCGAGGGGGGGCTAACTCGGCTCCCCCCGCTTCATTTTCCTATATTTTTTTTGAAAACTACTACCGTAATTTTCATTATCATATCCCTATATTACATCATTCGATTTTCATGCAAAACAGAGACTCCTACGACCTCCATCCAAATGAGGTTGATTCCAACAATTCTGCGACAGTTAAAAAATGAATGTATAGATGGAGGTCGTAGGAGTATTTGTTTCTCATGAAACTTGAATGACATAATATAGAGATATAGTGATGAATTTCCAGTGATCCATTTTTTAAAAAAATAAAAAATACGGGGAAAATGGGTCGGGGAGCCAGGTTATCTCTTTCATGGGGCACACCCATTTTATCCCAAGCTGCCCCCTATCATCTCTCTCTCTCTCTCTTAGTTGATTTGAGGAGGAGAGAGATGAATAGAATCTAGTGGTCCAAAATCACTGCTCTCACGCTCTCATATTTTTTTGCTCTCACAAGATCATACCTCTCTCTCCCATCATATATATATATATGGCTGATTCCATGAGAGCCAAAAACTGTGAGAGCATGAGAGCAATGGTTCTGGACTATTAGATTATGTCATCTCTCTTGATTGATTGGAGGATGAGAGAGATGAGCAAAATCTAGTGGTGCAGACTCACTGCTCTCATACTCTCACGGTTTATTGCTCTCACAAGATCAACCTTTTCTCTCTATATATATGTATGTATGAGAGTTGATCCGGTGAGAGTCTCATGCTCTCACAGTTTTTGGCTCTTACGTGATTAACCTTATATATAGGAAAAAATGGGGTTGCCCCGCTTCATTTTCTGGCATTTTTTTTCAAAAATAAAGCCATATATTTTCATCACTACATTCATCTAATATGTCATTCCAATTTCGTTAGAAACAGGGACTCGTGTACCTTCCATCTAGAACATGTAATTTAACATTCTTAGAATTGTTGTGATCGACATATTTTAGATGAAGTGCATATGAGTCCCTGTTTATGACGAAATTGAAATGACATATTAGAGGGATATAGTGATGAAAATACATGGCTTTATTTTTGAAAATATAAAAAAATATCGGAAAATAGGGGTGCAGTGAACCCACATATATATATAGAGAGAGAGAGAGTCAGTGAGTGAGAGTGAGAGTTGATACTGTGAGAGCACGAGAGCAGTGAATCTGGACTACTAGATTCTGCTCATCTCTCTCCTTCAATGAATCATGAGACAACAACAACAACAACAACAACAAAGCCTTTTCCCACAATTAAGTAGGGTCGGCTACATGGATTCTTCGCCTCCATTCAGATCTATCTTGGGTCAATCTCGGACTTATATCCAAAAAACTAAGATCCCTTCGTATAGTCTCTTTCCAACACTTTTTGGGCCGTCCTCGCCCTCTCTTAGCCGGCTCAACATCCCAACACTCGCATCTCCTAACCGATGCATCAGTTGTCCTTCTTTGCAAATGACCAAACCATTTTAAGCGGTTTTCTCGCATC
Source organism: Ottelia alismoides (assembly GCA_037367405.1). Classification (NCBI taxonomy): domain Eukaryota; kingdom Viridiplantae; phylum Streptophyta; class Magnoliopsida; order Alismatales; family Hydrocharitaceae; genus Ottelia; species Ottelia alismoides. Next base: position 284,492 of record JAZKJV010003941.1, on the reverse strand, counting down.
TTATCCTCGATTGGAGCTACACCAACTTTATTTCTGATTGCATCATTTCGAATCCGATCTTTACGTGTATGCCCACACATCCATCTTAGCATTTTCATTTCTGCTACAGCCATTCTCTGGACATGTCTATGGTTCACAGGCCAACATTCAGAACCATAAAGCATAGTAGGTCTCACGGCTGCTTTGTAAAACTTTCTTTTAATTTTTTAAAGGAATTTTCTTATCACAGAGAACAGCGGAGGCTCCTCTCCACTTTAGCCAGCCTGCATTTATTCTATTAGTAACATCTCCATCAATTTCCCCATCATGTTGCAAAATAGATCCCAGATATCTAAAAGAATCTCTCTTTTGAATGTTATCGTCACCAATCTTCACCTCGATTCCTTCACCATTGCTTCCATCAAAAGTGCATTCCATATATTCCGTCTTAGCTCTACTTATACGAAAACCTTTAGTCTCCAATGCATGTCTCCAAACCTCAAGCTTCTCATTTACTCCATCTCTAGTCTCGTCAATCAACACAATATCATCAGCAAATAACATACACCAAGGTAACTCATCCTGAATGTGACTTGTCAACTCGTCCATAATCAAAGTAAAAAGAAATGGACTCAAAGCTGAACCTTGATGTAAACCAATGTTGATATCAAAATAGTCAGTCTTCCCTGTCGGGGTTCTTACACAAGATAAAGCCCTACCATACATATCCTTTATGAGATTAATGTATAGGACAGGTACTTGTCTCTTCTCCAAAACTCTCCACAGCATCTCTTGTGGGACGGAATCATAAGCCTTCTCTAAATCAATAAAGATCATATGGAGATTCTTCCTTTTATCTCTATAAATCTCCATTGTTCTCCTCAGCAAATGGATGGCTTCAATAGTTGAGCGACCTGGCATGAATCCGAATTGGTTTTCTTTTACTTGGGAAACTTGCCTCAACCTTCTTTCGATCACACGTTCCCAAATTTTCATAGTATGACTCGTCAGCTTGATATCTCTGTAATTTGAACAATTTTGAATGTCTCCTTTGTTCTTATACAGAGGCACCACGATACTCCTCCTCCAATCTTCAGGCATTTTCTTGCTTCGCCAAATAACATTGAATAGATTCGTAAGCCAAGTCAAACCACGCTCACCTAAAACTTTCCATACTTCTACAGGGATGTCATCTGGTCCAACACCTTTCCCAGGTCTCATAACCTTCAAAGCCTCCTCTACTTCTTTTCTTTGTATTCGTCTATAGCATGCACGATTCAAGTAACTTTCACTACTAGCTAGATCACCCAAAGTGATCTCTCTATTTCCTTCTCCAATGAAAAGTTTATGGAAGACTGCTCCCATCTAGTCTCTATATCCTTCTGAGTAACAATCACGTGACCTTCCTCATCCTTAATGCATCTCACTTGAGAGATGACATAATCTAATGGTCCAGAATCATTGCTCTCATGCTCTCACAGTTTTTGGCTCTCACATGATCACCCCCTCTCTCTATATATACACGTGAGGAATGAGACCCTACTTCATGAAGTAGGCAACCTTACCTACTTCATGCCCATTTTCGCCACTTTTTTTATTTTTTTTAGAAAATAGCACCATGTATCTTCATAACTATATCCATCTAATATGCCACTCCAATTTTGTCCGAAACAAAGACTCATATGTCATCCATCCAAAACATGCCGATTACGGTAATTCTAAGAGCGTTAAAATTACATGTTCTATATGGAGGGCATACAAGTCTCTGTTTTTGACAAGATTGGAATAACATATTAGGGGGAACATAGTTATGAAAATACATTGTGGTATTTTTGAAAAAAATAAAAAAAGTGATGAAAAATGAGCATGGAGTAGGTAAGTTTACCTACTTCATATAAAGAATTTCAAGCAGAAACTATATATTAAAGCCTTGGTCTGTCCTAATAATATTGCGAGTTGAGGCCGGAGGGATCCATTGAGGTATCCTTCCCAACTATATATGACACACTTTGGCTGATATGATGGATGCTTTGTATTAGATTAGCAAGTGGTACTGAGTTGGTTGTGTTTGCGAAAATTGCGCGGAGATCTCTTTCTTCGATTTAGGCATAAGTAGTTTGTGAGCTGACTCTTTCCTTCTATACTAGTCCATCATACTATCCGGTATGCTCGTCCAGCCTGAGTCATTGAGGAAGCTACTAGAAAACAAGCAGGTCAAGGTGGCCATTTTGTTGTGGAGGCACGAGCAAGCTTTTTTCTAGAATATCAAGCATAACACTCTTTCTTCATGTATTTTCTTTCCGTCTGAAGTGAGCTCCCTTCTCTCTCTCTTTCTCTCTCCATATTCAAGTGGAACTCCTCCAATCTCAATATTTGACTTGGCTTATGGCAAAATTTGAGAGTATGTTTTGACCGTCTTTCTACGTACGATCATAACAACAATCTTTTAGCGTTTCTACGGAATATGAACACAATCACCCGTGGATTCACATGTACCCATATTATCATCTATTACCTATTTAAAGCTGGGTTTGCACCCAGTGTAGTGACACGTGGATGGTCTCTGGGGGCAAGAAACCCAACTTTTGCTGGTAAGCTCGGTTCTCTACTCTCTTTTAACACGTGGTCCTCTCCCACTACTCCCATTCTCGAATCTCCCGTGGTCTCACTCTCACATAACAAATGCCCCTCCGCATACTCTCTCTTCTCTGTCTATCTACCGTTTTTTTACAATTTGGCAATTGACATACACATCTTTTCTTTCAAATTTCCAAACATACTCCTTTTATCTCTCTCCTTGAGCACTACAAAATACGATCTTGCTCTAATATTAGGAGCGACTCTCTCTCCTATATTTTGTAAATATATGATCATGTTCAAACATTAAACATTTTCCCTGACCGTCTATCTTCCCCCTCCCACTTACTATATATATATCTCCCTCCCACTTATTATATATATATATATATATTCACTGCATTCCAAAGAAAATAGATGATTTTTTATAAAAATGATTTCAAAAATAAGTATTAGTAAAATATAATATTTTATTTGATAAGGCTAGATCTTAGAAATTTATCTAAAAGACATAAAAGTGGAGAGTAAAGATTATGACAGGGTTGAGTATTGGGTCGGACCAGTCCAATTCGGCCCAAAACCTGACTCATGTAGCCCAGCCTGAACCCAAGCCTGTAAATAATTGGTCCAGGCTTCGGAACTTAATTCAACCTAAATGTATATTCGGGTCGGGTTCGGGCTTGATAGGGCCCAAACCCAAAAGCCCGATAGCCCTGTCCATTAGCTCAGCCCGTTTCAAGGCCCAAATTGCTCGGCCCGTCACTTGACCCATTGGGCCATTATTTTATGCATATGAGTGATTATAGAATTCAAATGGATATTTAATTCTAAACATATTAATTTAATTAAATGTAACAACCACCATTGTTATATATACCATCATGATAATAACTTTACCATGTTAAAAGACATATATTATAAACAGTTATATTGAACTGGTAATATATTCATCATGTTTAGAGCATATTGTTGTACATTGTAAATTCGTATCATGAACATGATTATTTACTATTATCAATGTGGTAAAATATATTTGCACGTATACAGAATACACATTTTTGTTGGGGATGAGTGGTGTATTTAGAAGATAAAAACACACTCAATATATCCTGGAGTACAAATTGGGTCGGCCCGGCCCGAACCCGGCCCGTAATGTTTGGGCCTGGTTTGGGATTGTGCCTAGATTTTGAAAAATAAAATGGGACTAGGCCTGTCCTGTTAGCCCGTACACTAAAATGGGTTTGGACTGGGCCAAGCTGAACCTGCTTGAACCCGATTATGCTCAACCCTAATTATGGGTGTAAAGATGTGGTTATTCCTTATCTTTTATAAAAAAGGATGACATATGTATTGGTTTTCTTCTTATGTTTAAATATTCATGTGTAATAACTATAGAAAAATTCTAAATTATAATTTATTAACGTAATGAATGAATATTATTTATATTTATATCTATATTATATATTAAAATGAGATTTTCTCCTCCACTCCTGATGAATCTCCATTTCATCACCTTTATTCTATCATTTTGGCCTCAAAAAACCTCGGCAAATGCATGTAAACAGCATTAATTTGTACATAATAGCATTCATTACTCATTGTATTAATTGTACATTAAATAAGGTTTTTAATGCCAAAATTATAGAATAAAGAGAAGAAAAGAAAAAGGAATAAAATTTTGTAAATATTTTATGACCCTAACCCCGAGACCAAGGCCAGCATGGTATTGGTCGACAAGGAATAAAGTAGGGGGAGATAAGGGCTGATATACAATAAATACCCCATTTATTTATTCATCCCTTTATGCATTTTTGACACCTATTTTATGCATAATTATTTATTCATCAAATAAAGAAACTTTGTTCATAAAAGTTGTAGATAATAATGTAAATAAAAATACAAAATTGAGTTTGTATAAAAATAACACTCAGTGTACATTTTATACACAGAATAAAAAGCCAAAATCTCAACTTCACAGACCCATATCTTGCAAATAAAAACTCCAAATCACCCAAACTCACCTTTAATTGTATATAGCATTTCATAAACTATTTTATAAAATTGATCTCATAATTTTTGGAGTCCATCTGTGAAAGTTAGGTTTTTGGCCCTCCTTGTATATAGACCTGATTAAAATATTCATTTTATTCAATCTTTAGTATTTCTATAAATTTGCATTTTTATAATCTTGTAACTCATGTATATAATACATGTACATATTGAAATTTGAATAAAACCAAAAAAAGAATTTGTAAAAATAAAATAAGTCTATGAATATATAGACAAAATACCTATACTACCTGTATGTGCATAAATAAAAGGAAAAGCACTCTTTTATTCTTTATTCTTTTATATTTTTATAATAATGTATATATTATATGTGTCTTATTAAAAATACAAATCCTTAATAAAAACACATAAAATTAATTAAATAAATACAATGTGTATAATATATAGGTAAAGTACCTATATATATACTTAGAAATACATAGACCTATTTATTTAAAAATACAAATAAACTTATAAAAATCAAACAAAAATACCTTTATACTCACAAAAATAAGTTATAAATTTATAAAATAAGCCAAGAAAATAATAAAAGAAAATAAATAAATTAAAAATAAAATATCCAAAAATACATGTAAATACATACATATACACATTACTAAAATAAAACTACAACAAAACACCTCGAAAAATTCAATAAAAATCAGGAATAAATACTACATGAAATAATACACATTTTTTATTTTATAAGCAAAAATTAATAAAATCATTTCGGATGTCAAATAAATCAATCTTCCTTCTGACCTGCTATTTTGTCTCGTAGCGGCTTACGTGGCCCAATGAGACGCCGGCCAACGTTGACCCCCTGGTCAACTGTCCCATCCCACGTCTGGCAGCTCTGAACAGTCCACTCCCCCGATTTCCTCCCTTTTTCCCGGGCACACCATCCATCAATCGACAACGCTTCCTTCACAAGATTTGTTCCCCAATCTTCCATGATGCCCGCCGAAATCACAGATCAACCAAATGCTCTCTAGATCATGAAATAATCGCCGGTCAATAAGGCTACTCGCCAATGTGTATAAATAAAAAGCTCCGTTTCCTTCCTCGAATTTGGCCACTTTCATTCCAACCTAACGCCTAGATCTTGTGCCTGGATTGTTCCTCGTGACAGGGGGAGTAGCCCAGCATTGAGATTCGGCCGGAGGGAGGAGAATTTTGACGCGGCGGAGCTCCGGCGTCCGCCCTGCTCCCTGGAGGCCCCCAGGTATAAGAGCTGTCCTTTTAATGCATTCTTAGGTAGTTTTTAATGTTAGCATTTCATTTCAGTAGTTAGTTTAGTTGTTAGTTGATCACATTAGCGTAAAAAGCAAAAATCGAAGTTCGCCGGAGCTCCGCTCCGGCGACTTCTTCATCGTGAACCTCACTGTATCCGACCACCTCGATCATCCCATCTCGTTCCTCGTCGTCTTCTCCATCTTTCGCACCCATCAGATCAACCCAGGACCCTCGGTCTTGGTGAATCAGGGTTCCAACTCCGCCGCTCGCCGGAGCCCTTCCGCCCACCTCCATCTTGCACCGCAGCTTCATAACCCCGGGTCGAGGAGATAGCTCTCTCGCCCGCGGTTCTTCCTGTGCAGGTACCACGAGGAATCGAGCCCTTCTGGGCTTGCTTTGACCAGGAAGAGGTTCTTGGGGGCCACCTTCTTCTCCGACCTCGCTCCACCGACTCAGGCCCCCAGGAGCCATGAGATCACCATCAGACGACGCGGAGGCCTCCCAGCTACGATCAGGACGCTTCAGATGCACAGGAGGTGCCCGGAGAAGCTCGAGCGACCCGATCAAAGCTCGCCGAGGGCGAGTTCATTCCCAGTTCTTCCTGGTGCCCTCTGTACCGTTGGATCGAGCGGGGCGGCCCATATTGCATGCCAGCCGTCCGATGAAGAAGCACACCCACCGTCAGATCAGCCGGGATGTTCTAATCCCAGCCCTTCATCGCCGAAACGAAGTCCGCCGTCCGATGATCGCCACGTGTATAAGTGGCGCTTCCAGCGCCGCAGGATGCAAGGCCTTATTTAAGGGGTAAATTTCATATCTCGCCCCTTACTTTTTGTATTTAGGGTTTGCTCCCAAAAATAAAAGTTTCAGTTGTAAATAAGTTGTAAAAATTGCAGTGGACCCCCTTGATGTTTCTATATTTACATTTTAGTCCCTCCGCGCCTCACGTGCAGCAACCACGTGAGGCGCGTGAAAATTGCATCTAAACCCTGCCGGGTTCTTGTATTTATGAAATGGTCCTGAAAATAAAAGTTAAAGTGTATTTTTATTGTAATTTTTGCATGTATGCCCCTGCCAACTATTTTATTTGCAAAAATACCCATGCCAGGCCATTTACTTTTTGAAGGCTTTGTCTATTTATTTCATGCGTCATATTTAATCGAAAAATCTTGCAAAAATAGACTTAAGCCCCTGTTTGGTCATGCTTGAACGCCATATTTTTAGTTTTGCATTTTGTGCATTTTTGCATTTATTAAAAATCAAAAACTTGTCTTTCAGTCCCTGTCTAACTCATAAAACCCCAAAAAAATATGAAAATGCCTTGAAAAATTCCAAAAAAATTATATGCAGTGTATTTTGTCCTATATTAGTGTCAGACCAAAAATCCCTAAAAAACTCAAAAAGAAAACCTTAAAAATTCAAAAATGCCCAAAAACTTCAAAAAAATATAAAAAATCAAAGAAAAATCAGAAAAATATGAACTCAGGCCCTACTTATGCTATATTTTATTCTTGTTGTTAGAAAATTAAAGGGGAACATTTTTGAGGCTGTTAGCTATTTTTCATCTCTATTTTTGTGACGGCCAGTACCCAGTCCCCTGTTTGCTTTGATTTAGCTATTTTTAAAATGCCAAAAATACTTGCAGAAATACCCAAAAATTATAAAAACAGTAAAAAACCATGAAAATCCCAAAAAGATCTTTGTCCTGAATTTTTGACTATTTTCTATTATTTTTGTGAATATTATAACACACCTTTTATGTATATATATCTATATCTATATATCCAAATATATATATATATATATATATTATATATACTCAGTAATATGAATTCTCTTTAATCTTAATATGATAAAAAAAAAGAAAAAAAATAATGTATATATATATTATATTATATTTAGATACACATATATATATATTACATGTATTATAAGCTCTATGCTTAACCTCTATGTATATATATATATAATGAATTTGTATTATATAAATATATATATCTATATGTATACATGATACTTAAGTATTATATTTTAATAATAATAATAAAAAAAAAACCCACACAAGGATGACTAAGATTGGCACGTAGGCTATGGTATTTTGTGTTGCTCTCTGTGGTTCGACCTCTACATATTTGTCACTATACATTTTATGGTAGAGTAAATAAAGATTAATTCACATTTGTTTTGAGCTTGATTGTTGTATTCTTTGGATTGTGGGTTAATTGCTGATTGGCAGCGGTCTTCCATGAGTGGTCGCCTCGGCGACAACACTTCTATTTTTTTATGGTGGCCCTCGTGGGAAGTCCGCCCGTTGTCAGATGGCGCCGTTGCCGGGGAGCAATGAGTATAGCCAAATAGATTTTTGTCATTCTTGTATAAAAATGTAAATTCATGATTCATTCTTTGTGATTATTTTTTGTGATTAATCACCATGCTTTATTTCTTTATTTATTGTGATTATTTTTTGTCATTAATCACCATGCTTTATTTCTTTATTTATTGTGATTATTTTTCTCTGCTCTATCTAATTGACTAAGTATGCTAATGCAATCTTTCTGTGACTTTGATGCAAGGGACTCCCACGCGAGGATGGCTTCCTAGGAGGCCAAGGCAGCCGAGCTTGGAGGAGGATGGTTTTCTCTTCTCGTGACCATCTGGAGAGTGCACCAAAGAAGCAAAGAGAGGGGCATTAGATAGGCTAGATACTTAGGGAAATTATTTTTGTAATTCATGGTGAGAGAGAGACTATTTTGGCATGTAATAACTAACAGGACTCTACTCTTCACAATGAGGTCCAGTGCCTGGGTGTTTGTTCACCTGGGGGCCTCATCGCTGTTTTCCGCGATTTCTACCGCCTTCTTTTCTTTGTTTGCCGCTGTTTTGTGCTTTTCGCCTTTATTTTACTTTGTTTTGTGTGCTTGGAGCCCTTAGATATAGGTTGCTTGACTCGGTAGCTAGGTCCAAACATTAATAAGAATGCATGTTCCTATAGTCTACTTCGTATGGATCTAGTCAAACTTAAACAGCCAAGTCATTTATCTCTTAACCCACGTGCCGTGAGCAAACCCCATCAAGCGCTACTCCTGAACTCGAGTGTGTCGAGAAGAGGAGGGGTGAGCCAAGACCGGACCCCTAGGTTAAAGATAAATGACCAGCTTTTGGTTCTTCACGTTAATAGCAGCTAATGTTTAGGGCGATTTTGACGAATGCACACCGCCATGTAGATAGGTTTAAAAATTCTGTTTTGCATACCACATGGAGAGAGCTGGGATGCACTGTAAGTCTTCTAACTCAGCATGCATCATTCGGTTCAATGGTGAGATTTCCATCATCGAACCACTCGCATGGCTTTTCCGCTATCTCCCTCTGATTTTGAGCACCTAGGACTTAAATGAAAACCTACAAAAACGTTAGGCGCTGGTATGAAAACAGATCCAAAAAAAAAAGTGAAAACCCAAAAATTAAAACAAGGGGACTGCTAAATAAACTTTGACCTTAATTAAAATCTGTAATGGACTATCCTTGTACCGGGTTCATAAAGCCCTCATTGTTTTCAGGTACTTTGGAGGGGGACCAAAACCCTACTCCCTTGAGCGAGTGCGACCCCTAAGGATTAGAGCCCAAAACCCAGTCTGCAACTGCCTTGTGTATCGCCTGGATTTCCGAAGTAATGGCGCTTCTATCGTACGTAGGCGAGTAGGACTTGGTCACCAATGGTGACTCTCTGTTGTGAGAGCATCGACCCTGTCCGAAGTATTGAGCATAGGCCACGCCTTCACGGGGGTGTCTGTCTCATCGTCCTGCGTCCGAGTAGGTTCTTGCACGCTCACGGGTGATTCCGTTGCGAGCGAGAACCGAAGTATTGGTTTCGCCTATCGGCTTCCTCTCTCTTTTCTTTGGCTGAGTAGGGATCCAGGAAGGGTTACAAGGACTCCAAAAAGTACAGACTACAGGTTACACAGGAGGAGGACAAGTACGGGATACTCTTCCGGCAGTACTCTCTCTCCTATAGGGTAGCGTACTAAGGACTTGTTATAAGATATGCCTGAGAATCACAACTCTAAAAATGAAAAGATAATAAGTAGCCGAGCTTTCACGGCTTCACATGGCGTGAGTTGGTGAACCCAATTTTGTCTTGTGTTTGTATGGATCTAGCTTAAGGTTCAAAGATCGAAGTCCCGCGCCTTTGCGCCAATTCTATCTTCCTTTGACCACCCCGCTCAACCGAGCCTTTCTACTGTTTTACACTCCTTTTTGTTCCTCGTTGACCATCGTATCATTCTTCCAAAATCCGATATTCTCTTGTGCTCCGCGAAGTTGATCCATGGATGGTTTCGTCGGGACCATGCCGACACCTACATCGATTCCATGGACTCACCTTCGCCAATAATTTCGAGGCGATTCCAGAGAACCGATCCAGACTTTGCGGATCGAACTCCAGACTCCTCGTCTTCTACCTTTCTCTTGGCCACCAAATAAACTGGGATCACTTTTGTCCCACTATCACCGTTGTGAATGGGAGTCGATTACAGTCTACATCATTTTTCCATTCACAACACGCTGGGGTTGACTTGAACTCCAGCCTCATCACGACAGCTGAGTATTTATGGCAAGTGATCTGAGTCGGACCGTCTCATTATGCAGATAGAAGACAGTGCGAGCCCTGGAGACTACTCCAGAATTCATTTCGTCCGATTCAGACCCTGACATGGCGCCAGGAGGAAAGGGCAAGGGTCAGCAGCCACCCACACCAGAGGGACAGATGCCAGATCAGAACCAAGTCAATGCACAGTTGCTGGCATCCATCCAGGCAATACAGCAGCAGCTGACTGAGCAGGCCCTTACGCAGACGGCTTTTCAGGATATGTTGAATGATATGATGAACCATGATGATGGAGGCAGAGGCCGAGGCAGAGGAGGCAGGGGAGGAGAAGGTGAAGGTGGTGATGACCACAATGATGATCTTGAATTACCACCACCAAAACCTACCCTTAAACAAACATACAATCCAGGAGACAGCCAGATGACCGAGTGGATTCTCATCCCACCGGTACACGCTCACTTTGAGCTGAAACCACAATTCATAGCCCCTCTCCCTGCATTCCATGGCAACACCAATGAAGAGCCATACATTCACCTGCAGCAATTCTCCCGCATTTGCCGCACCACCCACTATCCGAATGTCCCCCTGGACATTGTAAAGATGACGGCTTTCCCCTTCAGCCTACAGGACAAGGCCCTTTATTGGGTCAATCATATGGGGAAGGTTGTGACGACCTGGGAGGAGCTAAAGTCCGCCTTCTTGCACAAGTATTACCCTCTGGGTCGACTCAACCAGATGCAGGCCCGTATCAGTAATTTCTCCCAAGGACCCCATGAGTCGATACATGAAGCATGGGAGAGATTCACTGATCTGCAGGAGAAGTGTCCCCATCATGATATTCCGAAGACCAGCTTGGTTCAGCATTTCTTTGGGGGACTGAACATTGAAAGTCAAAGGCTCGTAGACGCAGCATGTGGGGGCTCACACTTCAATAAGGATGAAGATGTCGTCTGGCAGATCTTTGAAGAAATGGCCGAAGGAGAGGCTGCCCTCTCTTCATCCAAGGCTTATCAGAAGCAACCCCAGATCCTTCAAAAGCAAGTGCACATGGCAGCATCTAAGGAATTAGAGAGAGATGAAAGCTCCAACCTCAGCATCATCGGGGGACATCTCTCTAAAGTTGACATTATCGAGAAGCGATCAAAAGATCTGGAAAAACTCGCCTTAATCGAGAAGAGGACCCAGAGTTTGGACAAGCTGGATCACATCACCAAGCAGCTAGAACTGCTGGTAGGTACCATCAATTCTGTTCAGTCAGCAGCACCGCTCGAAGCTTCAGCTGAGAGAAAAGACGAGCAACCACCGCTACACCAGCCTCAGCCAAGCCAGCAACCACCGACAGTTCAGCACGTGTACTACGTGCAGGCACCTGATCAGAGCCAGCCGCAACAGCAGATGGTTGTGTACCAACCAGAGTTTATCTCAGACACCGATTCAGTGTTCCCGCCACCACCCCTGGTCCAGGAAGTTAATGGGGTTTGGACTAATGATGCACAGCCGACCCGTCCTCAGGGACAACTCCAGGGTCAGCCATTTGCCAACCGGCAGTACCACCAACCTCAGGGTGGTCGTTTTGGGCACCCCTCTCAGCAACACCAGCAGCCTCCTCAATTCGCACATCAATGGAGGCAGAACTTTCCGTATCAGCAGCAGCCACAGTATCGCCATCCACAACCGTATCACCAATACGCGGCTGCTCAGCCTCAACCATACCAGCAGTATCCCCCTCCGTCCTACCAACAACTTCAACTTCCTGCTCTGCCACAGCAACACCATCAGCAGCCTCCCAACCCATCTAACCAACAGCAGCGTGGTATGCACACTGCATCTTCTGATGTGCCCCCAGCTAATCCCACCATGGAGTGTCTAGCCCAGCTTGTCCAAGGGCTAGCGGAGATGACCAAGCGGCTTGATGACCTGACCGCCACTCGCACTACCATTCCGGCGCAGGTCGAAGCCAACCCCAACAATTTCAAGAAGAAGGAGCAGGTAGAATGTGATGTCCAGTCCACGTGTGATAATGATATTACTGCTTTTTCTAATGCTGTTACTCTCAGGAGCGGTAGGGCCTTGCCTCCGCCTGCTACCAGATATGGGGTGAATAAAGAAACAGGTGGATCGTCATCTTCCGCATCAGCCGTGTCAGCTCCAGGGGCGGGTGAGGAGGAAGAGGAAGGAGAAGCCAGTCCAGCCGTCGTGCATTGCCAGAAGCAATTCCAGCCAAAAATACAAAAAAATCCGCAAAAACAAAAACACCAAAAAGAAGCCTGTAGCAGAAGTGAAGCCGCGCCAGCCTTGGAGGAGCCGGCAGCAGCAGCCGATCCTGTGCCAGCCGATAGAGCCAATGCTACCCTTTTTGATCGCCCAACAGCACCAGCAGAGTTAGATCCAGCTTGTACGCCTTTTTGTAGTCCGGATGTACAACATTCTGTGGGCGATAATCTTGATGTAAATAAGAACTCTAATTTTCCTGCCAGTAATGTGAATATTCCTTTTCCGCATGCAATACAAAAGTCCAAAAAAATGACAAAAAGAAAAACTGCATTGTCTGATCCAGGTGTTGTAGACATTTTGGATAAATTGACTGTTGAGATTCCCTTGTTAAAGGCCGTGGAATACATGCCAGCTGTGAAGAAAGGATTGAAAGAGGCATGTACTGACAGGCGTCGGCCAGCGCAAGACAACAAACGCCGAGAGGTAGAAAAACACGTTTTGTCCATGGCCACAGTTGCAGCTATCACCAACCTCCCCCAGAAAAAGCAAGACTCAGGAGCACCTCTGATCAGTTGTGTGATTTTTGATCAGGTCTTCGAGCGTACTCTTCTTGACAGTGGTTCTTCCATCAACCTTCTGCCCTCGTCCATAATGCAAGAATTCGGGCTGGGACCGCTCAAGCAGACACGAATGATCCTTCAGTTCGCTGACCGATCCGTTAAGCGGCCCCGCGGTTTGTTGGAAGACGTGATAGTTACCGTGCAGGAGATGAGATTCCCAGCTGATTTTGTAGTCCTTGACATGGACTCTCCTGCACCACTGCTCCAGACTCCTATCATCCTCGGCAGACCATTTCTCCGTACTTCTGGTGCCGTGGTTGATTACGGGTCTGGCAAGATCACCTTCAGCTCGAACACCAAACAAATCACGCTCACCATGAACAAGGAACAGAACGCCACAACTGATGAAAGTCAAGCAGCATCAGAAGCAGACTGTGATTTTATTGCGGAAATCAGAGACTCGGAGTTGTCACTGGACGATCCATGGACCCAAGAAATCCTCACTCTTGAGGAGGACTTGGAAAGCACAGTCATCATAAGCTCCGATGATCCATGGGAGACAGATTCTCAGATACAAGCGCATCTTCTTGAGCATTCACTCCAGACCGAACATAATCAGCTCACCGCAGAACCGTTCGGTACATCACTTGGATCTCAACAGAATGTTGAGGATGGTACTAGTCTCAAAGTACATCCCACCACCAGCATGGTATCAGAAGTGACCGGTAAAGGGGACAGACTGAAACCAGAACTCAAGCCACTTCCTGCAGGCCTGAAGTATGCTTTCCTTACGGGTGAAGAACACATGTATCCAGTCATCATCAGCAGCAGGCTGAATCTGGATCAAGAATCTCGACTCCTCGAGATTCTAGAAAAGAACCGCAAGGTACTTGGTTGGAACGTATCAGACCTCCGAGGGATAAATCCGGCTCTGTGCTCACACCATATCTATTTAGAAGACGATGCCAAGCCGTCCCGCGAATTCCAGAGAAGGCTAAACCCTAACCTTCGGGACGTGGTCATGAAGGAAATCACAAAGTGGTGTGATGCAGGCTTCATTTATCCCATCTCCGATTCAAAGTGGGTAAGCCCCCTGCATGTAGTTCCCAAGAAATCCGGGCTTACTGTGGTCACAAATGAAAAAGGAGAGGAGATTTCAACTCGGGTACCGACATCCTGGCGGGTGTGTGTTGACTACCGCCGCCTAAATGCAGCAACCAAGAAGGACCACTTTCCCTTGCCATTTATTGATCAAGTCTTGGAGAGATTAGCAGGCAAGGAGTTCTTCTGCTTCCTGGACGGGTACTCCGGGTACAACCAAGTGGCGATCGCCCCTGAGGATCAAGAGAAGACTACCTTCACTTGCCCGTTCGGCACCTACGCCTTCAAGAGGATGCCCTTTGGATTATGCAATGCACCCGCAACCTTCCAAAGATGCATGCTAGCAGTCTTCGCCGAAATGGTAGGCAGTTTTCTCGAGGTGTTCATGGATGATTTCTCCGTCTATGGTGACAGTTTCGATTCTTGCCTCGAGCACCTAGACAGAGTGCTTCAGAAATGCCGGGAAGTCAATTTAGTGCTCTCATGGGAAAAGAGCCACTTTATGGTCACAGAGGGTATTGTGTTGGGCCATGTCGTTTCCAAACGTGGCATGGAAGTCGACCCAGCCAAGGTGGATGTCATTTCAAACCTGCAGCCACCTCAGTCAGTAAAGAATGTGAGGTCATTCCTGGGGCATGTGGGATTTTACAGACGATTTATCAAGGACTTCAGCCGCATTGCCCGACCTCTGACAGAACTTTTGTGCAAGGAGAAAGAATTTATTGTTGATCAGCCAGTCCTCCTTGCCTTCAATCAATTGAAGGAGCTTATCACTCAGGCTCCAATCTTGCAGCCTCCAGACTGGACTCTTCCATTTGAAATAATGACCGATGCGTCAGACTTTGCCGTCGGAGCTGTTCTAGGGCAGAGGAAAGATAAGGCGCCCTATGCCATTCACTATGCCAGCCGAAAATTAGATGAAGCTCAAAGAAATTATACAGTAACAGAGAAAGAACTGCTGGCTGTGGTTTTCGCCTTAGAGAAGTTCAGATCCTATTTGTTGGGGTCAAAGGTCACAATTTTCACAGACCACTCTGCTATTCGGTACCTACAGCAGAAGAAGGATGCCAAGCCCAGACTGATTCGTTGGATCCTTCTCCTCCAGGAATTCGATCTGGAAATTAAGGACAAACCTGGAGTTCAGAACGTGGTAGCAGATCACCTCTCCAGAATAGAGCAGCATGACTCTCCTTTGAGCAGCGCACCGATCACAGAGACCTTCCCTGACGAAGCTATCTTAGTCGTGGATGCTCTCCCTTGGTATGCTGACATTGTAAATTACCTCGCCTCTGGGGTAATACCTTCGGATTGGACGAAGAATCAGAAGAACAAATTCATGTCGACCATCCGCTTTTACCAGTGGGAAGATCCCCTTCTATTCAGGGAAGGAGCAGATTGTATTTGGCGCAGGTGCATTCCTCAGACGGAGCAATCTAGTGTCCTCGAGCATTGTCATTCACTCGAATCTGGTGGGCACCATTCTGGAGATCGTACGGCAGCGAAAGTATTGCAGTGTGGCCTCTGGTGGCCCACTTTATTTAAGGATGCAGCAGAATTTGTTAAAAGATGTCTTGATTGTCAGCGACTGAAAGGAACACTCACTGCCAAAGACTCAATGCCTCTAAAAATCATTCAGATAGCAGATGTTTTCGATGCATGGGGCATTGACTTCATGGGACCTTTCCCTAACAGTCAAGGTTTTGAGCACATCCTTCTTGCTGTAGATTACGTGAGTCGTTGGGTTTAAGCTATCCCCGCCCGAGCCGCCGACAGCAAAACAGTTTGCCAGTTTCTGAAGAAGAACATCATTTCGCGGTTTGGGATACCCAAGATTCTCATATCCGACGGGGGTAGTCATTTCATCAACAAAGAGGTCAAGAAGTTAACGAAGGAGTACGGCATCGATCACCGCGTCGCATCTCCTTATCATCCGCAGACCAATGGCATGGCGGAGTTATCCAATAGAGAAATCAAGACTATATTGCAGAAACTTGTTAGGCCAAACAGAAAAGACTGGTCTCAACTCTTGGACTCAGCTCTTTGGGCTTACCGTACGGCCTACAAGTCTCCCTTGGGCATGTCGCCCTACCGTCTTGTATATGGAAAACCATGTCATCTGCCCGTGGAATTAATTCACAAATCCCTTTGGGCAATTAGTAATTGTAACTTGGACTCACGAAAAGGTGGTCAGAAGAGAAAGGACGATCTGAACAGGCTCTTGGAATTCCGAGACTGCGCATACGATAACACCTTGATGTACAAGGAGAAGGTGAAACGCTGGCATGACCGGCACATCAGACGAAAGACCTTCGATGTTGGGCAGAAAGTGTGGTTGTTTGATGCAAAGTTGCGGATATTCCCAGGTAAATTAAAAAGTAAGTGGACAGGGCCATTTCGAGTATGTGAAGTGTGTGACAACGGAAGCCTTGCTATATCAGAATTGTCCCCTGACGCACAGCCCTTCGTCGTCAACGGCCAACTACTGAAGCCTTACTTGGAACCAGATTCATTCTTGGCCGTTGTTGACTCTATTCAGTTAGTGCACCCCGAGGATATCTCTACACCTCCTGCAGCACCAAAAGATTCAGACGATGTACTCCAACCATTATTGCTCTGATTTTCTTCTTTTCTTTGTCTTCTTTTCCTTATCTATTTTCTTTTTCTATCTAAAAGGTGCCGCCCTTGTAGACAGTTTTCTATACTTAGGACGTACTTGGTCCTAAGTATAGGGGGGTGTGCACCTAGGTCTTTTAATTTCGGTTCGATCCTCTCCATTGTCTCCTCTTCTTGTCTATACTTAGGAGTATCTTACCCTAAGTATAGGGGGAGACAATCTGAGTACGATCAGTGTATTCTCACCCTTGACCCCCCCCGCTTTTTGTACACCTGCTATACTTCGGATTATTTGATCCTTAGTATAGGGGGGACGGTCAACTTCTCATTCATTCATTTCGTTCGTATTTATTCTTTAGATCTGTCTATACGCAGTACGAGTTATGTCTTTGCTTTTTCCTTTCGATCTATGAGGACATAGCTCAAGCTAAGTATAGGGGGGGTCGTATATACTGTGTATATACTAAAAGCCATAACTCATACTGAAAAATAAAATATCACTACAACACAAAATAAAATGTAAAAAGTAGCTTTATAATAATAAAAGATGATTGTGAGTTCCTCAGACTAATTGTAATTATACTGACTAGTAAGTCAGAAAAGTGTTTTACGAAGCGTTCTTTTTGAAAAATCTTGTGAAAGTTGTTTGAAAATAGCGTGAACAAGTATTCAACGATTGAAAAGATTAGTTTGTGTGTAAAACCTATTTTCTTTGAGTGAAAGCAAAATATGTGAAAAATAGTGTGCAAACGATTGTGAAAAGTTGATTGTCAAAAAAATTGTTTTGAAAAATCTATTTGTGTTGTGTAAAACATTTGTAAAAGGGTTTTCAAATGCGTGTACATGTTACAAAAATTATTTTGGACTAGAGTTTTCGAAAACCCTTGTGAAAATGTTTCTCGAGTAAGTCTGAGGAATTTGCACAAAAATCTTTCATTTGTAAATGAGGAATAAGCTAAATAAAGTGTATAAGAACAGAACCATACTATACGTCAAATACAATTTTGTACCTACTGATTAATAAATCAGATACCTATACAGTATGATTTGAAAAATAGTGTGACCAGTTTTGGAAAATTTGATGTGAAATAATTTCAAATGCGTGAAACGGTGTTGATTGCAAAATTTTTCCTTGTGTGAAAGAAAGGATTTGAAAAACCTATGTGCAAATGTTTTGAAAAATGCTTGTTAAAAGTATTGTGAAAATTGTATATATCTACATATAGTGTGAAAAATCTTTGCAAAAATAGTTTTCAAATGTGTGTAAAGGATTGCAAAAATTATCGTGTACTATAGTTTGCAAAAATATTTTCAAAAAGCTATTAATAACACCAGTGCAGATACTAGTAAATCAGAAACAAGATACATACAATTCTTTCTATACATACCCAAATAAACTATTTCATTCATACCTGTAAAGTCGCTAAAAATTTCCTAAATGAAAACAAAGCAGCACGCCTGTGTAAATAAATATACATACTCTTTAAACATTTTCAGTTCATACTTCCTGTGCAGAGATTCTTTTTGTAAAAACATTCTTTGATCCTTCCAAATTTTTGTGAAAAATTGCATCATTCATTGCACATAGCATAAGCATACCATTCATATTCTTTTTGAGTGAAGCTTGATGATTGAATCAGTCTAAGAAAATCTCAAATTAGAGCTCGGTTAGACCTTACCGCACCAAATTGCACTGGAACCTTATGGGAACTAGGTTTAAGGTACTTCAGGTCTATTCAGACTTAATTCTTTGAGAAATCAGGGCTGGGTTCAAGTCACCTCAGTGGACTAACTAGAACTTTTCGAGACACACGTATGACTCTTGCCGACCGTGATCTAACTTGGACACCTGCACCTTTCACTTGGCTCAACCCAGTTGGAGTGGTGAGGGGGTTGGATTTGCCAGTCTGAGACGCACACGGGTGGAAACATTCGTCCTCGTCTAGGGAGGGAAGTGCACCCCAACCAGATTCAATAAGCAATGAGGTCTAAAGACAGGAGATTGTGGGTTGCGATAAAGCTTCAAAAGAGGGATAGTCTACTGGCTCAAGAGGAAAAACTCCTTATGTAAATGCTGCTGTGAATAGTATGTTGAAAAAAAAAATGATGAATGATGATGATGATGAGCAGGCCTGTACAAAAATAAAACGCCTGCAAAGTATGTACAAAGCCAATAAGCAAGCTTGAGCTCCAAAGACAAACATGTAAACCCGCAGCTGGATGACTTGACTACACTGGTCTTGCATCCCAGGATAGGTAGCTACACTGGCTACCGTCCATTCTTCTCTTCACCCCCTCCTCTTGAGCTGGTTGCCACTTGAACTTAGAAGGAAATACCCTGCTCCTCGAGGAAAGAGCTGTTGGATAGGGGAATCATTGGGTTGTCATTCTGGAGAAGTCAGTTCCTTTATCATTTCAGTTGGGGAGAGCCACTCACACTTACACCGTACAAGTCAGCTTCATAGTTATAAGAGTTTGCGTATGATGTAGACTAGTTCTGACCCGGCTATTGAGGTGGGTTGAACCGAGTTCTGTGATTACCGAAGGCTGTGGTACTTTAGAGCTGGTTCCCGACTAGGTTCCACACACCTTCACACCCAAGGTCTGACAGGAGCTCCAAATTCAGATTTTGTAAGGACATGCATTGCACTGAAAGCACCCCAATTCACTCTATCTTTCTTGCATTTTCCCTTTTCTTTTCTTTATTCATTTTGCGCTTATTGCATAAGTGTTTGCTAGGGACTAGCAAAGGCAAGTATAGGGGGGTGATGAATCTCCATTTCATCACCTTTATTCTATCATTTTGGCCTCAAAAAACCCCGGCAAATGCATGTAAACAGCATTAATTTGTACATAATAGCATTCATTACTCATTGTATTAATTGTACATTAAATAAGGTTTTTAATGCCAAAATTATAGAATAAAGAGAAGAAAAGAAAAAGGAATAAAATTTTGTAAATATTTTATGACCCTAACCCCGAGACCAAGGCCAGCATGGTATTGGTCGACAAGGAATAAAGTAGGGGGAGATAAGGGCTGATATACAATAAATACCCCATTTATTTATTCATCCCTTTATGCATTTTTGACACCTATTTTATGCATAATTATTTATTCATCAAATAAAGAAACTTTGTTCATAAAAGTTGTAGATAATAATGTAAATAAAAATACAAAATTGAGTTTGTGTAAAAATAACACTCAGTGTACATTTTATACACAGAATAAAAAGCCAAAATCTCAACTTCACAGACCCATATCTTGCAAATAAAAACTCCAAATCACCCAAACTCACCTTTAATTATATATAGCATTTCATAAACTATTTTATAAAATTGATCTCATAATTTTTGGAGTCCATCTGTGAAAGTTAGGTTTTTGGCCCTCCTTGTATATAGACCTGATTAAAATATTCATTTTATTCAATCTTTAGTATTTCTATAAATTTGCATTTTTATAATCTTGTAACTCATGTATATAATACATGTACATATTGAAATTTGAATAAAACCAAAAAAAGAATTTGTAAAAATAAAATAAGTCTATGAATATATAGACAAAATACCTATACTACCTGTATGTGCATAAATAAAAGGAAAAGCACTCTTTTATTCTTTATTCTTTTATATTTTTATAATAATGTATATATTATATGTGTCTTATTAAAAATACAAATCCTTAATAAAAACACATAAAATTAATTAAATAAATACAATGTGTATAATATATATACTTAGAAATACATAGACCTATTTATTTAAAAATACAAATAAACTTATAAAAATCAAACAAAAATACCTTTATACTCACAAAAATAAGTTATAAATTTATAAAATAAGCCAAGAAAATAATAAAAGAAAATAAATAAATTAAAAATAAAATATCCAAAAATACATGTAAATACATACATATACACATTACTAAAATAAAACTACAACAAAACACCTCGAAAAATTCAATAAAAATCAGGAATAAATACTACATGAAATAATACACATTTTTTATTTTATAAGCAAAAATTAATAAAATCATTTCGGATGTCAAATAAATCAATCTTCCTTCTGACCTGCTATTTTGTCTCGTAGCGGCTTACGTGGCCCAATGAGACGCCGGCCAACGTTGACCCCCTGGTCAACTGTCCCATCCCACGTCTGGCAGCTCTGAACAGTCCACTCCCCCGATTTCCTCCCTTTTTCCCGGGCACACCATCCATCAATCGACAACGCTTCCTTCACAAGATTTGTTCCCCAATCTTCCATGATGCCCGCCGAAATCACAGATCAACCAAATGCTCTCTAGATCATGAAATAATCGCCGGTCAATAAGGCTACTCGCCAATGTGTATAAATAAAAAGCTCCGTTTCCTTCCTCGAATTTGGCCACTTTCATTCCAACCTAACGCCTAGATCTTGTGCCTGGATTGTTCCTCGTGACAGGGGGAGTAGCCCAGCATCGAGATTCGGCCGGAGGGAGGAGAATTTTGACGCGGCGGAGCTCCGGCGTCCGCCCTGCTCCCTGGAGCCCCCCAGGTATAAGAGCTGTCCTTTTAATGCATTCTTAGGTAGTTTTTAATGTTAGCATTTCATTTCAGTAGTTAGTTTAGTTGTTAGTTGATCACATTAGCGTAAAAAGCAAAAATCGAAGTTCGCCGGAGCTCCGCTCCGGCGACTTCTTCATCGTGAACCTCACTGTATCCGACCACCTCGATCATCCCATCTCGTTCCTCGTCGTCTTCTCCATCTTTCGCACCCATCAGATCAACCCAGGACCCTCGGTCTTGGTGAATCAGGGTTCCAACTCCGCCGCTCGCCGGAGCCCTTCCGCCCACCTCCATCTTGCACCGCAGCTTCATAACCCCGGGTCGAGGAGATAGCTCTCTCGCCCGCGGTTCTTCCTGTGCAGGTACCACGAGGAATCGAGCCCTTCTGGGCTTGCTTTGACCAGGAAGAGGTTCTTGGGGGCCACCTTCTTCTCCGACCTCGCTCCACCGACTCAGGCCCCCAGGAGCCATGAGATCACCATCAGACGACGCGGAGGCCTCCCAGCTACGATCAGGACGCTTCAGATGCGCAGGAGGTGCCCGGAGAAGCTCGAGCGACCCGATCAAAGCTCGCCGAGGGCGAGTTCATTCCCAGTTCTTCCTGGTGCCCTCTGTACCGTTGGATCGAGCGGGGCGGCCCAGATTGCATGCCAGCCGTCCGATGAAGAAGCACACCCACCGTCAGATCAGCCGGGATGTTCTAATCCCAGCCCTTCATCGCCGAAACGAAGTCCGCCGTCCGATGATCGCCACGTGTATAAGTGGCGCTTCCAACGCCGCAGGATGCAAGGCCTTATTTAAGGGGTAAATTTCATATCTCGCCCCTTACTTTTTGTATTTAGGGTTTGCTCCCAAAAATAAAAGTTTCAGTTGTAAATAAGTTGTAAAAATTGCAGTGGACCCCCTTGATGTTTCTATATTTACATTTTAGTCCCTCCGCGCCTCACGTGCAGCAACCACGTGAGGCGCGTGAAAATTGCATCTAAACCCTGCCGGGTTCTTGTATTTATGAAATGGTCCTGAAAATAAAAGTTAAAGTGTATTTTTATTGTAATTTTTGCATGTATGCCCCTGCCAACTATTTTATTTGCAAAAATACCCATGCCAGGCCATTTACTTTTTGAAGGCTTTGTCTATTTATTTCATGCGTCATATTTAATCGAAAAATCTTGCAAAAATAGACTTAAGCCCCTGTTTGGTCATGCTTGAACGCCATATTTTTAGTTTTGCATTTTGTGCATTTTTGCATTTATTAAAAATCAAAAACTTGTCTTTCAGTCCCTGTCTAACTCATAAAACCCCAAAAAAATATGAAAATGCCTTGAAAAATTCCAAAAAAATTATATGCAGTGTATTTTGTCCTATATTAGTGTCAGACCAAAAATCCCTAAAAAACTCAAAAAGAAAACCTTAAAAATTCAAAAATGCCCAAAAACTTCAAAAAAATATAAAAAATCAAAGAAAAATCAGAAAAATATGAACTCAGGCCCTACTTATGCTATATTTTATTCTTGTTGTTAGAAAATTAAAGGGGAACATTTTTGAGGCTGTTAGCTATTTTTCATCTCTATTTTTGTGACGGCCAGTACCCAGTCCCCTGTTTGCTTTGATTTAGCTATTTTTAAAATGCCAAAAATACTTGCAGAAATACCCAAAAATTATAAAAACAGTAAAAAACCATGAAAATCCCAAAAAGATCTTTGTCCTGAATTTTTGACTATTTTCTATTATTTTTGTGAATATTATAACACACCTTTTATGTATATATATCTATATCTATTTATCCATATATATATATATATATATTATATATATACTCAGTAATATGAATTCTCTTTAATCTTAATATGATAAAAAAAAAGAAAAAAAATAATGTATATATATATTATATTATATTTAGATACACATATATATATATTACATGTATTATAAGCTCTATGCTTAACCTCTATGTATATATATATATAATGAATTTGTGTTATATAAATATATATATCTATATGTATACATGATACTTAAGTATTATATTTTAATAATAATAAAAAAAATATAAAAAAAAAACCCACACAAGGATGACTAAGATTGGCACGTAGGCTATGGTATTTTGTGTTGCTCTCTGTGGTTCGACCTCTACATATTTGTCACTATACATTTTATGGTAGAGTAAATAAAGATTAATTCACATTTGTTTTGAGCTTGATTGTTGTATTCTTTGGATTGTGGGTTAATTGCTGATTGGCAGCGGTCTTCCATGAGTGGTCGCCTCGGCGACAACACTTCTATTTTTTTATGGTGGCCCTCGTGGGAAGTCCGCCCGTTGTCAACTCCCTTACAATTGCTACATTACAACCTTCGTCAATGCCACATCCTACTTTTCATTCTATCTCTCTTTTCTATTAACATAACGTACTCCTATCTCTCTACATGTCCGCTCTCCCTTTCCCCACAACGTACTCCTATCTCTCTACATGTCCGCTCTCCCTTTCCCCACATGTATTCTCACTTCCACGTCAATCCTATATCCTTCTTCTTCTCCCAACTATAATATTTTCATATTTACATTTAGTAAAAGATATAAAATACATTTAAATTATAATGAATATGAAAACGCATTATTATCTATTTTGTATTATCTTATATAACTAATTATTTTTTAAAATATAATATTTCTAAAATTATATATTATCAAAAATATTTTATTGATTTTATAAGTTATTTATATCTAATAAAATATTCATTGAAATCTAATGAATTTAATTCTTAATTTTTTATTCTTGCAAATATTTGTTATCTAATACATATGGTTATTGTACAATAAGTAGGTCGTTTTAGTCTTTTATCTATATATAATATTAAGACTTTGCCTATACTATTTTTAATACATATTTTAAAATTTCCATATTAAACATTCATTCAATAGTAATAATTTGTTCTGATATATATGATTTAACATATAAGAAATAAATATGAGCATCCGATCCCCTAACTATTATGAAAAAATAAATTATATATGATATGAATATCTTCTCATCACAAACATACACACATATAAAAAATACAACTATTTAAAGTCTATCGATTATGCAAGAAATATTTCATCTTTGTTGTATTATAATAAATGAAAATTGAGATTTTCAAATTGGATTAGGATTCTACTTCATGTTAAAAATATGAAATCTGCTTCACTTTAAGAAAGGAATTGAATTTAATTACAATGAAAATTTACCATCATAATTAGAATATATGTTACTATTTCTTCTTATGTTAAATTTAAGAATCTATATTCAAATATGGTCAGTTTATCATTGATTTTTTTTCAAATTATTCAGCAATGAAAGGTTTCTATCTCGGTCTTTCTATTAGTTGGACACATGGCATCCATCTCTGTGCTTTATTATTCTATGATGTGCTGTCTATACTCCGATTAAGCACTCTCTTCCGCTTTTCTTTACGTTGCTCTCTCAGAAAAGAACTCTCACATCCCAATCTCTCTCCCCAATTCTCTTCTTTGTCCCCCCGTCTCCCAACATATCTCAATCCGAAAACCCCATCTCTCTTTGTGCATCCTTTTCTTTGTACTTCAAGTCACATGACTCCCCCTATAATATCCTCTCGATCCAGATATCGCTACTGATACACATATTATATTTCATCACGGACGTTGAAGTTTGGGTCGCAATGGTGGATGTGGTTGTAGATTCGGTGACGTTCGGTATACTAGATCCACATGGTGATTGTCGTTCACATGCATGAAAGAAAAGAAATAAAAATGTTTGATTCCATGACACAAGTGAAGTTGGTGTCGGGACAGGGACCAAACACGCTTTTGGTTCCAAAATCACATTCATTGTCAGAAATGGTTTTTGTTTTGAAATTTAAATGATCATTATCCATGTGGATGCATAATCAAGCGAGATAAGAGTAGAGATTTCGACTCCGCGACGTGAAAGTGGAGTTGGCACTGGGATCGGGACCAGATATGGATCCTTAAATTTTATGTATATATTTCTTAGTGGAAGCGAAGGGGAATGATGTGGATTATTAAGATCTCAAAATATTTGACTTGATGTGAAGTTACATATGTGAACCTTTCAAGGGCTTTGGTATCTCTTGAGCTAGACATTCATATTTTCATCAAATTTCAAGATTAATGATATAAATGATAATATTATTTGTCTTGCATCTAATTTTATAAAGTGATTTTTTACCCATTTTCAAATACCGAATGTAGCTAATAATTTTGTTATCCAAGTTTTTGTAGATGTAAATAAATTAAATGCAATCACAATTGTATGTTCCCTTTTGTCTTTCTATTCATGTTACATGTTGTGAATTTTATTAAGAGAATCCATTACTTGCTTAATCGGATTATATATTCATGATCATGAAAAAAATGTAAGAGGTTGATTAAATCAACCACGTTATTTATGCAACATTCTCTTATAAGTTAGCCTCTTAGGTTAAAAAGCTAATTTCCATATTTACAATATCTTAATCTCATGTCCATTTATAATAAGGTAATCTCTTAGCTTATAAAGCTAATTTTCATATTTATAAATCTTAATCTCATGTGCATTTCTACTCGAGTTGTGTCACTTCAATCAACAAATTTTGGTTATTAATAGGATAGGATGAAGAAACGTATATGCTTAATATTTTTTCCAACATTATGGATTAAAGAATTAAAAAAATCAATTGTTGTAATGAAATCTACATCAAATATATTTTATAATTTATTAATTTATATATATATATATATATATATATATATATATATATATATAATTCTTTCATTAAATAAGTTTTAGGCTAATTACAAAGAAAAATTGGTGCAAGAAGTTAGCATCTTTAAAAATACATTATACTAGTGAAATTAAATATTCATACATTGTGAATGTATTTTTGCTATACTATAAATATCCTTACACGTGGGTATATATTGCTAGATTTACGAGTTCAAATGTATCAACATTGTGTGAATGTTATTTTCTCATTGTTCTTTCTTTATTATACAAATCATATGATAAAAAAATCATATCATTTATGTAAATTTATCAATTCACACTTTTCTCTTGAAGAAGTAAAAAAGTCGACGACAAATGCTAATGCTTATTTTGCTTTATACATAATTAATTTAAATTCCATGACTCCAATATTTTCCAAAGCTATATTAAAATTTTGCCCGCAGCGAAGCGCGGGTAATTTTCCTAGTGTATTTTAAAATGTGAATTCGAATAGATGTATAAAGTTGACATACATGAGAGAAGTGTTATCCAATTTTATATATCATTATGAAATATATATATCACAAATGCAAACGAGACATGAATAATAACAGAAAATTTTGATAGAGGACCTTAGATATGCATATATGTATGTGTATGTATTTCACGGTTTACATGTAAGTGAAACAAAACATAGTATACGTATTTATTCTACAGGAATCACATTAAACACGCTGAAAGAATGCATAAAATGTTGTTACATATGACTTTAGATAAATATATAATTTTATTTATATGGTAAATAACTACAATATATTACATATGATATATCTATTTCCATTTGCATCCTATGATATATTCCATCGTGATTGTCGTAGTTATGTAATTGTTTAGGTATATTGTAAGTGTAAGTACATAGCTTCACAGACACTTCGTGTGACATGCTAATGATCACATTATGTATATTTCTTTATAAATAAAGTAAGCATGTGATGTCTTTAATCTCACAAAAGCATGTGATGTCTTTAATCTCACTACCTGTTTTTTAATAAGTATTTAGAAATTCCCCAATAAAAGCATGTGGGAACTTAATTTTCTCAATAAAGATCCTCGTCAATAATTGTATGTATATAAATTCTTTGCCCCCATCGAAGCATGGGTTATATATAGTCCTGGTCGTAAAATATTAATGGCGTGATTAAGCACATGATCACATACCACTTATTCCCTAGCATCCTATCATAATTGGTCTAATCAGTTGATATCACAAAGAAAAGAATATGAACTATGCGCTAAGGGGCATGAAGGACCTGCTCATACTCCTTCCTCGCTAAACCAGTTAAAACCATCATTCCTACCATCTACACACCTCATTATAAGTCTCATCTAGATGCAATAAAGTGTTACTCAGTTGATACTACTAGATAGATTGGTCATAACATCAAACGAAACTTCTTGACGTAATAATTAGTTAATACTACTAGATAGATTGGTCATAACATCACACGAAACTTCTTGATGTAATAAAAGTTTTTACTTCAATTTGTACATATTCCTATTATTAGGAGTGGGGAAGCGGGATGCTTGATTCCAAGATAGGTGAATAGTTGATAGTAGAAGGCAAAAGGCAAGGCAGGTTTGTTGAGGTCTTGGATCGAGGGTGGATTAACCAAGAATGGGGTATGTTTTAGGGAGGGCGTGACTGAGGTTGAATTGACTGGGCACCATTACTTGTCCTTTCTTGGGTCGTCATTCACAAATCTTCTTCCAATAAGTACTCTGTTCAGGAGTGGCCTTCCTCCTAGCATTATCACATATAGAGTCCCATCCCTCCTACTCATAAAGTGTATGGGGTTTATAGACACTTTTCCATATTGTCTCTATAATATTTTACTTTCTTTCCTTTGTTGTATTATGCTTTGCAATATTTATTATGCACTTCTTGGACCTATCTGGTAGAATTTGAAATTATTAAATACAAATATAATACACATTCTTATCAAATATCAGTGGAATACCCCTTTAATAAAAACATCTTCATTCCGTTCAAATATATGAAGCAGTGAAAATTAATATTCCTCTAAGAATTGAGATTTCTGATCTAATATAACTCAATAAATTCTTGACCAATGGGAGCAAATACAATGGGTTGGTAAATCTTATCAATATATGTAACTAAAGAGGATTCCATAAACCTTAAAAAGGGAATATTTCAAGTGTAGCAAAAAATATATACCTATCCCAAGAGTGTTATGTCTAACCAACATGAGTAAGCAAATCAAAACCAACTCTAGAATGAGTGAAATCGGACGCGCCTGTGCTGTGACAGGTCATATCTTGCCAAAAAGATGGACAAGATATGGGACTAGGGAAACATGA
Source organism: Ottelia alismoides (assembly GCA_037367405.1). NCBI lineage: Eukaryota > Viridiplantae > Streptophyta > Magnoliopsida > Alismatales > Hydrocharitaceae > Ottelia > Ottelia alismoides. The sequence goes on along the minus strand of JAZKJV010003941.1, from coordinate 255,916 downwards.
CTTTCCATTTTTAGGAGGTGAACGATTAGAACCGTGTCTCCGGCCACCATACGTGGCCAGATGTGAGAGATCGAGTGAGGTAGAACGTGAAGCGATAGTGAATCGAGAAATGGTGTAAGATCGGTAACCAGAGGCAGATAGAATCACAATGAAAAATTGGGAATGAGAAGTTAGGACCTAGAATTAAAAATTGATAATGGATTTAAGATGAAAATTAAATCTGAAATTATCTAGATGAAAGATTAAACGATAAATAAAATGGATCTTAACGTGGGAGTGGATGTAAGACGTGATGGCCTCGAAGAAGACCGACTCGCTGTCACCGGACGGTTCGGAGCTGAGCACCTTTCTACTACAAAGAATGCTCTTGGAGATTAGGCTCCTCTCACCAAAGGTTGATCAAGTGAAAATAAGGGAAGAGAAGCTAAATAAATAATAATAATAAATATGAATTTCAAGATTTGAATGGAGAGATAAAAGGAAGGATGTTAATGGTGGAACTAATAAAATAAATAAATAAAACAATTTTTGAAATTATATTAATTAAAATAATAATAAATACCAATAACTTAACGAGTCGTCTTAATGGTGGGTTAATTAAGGAATTACTTAAATTATATGCATATGATATATTATTTACATAAATAAATTATTTTCATCACTTTATTAATTTAAATAATAAATGTTAAATTTTTAGTTTTTTGTGGTGGTTACTTAAGGAAATCAATTGTATACATATAATATATACTCATGTTACATTAAATACATAGTTAAATAAGGAAATTATGTTATTTTATGTTTTATTTTTTATTTCTATTTTTATTTTAAATAACTATTAAAAATTATTTACAATTATTTATAAATACAATATGTATAAAAATAAATATAGATAAATATATATAATAAACAAAATTATAAAAACCACCTCAGAAAATCATCTTTCAAACCGTAACTCAAAAAAATATGAAACCACTGTCATTTTAAAGATAATTTAATTTAGAATACGATGCAAGTAAGTTTGATTCAATTCGAGTTTATATGAAGCCAGAATTTACCTTCAATTATCACTTTACAACTTTTTCCGAGTGTGATTTCTTTTATTCTATACATGATTTTATTTTACAAGTATTTTTATTATTTAAAAAATATTTTATTTACAATTTCGTTAAGAGAATTATTTAATTTGATGTCAATTTATGGGCAAAGAAAATAATGTAAATTTTATACAAATATTCACATAATAAATGAAAAATATTTATAAAATATTTTTGTTTGGATTTTCTGATTAAAGACCATATCTCCCCATACTTTATTCCTGCTCGATCAGGTCAAGTCTTGACCTTCTCTCGGGGTTTGGGTCAGCCTGTATCTATTAAATATATACGATCTTTTTATTTTCTTTATTTTTCCTTTATTTATTTATTTATTTTAGGTTAAGATAGTAATAAATGTACAATATTTGTACACAGATGCATGTTAGTATGAATGTGGACTTAGTAATATATACATGTGTTTTACAAGGGATTTTAAGCTAAAATAAATGAATAAAGATGATGAAATGCAGATTCATCACCAGGAAACCATGACTTTCCATTTATAGGAATCATGAATTGTACCTTTTCGATTTATTTTAAGATAACGTGAAGTGAACTGCTAGATATAAAATATAGAGAGACAAATTAAAAAAATATAATGTAACAAGTAGGACAAAGCATGAAAAATCTCCAGCTAGCTTATGGACTTCCATTGAGATATATGATTTCTGGGCATAATTGAGTATTGTATGTTTTTTTAACTCTTTCTTTCACGCAGAAAAAGGTACGAAAACTTATCAATAAATGGCTTCTTCTCCTTGCACCAATGGTTTTATCATGGAACTCATTTGTCAAATTTGTTCAACCTAGGTTCCACTACTGGTCCGTCCTATTCACCTGAGCTAGCCGCAAGAGATGAAGCCGAAGCTATATCAGTTACATCAACTGATTCAAAAAGGATGATTATAGAAAAAATCCCACCCAACGTGAAATAAAATAGTAGGTTAATAAATTAGCATCTTAGGATTGAGCACGTGAATTTGAGATGGACACTACACACATACCCCTTAGATTGTTCAATAGTAACTCTCATGAATTGCCATATATCCCGAAGTTTACAAAGATATGGTAAAAAATCTACAACATACTATTGAATTTGCTATAAACATGAAAATAGTCACGATCATCTTTGACAACAACGATCACATCCCATACCAAACATGGCAAGTTCTTTGACACAACGGATATCATAATTGTTGTATTTAGAATTAATGTAATTGAATTTTAATTTGGTAAACCTATGCCATTACATTAGAATTTAATTTGATTTCAATTGGGAAACTAAATTGCATGGGATGGAAAGTTGAGAATTCCCAAATTTGAAAAGAGAATTGTGGGTAAAAGATTAATACCACATCTAATGTTTCTAAACTTTTGGTGAACTTATATATGAGTTCACACCCCAAGCTCTTATAACAATAGTAGATAGGAGGAATGGAGGACCACACGCGCGCGTGCGCATGCGCGCGCTCCGCTCCATCTCCGGCTCGGGAGAATCAATTCAGATCTCGGATCTCGACACTATTTCTGCGGATTTCATTTGGCAGATCGATTAAATTAATCATACGGATTAATTTGGATTCGACTGCAATAGGAATTCAACCCGATGCAACATTTCATTTTTAGTCGCGGTTTTGGAATCTGAACGAACACGTCCATTGAGGGGCATTTTTGGAAGACGAAATGTACCACGCTAGGGCACACGTCCTTCTTTTATACCCCTCCCCGATGCCGTTTTTCTTCACTCGCAAGAAAGCCCTTCTCATGCTGCCTTGGCTCTGCTTTCGTTCTTCCTCTCTCGTGGACGAACCCGCTTCTCTTTCTCCCGGCTGCAATTCTCTGAGGTACATTCGAGGACGATCTCGTCGGTGTGCTCGGACGAAGATTGTTTACCGTCGTACCATGGGAGCGGATCACCAATAGCCTATGCAACGGTATTGTGGGGGTGATATCATCTTTAATGACAGTCCATTACATGGAGACGCTTGGTGATTTCTAATCCAATTTCTTTATCATTTTGTTTGCTGCATTGCGTTTATTACTTTGCCTTTCCTGGATTTCGCGTTGTTGATTTATTCCGAATAACAAATATGGTTAACTTATGCTTCTATTGTTTCCTACGTGCATATCATAATTGTCATATGAATTGAAAATACTTGATACTATTTTTGTTAATCTTGAATGCATTGATTCGTATTGATCTTGATAAATATTATTTTGTATATACCGTGATATAGATCCCTGTTACAACAATGTCCTGCAGAAGATGTTAGCTCTCTAACTCCTCTCATGTCAATGTAATGAATGCGAGGAAACCATATCCAATCTCACCCTCTACATCTTTAAACACGTTTCATGGTCCGGGAGACTAAATAATGCCAACGGATCAACATGAAATCACAATCAAACCATATAGGAACATCGTCACTCCCAGGTGACGAGCATCACAACATGACGACCTTGTAACAATGATCCAAACTGCAATGATTCCGAAGGCGACTTAAACCTTAGCCGGCTAAGGGAGCTATGAGGAACAATCATAGAGTACCATTTACATTGTTAAGCGCATGTTTACAAACCCAAGTTTCCTAACACAGTCAGTAAAATTACTTGGTATCACGAAGAAAAAAATATAAACTTTAGTGTGCGTTCGGTTCGGGAATAAGCAGAAATAAGGATGTGGAATAAGGAGAATAAGTGCCTATTCTTTGTTCGGCTGGAGGATATGAATAATGAGAATAAGGTGAAATAAAGATTGGTAAGGCGTGATAAAGATAGGAATAAGAGTGAAATAAGATAGAATAATGAAGAATAATCGTACCACTGGGAACCGTGTCGGGAGGAGAATTGGCCCCTTATTCCAGGGCCTATTCTCCAACCAAACAGACCTAGATAGAGCACGAGAATGCCATCACTCTAGTCCTTCCTCACCTAGACCAATTAAAACCATCAAACACACCATTCACACGCTCAGGATAAGGGTCACCTAGATTTAGCAAAGGGGAACCCTCCCTTGTTAACTACTCAACACTGCATAACATGAGTATGGTGCATTTCATCTAATGCTTCTTTTAATCATCTCGATAATTTCGACATGCTTATTACTCGGGTAATATGGCGTGGAGACATAGGTCGAAACACCACCCCGATCCTCCTTTGGCTAGAGATAAAAACGGATCTGATATGTCTATTTTCATATCCATATTTGCTTCATCTCTATCGAACACGAATACAGATACTGATATGATTCGGATATGCATTATGGAAACCACATCCTTAAAAATACGGATACGAATCCATATCTGATATTTATCGAATCCGAATACATATCGAATAAAGAGCAGACCCGAATAGAGATCGAATAAAGACCTATCCAAATATGAATTGAATAAGAGTGAAATCCAAATATGGATCCAGTAAACATGGAACCCGAATACGGATCGAATAAAGATCATATACAGATACGAATTGAATTTTTTTATCAAAGTTCAAATAATTTTAAGAATGACAATGAAATATAAATAAGTTGCATCATGACAAAATGAGGTGTCAAGGTGACCTCATTCTTGATTGGAAGCAAAAAAGGGATATGATTTTCGTAAGTTTTGTTCGTGCCCATCCCTAAGGGCTCGTTCGGTTCGAGAATAAGCAGGAATAAGGATGGGGAATAAGGAGAATAAGGGTCTATTCTTTGTTCGGCTGGAGGATAGGAGGAATAATCGTACAACAGGAAATCGTGTCGGAAGGAGAATAGGCCCTTTATTCCGGGGCCTATTCTCCAAACGAACAGGCTCTAAAGAAACAGAAATTTATTAATATCATAATATATATTGTACTATATAATGTATAATACTAATATAATCCGGAAAATTTTTACAATCTATATCCATATTCGATTCATCTTCGATTGATATCCGGAAATGGCTATCCATATCCGGTTATTTTTTTGAATACGGTAAACAGTTCGAATATATCCGTTTTCATCCCTACCTTAGGTTCGTTTGGTTGCAAGGTTACCTGTGGGTACTCTAGCATACCCCTGCTCTACCCCTGCATTCATTGGTTGGAATTAGTTGTATGGATCAAACAATTTATTTGTTATAATATTTTTTAATCACATTTAAATAAAAAGTTAACATAAAAAATATATTATAATCATTAAGAAATTAATATAACACACAATCAGTGTCAGATATCTATCATTCCAACCCTCTCCAACATTCTTAACCATTCAAACAGATACTATTCCCTCCGATCCAATAGCCAAAGAGGCCCTTGGCCTCCTCCAACTCATTCTTTACTCCTCATCCTTAAGTGCAATTTACGCCCATAGCCATAGTTCATCAATCACCAGCAAGGGTTTATCCATCTCCCTTGTTGCTTATGAGCTTATCCCCCGATCCTAGACACTCTACAAACAAACTCTGAGGGCACAAACTACAATTCTCCCCGCCTTCCACATCTTTTAATCACATCTTCCATTCCCTCCCCCACAGCCTCTTCTCGTCTCTCTCACTCCTTTTCTCTCTCTCTGACAGCAACTCCCCACCAATTCCTACCAGATCACGACCTCCCAGATCTCGCCGGAACCCTAACCCTAGCTCTCCTCCGATCAGATCTCGCCGGAATCATAGCCCCCGCTCGGGCGGCGCCGCTGCGAGATGGAGGCGGCGCTGGACATGGCCCGCTCCAAGGACACCAAGGAGCGCATGGCCGGCGTCGAGCGCCTCCACGAGCTGCTCGAGTCGTCTACTAAACCCCTCTCCGCTGGCGACGTGACGCCTCTCGTCGACTGCTGCACCGATCTGCTGAGGGACAGTAACTTCAAGGTCTCGCAGGGGGCGCTGCAATGCCTGTCGTCCGCTGCGGTGCTCTCCGGCGACCATCTCAAGCTTCACTTCAATGGGCTCGTGCCCGCCGTGGTGGAGAGGCTCGGCGACGGGAAGCAGCCCGTGCGGGATGCTGCGAGGCAGCTGTTGGTGACGCTCATGGAGGTCAGTCCCGGAAGCTGTATTGGTGACGCTCATGGAGGGGTTTACTGCGTTGGGATTGATAGTGGAGCGTGGCAAAATCAGGGTCTTTTGTTGTTTTATGCTTGAAATTATATCCTTGTATCCGAGGAGTTCGGGGTGATGTGGTTGTATGTGAAATGCTGGAAAGCTGTGATGTTTGGTGGGGCTTTTCTGGCAATCGGAGCCAATGGCCTTGGTGGAGAGGCTCGACGGTGGAAAGTAGCCTGTGCAGTACGCCGCTTAGCCATCTGCTTGTGACACATATCGAGGTCAGTCGCGAAGGTTAGGATCTTGGTGGATTTTGAGAGGGTTGGTGAGTGCTAATGGGGGCTTTCATGGTTTTGGCATGTTGGAATTGACGGTGGAATGTGGGCAAGTTGGGCGATTTTGGTGGTTTTTTTCGTGGCAATTGGGATAGGTTTGTGCCAATGTTGATTGCTTGGCATGGGATGGGAGACATGATGCTGCTACTTGAAAAATGAGGTCATTGTGGGTTTTGAGGGGTTTGGGTTGTTAGTCGTGGGAAATCCGTGTCTTTTGATGGCTCATGACTTGGAATTGAGATTCTTGTGGGTTTTGAGGGGGTTGGGATTTTGGGATTGAGCGTGGAGAGCCAATGTCGGTTGTGGAAAATGCTTTGTGGGGCAGCTGTTGGTGATTATTACGGAGGCCAATTGCAGTTGAGATCTTTGTGGATTTTGAGGGATTGAAAGGGTTTGGGGGTGGTGGGAGAGATAGTGGAACGTGGGGGAATTGGGAGCTTTGGACCTTTGGTCGACTCGAGCTGTTGGTGGTCAGAGATTCATGATGAGGAACCGACTGGGTAGGGACTAGACAACAATTTTTTTTGTTGAAAAGCCTTTAGATGACATTTTTTGTTGATCAGCGTAGTGAAATATGTAAGGAGGTGTTATCATATTGATGAGAATAGCACTTCAGTCAGCTTGATTATAAATTTTTTACTTGTAAGCCTGACATTATGTGGTTCGGGTAACTGCTTTCATTGATTCAGAATATGCACACATGAATGCTCAAGTCAAGGATGAGAGGCACTTGGCCTTTACAACTGGAAAGTTTAATCTAATTATATAACCAACATGACCTTGAAAATGGAAAATTGTGGGCAAGCTTGGCCATAAGGCCTTGAAATGTGAAAGGTTATCATAACCTATGACCCTAAGGTCTTGAAAAAGAGTGACAAGTGTAATCGACTCGAGCGTTTCTTCCAACCTTATACCATCGGTTCCTTCTTCTAGATCTAGTTGCTATTCCACCATCTTGTTGTTGTTGACCTAGATGCCTAGGTACACTCATTCTTGGGAAAGCATCAAAATGAGGTTCACCATATAAAACTTGATGTTTCCCTTCAAGTTCACCAACTATTGTGTTTCGGTCACTGCTTTGCTGCACTTGTTCTGCAGTCTGTAGATTCCGTGGAAAAGCAATAGAATTAATTTGTTCCTGACTTTGGTGGACTAGAGGATCACCACCATGCCTTGAAACAACAGTCCAATTTCATTGCTTGACGTTTCAACCACAATTTATTCAAATGGATCTGCTGCCTGGCCTTGGAATCTAACCGCTGCTACTGCTCTGATTCTGTCTGCTGTTGTGTTTGACAAACTGCAGAACAGCTACTGTTTTGAAGTCACAATTGACCGTAGATCGTGCTTCTTCACTGCAAGCTTTGGAGTACCCTGTACCTGCAGTTGTATATCCGTGTGATTTTCAGAGCCAGTGGGGACAATTGCCACAGATTGATTATAATTGAGGGCCCTTGATTCTTTACTCTGAACATAGTTGTTGAGTAACTATGTTGCTATTGCTGGATGTGGAAGCACAACAAATATCTATGGAAAATGTAGCTATCTGACAATTTTCGTTTTGGATCTATATTTCTTTGCTTGTGAGTAGTTATTCGCGTTTAGACTATGAGTAAGTGGAATCATCTAGCTGCATAAATGCTGAAATGATGGTGAGGTTGGGGCACAAAAAGCAGGCAATGAGTGATAATGCCAGGAAATAGTCCTGCTAATCGAGGTTATTTGGTTATAGATTCCTCTTGATATGGCTAGTCCTTGGTTATGGGAGATACGTTATTTATTGTGTCAGATTTTATGTTCTTTCAGGGGTCAAGGTGTTAGATTTGGCATGCGACATGTGCAGTTGGGAAGTTTTTGTTCCGTGGTAATTGTAGAAGTACAATAACTATCTTAGGTTGAGCATTTGTGTTAGGTTACTCTATTAAAGTTTAGGGTTGGGAATGTTTCACCTTCTGTCTGTAGATCCGATATTTTAGATTTTATTTGCAATATTGCATGAGGCAGAGTCTCATCTTGGAGCACATATGCGAATTGACCAATTAAAAATTCCATTTTACCATGGACAAGGAATTGTGAATTGCCTCTTGTTTTTGTCTGGAGTCGAAGACCTGTTCTCAAGTTGATGTAGCATGCACATGTAGAAATTGGGAAGCTCATTTCAAATCTCATGTATTTGGTCAACTCTTTCAGGGTTTAGGTATCAAGGTGACGGTGTTAGTTGATCGAACTCTTTCATTATTACAAAATTAGGATCCTTGTGTTACTGCACTTTAACATATACGAAAGATTGAATTATCCTTTGAATCTTATAATCTGAGTAACCGAATCCTTGACTAGCCCTTGGGGATCTTATAATCGTGACTAGAAGGAGAACTTCTGGTTGGATTTGGAGTATGAGGGACAACTCTGGGGGGTGGTCGAGGGTGGGCGGCGGAGTACGGCATGGGCGGGGAGCCTCGGGCCCAGCTCGGCGTCGGGATGGGGGGTCCGCTACAGTCTTTCATGGCCGATGACTCCGCTGTGGTGGTTGGGGGCATCGTGCAACTGATTGCAAGAATCCCATTCAGTGCTTCGGGTGTGGGGGAAGTGGCAACAGAAGATTTTGCTGTTTAAAGAGGGGGTCCCGTTTTGCAGAAGGAGGGAGGGATGCTATTGGTACGAAGGCAGATCGAATATTGGTTGGGGTATGCCGGAGAGAGGGGAGGAGCTTGGTTGACGCAATGGCGGACATTGGAGTGATGGTTGGTCGCGGATTTGGTGGAGATGTCGTACTCCTAGATGGGCTCCTCGTCTGTGATCGGGGTCTTTCGCCGGAGGAGAAATGGAAGTTGATCCACCTTTCGCGCGCGGCGACAGGGATGGTCTATTGGAGGACCCTTTATTGAGGGATGGAGGATGCGACTTTAGGAGGCAGAAAGAATTTTCTCGGTCAAGGGGGTTCCAATTGCTGGGAGGAGCTTGGCGGCGATCAATGAGGTTCTTGCGCCAGTGCTGATGGTCACATGTATCGCTGTAGACGGGCTGCGTTGTGGCGACCCACCATGGATGTTGATCAAAGGTACCTGCTGGGAAAGGGCATCGCTGACGTTCCTCGAGGCATGTTTCAGTGGGGCGTCCTTTTGCTTGGAGGTGCATGAAGAGTCGGAGCGCATCGGAGCGGGGGCGGAGGATGGCGGTCCGGGGCGGAAGGAGCTGGAAAGGGACAAATGTCCTTTCGACGATTTAAAAAAAACTTGACTTTCTCAGAACCTGGCGTGGCGTGCGATGCAAGTCAGGACCCGAAGACCAAGCGGACAGAGTCGGAGGCGGGCCTCCTACGCGGAGGTCATTTCGGGTAAGGTCGAAGACTCTCGAAGGGGATGTGTGCCTTGGCAGAGACCCATGTGACTCAGGCGGATCCATGCATGAGAGATCCGATTCCTCTAAGATTGGAGGTCCACCTTTAATCCGAGTTGTGAGTTGTGCTGGCGGGTTGGACCCAATGGCGGACGCCATCTCGAGATACCTAAATCCGGAGCGGGTGGAGGGGCGGGGAGGATGGGAGGTTTTGCAGGTTTAAAGCGTGATGACGACGCTTCGGGAAGATTGTTTAGTGGGAAAGGAGGGCAGGTCTAGGGATGGGGAGATGACGTTTGGGGCAACGAAGGATGCATGGATGGATATGGTTAGGGAGGTGCTGGCTTGCATCGGAGTCGTGTCACCGAAGGAGGGATCTCATGGCTCGCAATGAATGTGTTATCTTGGAATGTCAGGGGCTTGAGGCAGAGGGTGAAGAGGATGGCGATGAAAAATTTGCTTGCGAAGAAAAGGATGGACGTGGTAATGTTGTAGGAGACTAATATCACACGAGATTTGGAGGGGTTATGGAATGAGGTAGGGGGACCGTGCTGGGGGGGGGGGTCAAGGTGATTGAATCGGAGGGGGTTGTTGGGGGACTCACGACGGGATGGAATGGGGACAAGTTAGAGATGGAGGGGGATGAGGTGTGGGGGTGGCATCCACTCTCTGTCTGTTTGCGTTGTAAGGTTGATGGAATGAGGTTCGTTGCTACTAATGTTTATGGCACCCTATGACAGGAGCTATCCTGCCGCGGATCGGTTTCCCTGATGTGGCATGGACCAACGAGGGAGACTTCAATGCGAGGTTGTGCCTGGAAGATTTGCCGGGGGCATGGGGAGGGAGAGATAGCGACTCCACAAAAATTTGGGAGATGATGGACGAGCTTGGGCTCCAAGTGATGTATGCTGCAGGATGTATGTACACATGGAGAAACCCGAGATCGCATTCACGCATTGACAGATTTATGCTTTCCACTGAGGCGCATCTGCATTTTCCTATGACTGCATTGGCTGGGCTAGGGCATTTCCCAGGGTGCACTCGGATCACACGCCGATACTGTGGTACTCATGGGAGGGTGATTGCACTCGCTCGTTCTTCATGTTTGAAAGGGCTTGGTTGCTGGAGGAGGGATTTCGGGAGTTGGTGGCGGATGTATGGGCCGCGTGTCGATTGACGAGGTTAGCAATGGCCAGATTTGCATGCAAGTTGATCGAGCTCAAGTAATTTCTAATGGCCTTTAATGGGGAGAACCAGATCAAGTGTACGGAGAGAAGATCCAAGGCACATATCGGGGTGGCTAGAGTCTAGTTTGGACATAATTGAGGATGAGTGGGAATTGCGGGAGGAGGACAAGGAGGAATGAAGAGCTCTCTTGGATGTGATCCATTGTGAGGATAAGAAGGAGGAAGTGTCCTGGAGGTATCGGTCTAGGCAACTGTGGGTTCATGAGGGGGATGCGAACACACATTTTTTCCATGCAGTGGCTAGTGGAAGATGGTGACGGAACTACATCCATTCGGTTGTGGTTGGCGATGAGATGATTGAGTGAGATGGTTGCATTGTGGGGACGATTCGGGGTCATTTCCAAGCTTTTGTGAGAAGAGGGTCGCAGGCAAGATGGGGGTGGCTAAGGAAGGGCGTGCCTCAGATATTCGGCGAGGAGGCAAACTTGTTGACATAGGCCTTCTATGAGGAGGAGGCAAGGCAAGTGCTTTTTCAGCTGAATGCACAGGGGACACCGAGCCCTGAAGGATTCCCAATATGTTTTTATAGGGAGTTCCATCGGATCAAATTTTGGCAAAATTTGGCCGAATTTCGACCGAATTTCGATTTCGGTGGGTGACTGAAATTCGGTCGAAATGGCCTATATCGATCGAAATTTGGGGGCCTTGTTAAAAAACTGACCGACATGACCGAAATTTCGGTCGAATTTCGATCGAATTCGACCGAAATTTCATTTTGATCAATCACCGAAATGGTGACCGAAATCGAAATTTGAGGCTTTGGGGAGTTCTGGGAGGTGGTGAAGGGGGATGTGATGGAGGTGTTGTTGGAGTTCAGGGAGGGCAAGCAGGATTTTGAGAGGCTCAACAAGGCGCTCCTTTTCTTGCTGTCGAAGGAGGTGCTGACCAGCGTGGAGGACTATTGGCCAATCACTTTATCTAACACCCTATACCTCATCATCTCCAAGATTCTCGTGAATCGATTGGGGGGATTGCTGCATCGAATTATTTTGCCAAAACATATGATGTTTATACCTGGGAGGCATAAGACAGATGGCTTGGTGATGGCATTTGAGATGGTGACTGACCTGTGATGAAAAAAATGAAAAGGGTGCTTTGGAAGTTTGACTTCTATAAAGCATACGACTGCGTTGATTAGCGATTCTTATGGGCTTCTCTCGAGAAGAGGGGGTTTCCCAGACTTGTGGATTACGTGGATCATGCGGTGTGTGGCTACAGGTTCTCACATGGTGCTGGTGAACGGAAGACCAGAAAGGTTTTTTTCCCAACCTCAGCGGGCGATTAGACAGGGATGTCCTTTGACGCCACTATTATTCGTTATTATTGCTGACGCGTTGACGATTATGATGAGGTTGGCGGGGTCTAGGGGTTGGTGCTTGAGATTTACAAGGGAGGAGACATCCATTCAACTGCTACAGTATGCAGATGACACTGTGATGTTCATGGGCGCGAAGGAGGACAGGATTAGAAGAGCGTCATGTATCATGGAGATTTTTGGGGAGCTATCAGGTCTCAGGGTGAATAGGGGTAAATCTGATGTGGTTCCGTTTGGGCTCCTGGAATTAGAGATGCAGCACGCGTTGGTGACATTGGGTTGCCCAACGACCTTGCTGTCGATCATTTATCTGGGTCTGCCGTTGATGGCTGGGAGGTACAAGATGGGGGATTGGAAGGGGTTGCTGGAGAGTCTGGAAGGGAAGCTAGTGGGGTGGAAGGCGAGGAATAGGATGTTGTTAAGGGGAGGGAAGCTGATTCTTCTCAAGCACGTTTTGTCAACAATACCTGTTTTCTTTTGCTCTACGAGGTCGTTGCCGGTGGGGGTGCGAAGGAAGATGGAGACGTTAATGAGGGGGTTTCTCTGGTCGGATGGGAGGCAGACTAAGAGTGGTATGCATTTGGTGAATTGGAGTAGTGTGACCACGCAGAAGGGCAAGGGTGGCCTCAACGTCTTGCGAGCGGAGGAGATGAACAAGTCATTCATGGCCAAGTGGATGGTTCGTCTCTGCGGCAACTCTGAGGACTTGGTTTGCAGATTGATGAGGAAGATTTGTGGGATAACTCTGTCTTTGGAGGTTGAAGCTGACCGTCTTCCGTCATCGCTATGGACTGGCATCACGCGAGTGGTTCCGGAGCTGGCATCTAACTTGAGGCCAATTCTTGGTAACATAGTTGGGTTTCATTTTTGACGGGACAATTGGACATGGAGTGGTGCATTGGCAGAGAGGTACCCGAGGTTGCTGCAACTGGTGGTGGATAAGGAGATTTCGATTTCGGCGGGTGTGGGAATTGGGATCATGGTCCTCAACTTTTGGTTCGGGATTTTCGGAACAAAGGGTTAACAAGTTCATGGAGCTGTACTCTGAGCTTGCGCAGATGGAGGGGTCGAGGGAAAGAAGAGATCATTTTGCATGGGGGGATGGTAGATTTTCGATCAAGAAGGTGTACCGATTTTTGGTGGAGGTAGAGGTGGTCGAGGAGGAGTTGGCTGCGAACATGCGTATGATCTGGAAATGCAAGGTCCCGATTTGAATCAAGATATTTCTCTGGTTAATTCGACGGGTTAGAGTTCTCACCAAAGAGTGAAGGGGATGACTGTTGGGGGCGGAGGATGATATATGTGATAGATGTGGAGAGGTAGCGGAAGATATGGATCACATGTTTTTTTTTCATGCATGAACTTGGCTCAGATTTGATATGGGGTAAGCATATTGTGGACCATTGGACAGAGATGTGTAGGTTTTTGGAGGGATATGAGATCAGTGTATGGCTCTGGATGGGAGAACTCTCCTCTTCCTTTTGTGGTGTTGTGGGCGATTTGTTGTGCCAGAAATGATGTCATTTTTTGGGGGAATACTTTTTATTCTGAGAATGTGGCCGAGCATTGTCGAGCGTTATTTAAAACTTGGACCTTATAACATATTGTAACTTTTGTAGTTTATATATACATATACATATCCTGTGATGGGTCCCAAATTGGGAGGCCACCATTTTTACTTCTAAAGAAACATATGCGAAAGATATTTATTGGTATTAAGTAATTCCTGAGTACAAAGGGAATTGTTTAGCCCAGTGTTATGGGCATAATCGAAGAAAATGTACCCACTTCAATAGTCTAGTGGTAGTGTAGTGTGCCAACAACCCAAAAGATCAAGGTTCAAATCCCTCCTGTGAGGGTTGCATTAGGTAGTCGACAACCAGCGTAAAAAATAATCAGATATTTCAACATGGATTTGAGCAAGAATTCTTGTAGCTGACCCTACTTATATTGGGAGAGGGCTTTGCCAATTTTTTTCTCGAGGTTCTGATTTTGTGTAGAGATAAGAAATATGCAGTACTCTCCAAGGATGTAAAAAAATGGTCTAAATGGCCGTTTAAATGCATGTGGTGCCGAGCCGCACGGACCATAAATGGTTAGTCCGCTTAAACGGTCTTAAACGGTCGTTTAAACGACCTCAAACGGCCTTTTAAACGGTCTTAAACGGCATTTTAAACGCATTGGTCTATTTTCTTCAAAGGATCACCATTATCCATGACTTTTATGTTGTCTATATCGACATCCGACTATGAACTCTTGTTGTTTATGTTATCTATTTTGAAATTTGGATGAAACATTCCTTGAATTTGATAATATTTGATTTATATTGTGAATCTTTGATTATATTTCTTATTTATTTATACTTTTTTTTATTAATTATATATATGTAATATTTTTTATCAATTAAAAATGCAGAACCACATAATCCGTTTAATTTCCGTTTGAACTCCCGCATACCGTTTAATCAGTAATCAGTGACCCTACCGATTGAATACCGCATACCGCCTTTTGCAACCTTGGTACTCTCTTTTGTCAACCTACACTTTTCTGATTGAATCCATTTTGAAGCATATACTGAAGGAATTTCAATACTTCACATCACAGAAATGTGGAGAACAATTGCAAATACTTTGCACTTTCAATGTGATTATCACATGAACACAAGTTTTAGCATAACAAAAATTTTATGTGAAATGAAATAATAAACTCAAGGAAACAATTTCCAAACATAGTTTCTTATATTCTCATGAATATTATGAAGAGATATGGGTTTGCTCTTGAAGTGTGAGTCTTTAAAAGAAGAGACCTCTCAAATAAAGTCCGATCCAATAACTCTCCTCTAGCGAACACGATGATGAGTCATATAGCTTCCCACGAGCTTTGATATCTACTTCTCCTTGAAGTTGTTCACTTAAGGATGCGATCAAGATGATCTCAAACTCCTGATTTCGTCTCACGAAGTCGAGTCCTCTTGCACGTACGCGAAGCACAATGAAGAAGACGATCTTCTCTCTCACAGTGCCACGCCTATGAAAAGACGATGGAGTCTTGATGGTGGACGTGTAGGGCTATAGAGAGAGGGGGGTGGGCGAGTATTTGAGAGTTTTCAACTCTCAAAGCTTCTCTCTCAATGATCAAGGCAACTCAGGCTCTCAAAAGGCAAAGACAATTTATGTGGGAAGAGAGAGGCATGCCCTCTCTTTTATATACAAGGGTGGATGATCAAGGAATCCTAATCCTTGTGTGATCGTCCACCTTGAGAGGCCTTATATGATCAATCAAGCGCTAAGATCATATCCTAGTCCTATTAAGATTGAGAGACAAGTTGACTTCCAATTATCATCAAGAATACAATATCAACAAACAACAATAAAGTTTTTTCCCATAGTAAGTAGGGTTGGCTAATAGCAAAGCCTTCTCCCACTATAAGTAGGGCCGGCTACATAGATTCTTGCTCAAATCTATGTTGAAAGATTCGACTATTTTTTACGTTGGCTGTTGACTACGTAACACAACCCCCACATGGATGGATTTGAACCCTGGTCTTTTTTGGGTGGTAGGTACACTGCACCACCACCAGACCATTTAAATGGGTCAATTATCATCCAGAATAAATAAAAAACAAAACAAAACTTAGGAGAGTCCTGATCAGGTCAAGACTCATGATGGATGGCTAAGCTTCTCGAGCCTGGTTGTCCACCTTTTCTTAATTGTTATCCTAATTGGCCAGGCATGCGGATGGCTGGGTGGTAGCCTCGGAGTTGATTCTCGACTGGAAAAGGACCCATGGGAAGGGATTGCTTTGGAAGGTCGATTTTGCAAATGCCAATAGTCGATACTTGGAGGGTTGGGTCACCAATTAAGGATTAATTATTAATGAATGGATTTAGTTGGACTTTAGTTGGCTTTGTTTTTTTTAATTATTTTAAATATAGAAATTATTTTTATACATATATTCTTATATATAGATTTGCACATTTTCAATGCTATCATAATGAAATAAAAAAATAATTGAATCCAAATCAAACATTAAGCATCTTAATTATGTTTTTAAAAAATCTTAAATAAATACATAATTAAAGTCTACCCTTGTAAAAATCGGTCAAATAGACGACCTACTAGGTCGATTAATCAGACCAACTAGTCGGGTGGTCGAGTATTAACCAATTATCCTAGTTGAGTTGACCACCCCCACGACTTTCCTAAACGTGCCGACTAAATGGCCTAGTTATCGTTTTTCACACCATAGTGGAACAATAAGCGTCTTCTCCTTTTTGTTTCTTTATTTTTCCCAACCTTTTTTATTGATTTCTTTTATTTCCTTTCACTT
Organism: Ottelia alismoides; assembly: GCA_037367405.1. NCBI lineage: Eukaryota > Viridiplantae > Streptophyta > Magnoliopsida > Alismatales > Hydrocharitaceae > Ottelia > Ottelia alismoides. Next base: position 239,259 of record JAZKJV010003941.1, on the reverse strand, counting down.
TTTCATTTTAAATTTGGGACCTTTTTAGACCTAGTCAAGCAATGTAGAAATAAAATAAACCGGACCCAATCGTGGAGAAATTCCACCTCTTCTCGACATGATTTAATGTGAACCCATAGTGATGCAAATAAGCAATTTCCATGGTGGAAAAAGTAGTTTTGACGGTGGAAATTTGTTTGGTGGAAGAATTTGGATGGAGGAGAAGAGAAAACTCGGTGGATGCAAGGGATTTGGGAAAAAATCATCGTCAAGATCACGTGGAGAAAGAAGGGAGAGGGATAGAGATATGAGATAAATCTCAAATGTCAATTAACTCCAGAATATTCAGAACATTAGGCTACCATCCCCTTTATATAGGACGGGGAGGGTTTACAAAATAGAAAGCAGATAAAATTCAAATCCTAACTACCTATTTGGACTATAGTTTTTTTTTGAAGATCAAAAGAGGGGTTAGCTTGCTATGGTACTCTCCCCCAATATATTAATGGACTCTAGTTAAATCTGACTAATAAATTGGAGATCACAATTGATCTCATTATTTAAATAAAAATTGCAACATGCTCGACTGGACGGAAATAAATCTAACGCTTAATTACATTAGACTTTAATTAATAGATGGAAAATTGAGCCTAATTATTCGTTTCACACAACATCAGCTCTCTGCTGCTTCGAAAAACTAATCTCCCGATGAGTGGCTTTGTCCATAGGTGCACTGCTTTGGTTCTCGATCAGTAGACCTTCACGCTTGTGGTGAAAGAACGTATGTGGTGCGTGGGGCAGAATTCAAGATGTAGCAATGTTCGTCGTCTTGGCATCTTGTTTGGAATGTTGGTAATTGAAAAATTGGTGCGACACGTACGATGTAATCCATGTTGTGGCATAGATTTGTTAGAAAATCGGAAGCGGAAGCGGAAATGATAAACAGAACATAGAATAACAAACATCAACATGGGAACACCATGATTTTACGTGGAACCCTACTCCGTGAGGAGCGGGATGAAACCACGGGAGAAGCCCTCAACGGGGCGTGCTTGTCTATTGACTTTCTCAATGGATACAGGAGGTCTGGGGCTCCTTATATAGCCTCTCCAGAGTCTCCTAGTCTCACCGTTGGACGATGTGGGACTAATGTGAACCCCTCAGGATCCGGGTACCCGTTTACGACAAAATTCGCAATAATTCATTCACATTGATCGCAGAAGTTGTAGAAAAGCAGGGAAAATTTTTCGCGCGGCTGATTATCTACATGACATTCACATCCACAACATAACCACAAAAATTAAAAGAGACAATGTCACCAAAATTTTCTTTTCATTAATATTCATATCAAGATACAATATGTACAAGGATCTTTCATTTCAACATATATCTCAAGGTGTGATACAAAAGAGATAGCATTTACATTATCATCTGAACAAAAACTGAAACAACTAATTCATACCGTCTAGTATAAACTCTGTCTCCAGGAAGCATGTATATACTGAGCGGCTACTGAACTGCAGGCTGTTTGCCTGCCACACACACAATAGGAAAGAAGAGGCGTCAGCCATTGCTGGTACCTCCTAAAAACATATAAAAATAACTGGACATTTAATATGTACAAAAGCAAGCAAGTAGAAAGGTAGTATAAGTAAAATCTACATCTACTTGCGTAAGTAAAAAGGGTTTGTTTGTAATGCGTTTCTAATGATTTCCCCCAGAACCCGGCATTTCCCATATGTAACATATTTATATAGCAATTTCGTAATCATGAGTGTATGAGTGTGAATGCATATATCAAATTCCTTAGAGATCAAGTTGGCGAGTGAAAATGGAAAAGTTGAGATTGTAGGGATCTATTAATTCATTTAAATTCTTGGGTAGAGAGAAAGGTCTTTTGATCATAACTTCTCAAATTCTAACTTCAATGTTTCAGATATAGCTCCAGATGTTGTAGATGTAGATATGAATGATCTAGATATAGAATCGCCAAGTCTGTTTGGCGAAGAAACTCAAGCGGTGAAGAAGCCTGCAAATGGCTCTTCCGTCTCGCCCTCTAATTGGAAGCGCGGTCCAATAGAGGGATAGGTCTACTCCCCAACTACGCCACTGAGACGGGTGAGAGAGACTCCCTAGAAAAGTCGCTCTAGAAAAACAGCCCGACTAGTACGGGCAGACGAGCTCGTACGAAAAACTGAAAAACCAGGATCCCCCGCCTGGGTATCCTAAAAGACAGGGTCAACGGAACTGGTCTAAAGTCAGGATCCCAACGAGGCGTAAAAACACTGCGAGCTCGCGTAAAAACCGTGTAAAAGACTGGGATCCTAGACCCGCGCATTAAGCGGCCGCTGCCCTAACTGGGCTTCCTTTCCTCCGCCCAGGTGAGGGTCACCACGCCCTCGCGCGGTCAAGTGTAAAAGTCATCATGACCGGCACAATTATTCATCATCATAATTCACCAACTCTTTTATTTGCTTGACTATTCCTTTCTCCTTCCTTTCTATAGTCAGCTTTACTGGGCTGGAGTTCTTGGTCAATGATCTTAGGAGTTGACTGATAGACTGCTTAAATAGGAGAGAGTTATGATCTAATATTCAATTTCCAATCTTTATTAATAATATCACTAGTTTTGGAAGTGTCTTATCGATATTACCTTATGGCTAATTTTTCCAACTTTTTGTTTTAAATTGTATGTCTCCTACCTTTAAAAATATGTACATATATATGTATATAGAATAGAATTCATGAAAATAACTTGATTAAAGATTTCCAATCCTATTGACCTTTTTAGTAATAATTATAATACTATTTAGATTATGCCTATGAGTTCACTTTTCTAACCCACTGCAAAATTATCAAAGGTGTCCATTGTAATTGGGATGTCTAAAGAGATTGTCTTCACTATATGCCAAAGTTATAGACACTCCGTTGCCATATATTTCATGGTTAGCGTGGCTCCGTCCATGGACTACTCCATCTATCTGATAGGGATTATCAAAAAAATTTAACACAACACAAGCTGCTTTAACATTCAAACATGCAACATCATGAGTATCTTGTGAGAGTATCCATTGACCAAGATCAAGATTCAGGCATGTCAATACTCTTCCATTAAGGTCATACCGTTTGTATGGGTTACAACAATTGCAACTCAAGTTTAGTTTACTTGGATTATTACAGCCAAAGTTTAGATGAATGTCGTAATTTAATTCTCTCTCTTTTTTTTTTTACTAATCAAGGACTTACTGCTAGTCAGGTTATTCATCCCATAGCAATATCCCATCTAACCTATGGTCGTTTATGCCCACAAAATAATTTCTCAGTTTTCTTTCCCACAATTCATGTTAGTTCTGAACATCTATAAGCCTTATCAATGATTGAAAAATCACCAGGAACCAACGAAATCCTAAAACACAGAATTTCAAACGTTTGAGTATAGACATGTATTGGTCTCCATCTTTGTGTTGATACTCATGGGCAGATTTATACTTCTATATGTATCCCAAAATATTCTACGAATCAATATACCTCAATATCCGAAAAGCCACCCAAGAAAACCCCACATTTCCAATACAGGTAAAATCAACAGACCATTCTAACCAACCGAACAAAACTATATAAATCATCACACAAACGCACCATAACCTACATCAACACAAAACAACAGCCGGAATCAAAGGGATCCAACACCATACTGAATCACAACCCCAACCCAGCCAGATTCCCTTCCCGTGACACACAATTCCCAGCGACACCTGCTTCTACCCTTTGTTATCTATGGATTTTATTTGCATGCCTGGCTATTCTTGAGCATGCGACCCAAATCCAACTTCACAACATGACTCAATGTAGAAAGAAGAAAATGAAGATAAAGTGGCGTGAATAGAGCAGCAAGAAGGAGGAAGGGAAATTACATATGTATAGCAGCAAAGGAAGGATAGGAAGGGTACCTTATGAGATCTTCTAGAATGGAGAAGAAGCTTGCATGCAACAAGGAGGGTCTCCACTGCTACTTGCAGCTATAGCAGCAGCAACTGGCTCCCTTTAGCAGACATTTGAGGGCTGTTGGATGCAGCAAACCAGAGAAGAAGAACGAGAGAAAACAACTCAGATTTTGGGTTCCTTCGTTGGAGGATTGGGAGAGAAACGGGAAGGAAATGTGTGAAAAAAAAGAGGGTTTAGGAGCTATATATAAGGGGGAAAGGGTGGTCTAATGGTAGCCATGTGGAGACTTTAAGAATACAAACGTGGCTACAATCCACGGTTCTATATGTACTGTGTGTACAGTACAGAAAATTTAGTAATCTTTTTTTTTTAATACATTTTTCTCATTTATTAACAATGCTAAAAATTGTCCGTTTGCGTAGCTCGAGCTTCCGATTTTAACATGCAATATCTTGATTTGATCGTCTCGGAACGACGATCAATATGAGTACAATGTTGATATACTTTCGGGCGAGTTTTGAATACCCGAAATTTTCGGATACGGTTTTTGTTTAAGGTTAAATTTTACGATTTAAAAATATCAAACGACCTCCGATTGACGAACGGTCGATTCTGTTGGTCTTGTATCGTCGAATCGGATCTAATGACGGTCTCGGTTCGTTTCACGGTTTCCGAATTTGCGTCGCGGCTTTTCACGGCACGCATTGCAAAGGGACCGATTTTTGGTCGATTTCGTCCGAACGACTTTTGATTTATGATCAATTGGTCGTTTTAGGTTGTTTAGTATTGACCGACAACGTTTTTGGGTTCATTAGACCCAAAATCGGACGACTTCAGGTTTGATTGGAAACCGGATGCTACAACTAAACACTAGATGGGGTAAATGGATCTCCTCCAGGATCCATTTACCCTGCTACAACACAATGAGCGGATACAACGAATGCTCCAACACTCTCCCTCAAGCTGGAGCATGCAATGCTCAGCTTGGACAAACATAAAGAAACTCAACTCAATGCTACAGGACACTACGGACAATATCAACCCAACGCGCACATTGCTGCAGTCGAGGACGTTGCTTCTCATGCCGTGCTGGTGAGGAGGACGAACGGGCTGGAGTGTGAGTCAACTGAAGACTCAGAATCTGACCATCGAGTTTGAAACTGCGCCTGAAGTCTCCTCGTCGGAGAACTGGGTCTTTCCCATCTGGCTCAAAGAATGGTGCACTGCTCTGGTGTACCTATGATACCACATGAAAACCCTTGCCCTCAAGGGAATGGTCCTCTGCTTTGGAGTCCCTATGGCTCACATGAAAACTCTGGCCTGACAACAAGAGGAATGATGGGGATCGCGAAATAAATGATGACAACTTATGCTCATCTGAAAATGACCGCAAACTCTTGCGTGTCTGAAACTGGACCCGGAATCAATCGTCGAGTTTGAAACCGAACCGTAGAGTCTGATCAACTGGCTGGTCTTGAGACTGATATCTGAATATGGAATCTGGAATCTGGATATAGACCTGTGACTCTACATATATACTCCCCCTTTCTCCCATACTTGTCGGAAAATGAAATCGACAAAGTTGGGAGAAGACAAGATAGAATCGGGAGAACACATGAACTTGCGGTTTTTTTGTCTTTTTTTTTAGCCGCCAACTTTTTTTTTGAACATAAGCCGTTCATTTTTTATCGGCTTTTCACATTTTTTTTAATTCTTGCATACGGCTTTTTCCGGTTTACGCGCCTCTTTTTTATCATTTTTATATGGTCCATAGGGTCCAAAAACATCCCACAACCTCAATCAGGCTTTTCAAACAATTTTTTTGAAACAAATGCCTCTCTCTCTCTCTTATTTTTTTTATCACCAGCCCACACTGGCCATTTTCTCTCCTGCCCCCTTGTTTTTTTTAACGCCCACGTGGGCCTCACAGTAAAAGCCCCTTTCCTTTTTTTATGAAAGAAAGGGCATCGGGCCCCAATACTCACGCGTTAGGGTTCCCAAAATTGGGAACCCGTCATTTCTGTTTTTGCCGCCCCCAAGAGGGGTTTGAAGCCTGCTGGAGAAGTCGTGGAGACCGGAGCCGCCTGCACGAGGAGATGGGGCACTCTTCGCCTGGATGCGCGTCAACGCGACGCTCCATCTCTTCAGGGATTGTCGCCGCCGCGCGTTGCCTGTGCGCGAGGGGGATCGAGAAGAAAGCTCCGCACAGAGATCGCCACGGGACTGGAGAACGAGCGACGCTGCACAAGACTCAACACGCGAGGGAGGCCATGGGGCTCGTCTCCTATCGCGCCAGGGGGTCTCGCTAGGCTGGAAGAAGGTGCGGCTTTTAATGGAGGTGCTGCAAGGATCTCGCCAAGCGGCGATGGAAGACTGGAAGGGTGCCGCCGACGCTGACTGGGACCGCGCAAGGTCTTAAGGTGGAGGCGATGGGGGCGCGGGGGGGGGGGGGGGGGAGCCTGGGAGATGCACGTGCCTCCTCCTGTGCGCCGGCTCTGCTATGCGCATGGAGCCACAAGAGAACCGTGCCGCCTTGCGTGAATGGAGAGGAGAGAGCGCATGGAGGTTGCGCAGGGTCTGGAGGAAGCGCGGGACTCCGCCTGGGCTGCTGGCGGCCTGCCGCTCGCGTGAAGACTGCATGGAGTTGGCTGGATAGCCACTCTGCTTCATTCTGGCAAGAGGATGCGCCACCCTTGGGAGGAGCGCAGAAACCCTAGATCTGTGCATGGATCGAAACAGACCATGGTTCCAGAAATTGAACTACGAACATGATAATCTCGAATCTCGAACAATAAAAATAAAAAATCCATGAGAATCGACCCGCTCCGATACCATGTTAGAAAATCGGAAGCGGAAGTGATAAACAGAGCATAGAATAAGAAACATCAACATGGGAACAAGGTTCAGGAAAGCGGTATGCGTATGCGTTCGGACAGGTCACTGAATAGCGATTAAGCGGTATGCGGGGGCATATGCGGGGCATATGCGGTTCTACGCGGTTTCCTAATTTTTTATTGAAAAATAATTAAATATATACAAAAGTGACTACAAGAGAACTAAATTTATGTATAATTGTGGTCCAACCGAAGATCTAAGAAAAATAACTTTCATATAGAGTTCAAAACAATCTCTATCAATCAAATATCAATACTTCAATAGAACGGTTAGCACATAAAATAATTGACAGCAATCAACAAAATAGAAAAGTTAGCATACAAAATGCCTCTATTGTTGAATGTATTGTCATTTATCGTTGTTGTTATATTTATAATTGATCCTCCATCAAAAGTACCAAACTTTACATATAATATATTACATTCATTATAACTATTAGTTGACTAAATTAATTTGCTAAATTATTGGTACATTGTTCTTTTTCTTCCTCGCGTGTTTACTCCAATCTCGTCGTACAATTACTTTGATGATGGATTTAAATATTCATGGATGCATGGTTGGCAACTTGGCATACATGCAAAAGCAAGAAAAATGTGGCACAAATAACATAATAAAAATATGGCAAAAATTAAAAAAATAAAAAATAAAATAATATGTATGCGGCCGCACAGACCGCATAGGCGGCCGCACAGCCCGCATATGCGGCCCGCATAAGCGCACAGGGCACATAATGCAGGGCTTCATGAAAGCGGTGCGCTGAAGGCACCGCATACGCATATGCGGCCGCATATGCGGCCGCACAGACCGCTTTCATGAACACTGCATGGGAACACCATGATTTTACGTGGAACCCTACTCCGTGAGGAGCGGGATGAAACCACGGGAGAAGCCCTCAACGGGGTGTTTGTCTATTGACTTTCTCAATGGATACATGAGGTCTGGAGCTCCTTATATAGCCTCTCTAGAGTCTCCAAGTCCCACCGTTGGACGATGTGGGACTAAACACTAGATAGGGTAAATGAATCTCCTCCAGGATCCATTTACCCTGCTACAACACAATGAGCACATACAACGAATGCTCCAACAAGATTCTTACGAGATTGACATACTTTGGAAAAATATAGGGGTAGAAAATTTGATGTGGCATCTTCATGGGGGCATCTTTTATATACGAGGGAATGGATTACAAAACAGGAAGCGAATAAAATTTAAATCCTAACATACCTATTTTGATCCGTATTAAATCTAACTCACTAATTGGAGATCACAATGGATCTCATTATATAAACAAAAATTATAATGGACTTGATTGGATAGAAATAAAATCTAACCCTTAATTAAATTATACTCTAATTAACAGGTGGAAAATCGAGGGAAGCGTCGCCGCCTGCACAAGATGGGGTCGAGACATCCGTCTGGAGGTTGTACGGCTCGAGGATGTGCGGCATCGCCGCTGACTGGGTGCCGCCTGCGCCTGTGCTTTCGCGTACGCCGAGGGTCATGTGTGGTGGCCAGGAAGTGGCATGCACGGGAAGGAAGATCGGAGGGCTGCGCATGTTCTGGAGGTCACGCAGGCTTGAGGCGACAAAGAAGGAGGAGCGCCACCTTGCGCTGGGGTTGGGATGGAGCAGCATGAGGAGCCGCAATAGAGGTACAACGTTGGTCCTGCGCGCAGGAGTTGCGTGCTCGAGGAGCTGGAAGGGCAGGAGAGCTCGAACCCCCGAACTGTAGAACAAAACTTGCGTAGGATGAGTCTGTCGCCGATTGAAGATGTATCTTCTTCTCTGAAAGGAGCATGGCCACGAGCAAGGTGGAACCCACAACAACCAATGACTTTTGACTTCCATTTTTGAGGATCCCATGAAAATAACCCCCTGTCGTTATAAAAGATACCACGGAAAGAACTCCAATGGGAAATATCTTTCCCGATCTCTTGAAACGAGAGCCCATCATAGCAAGAAGCATTGCAGATAAACCTTGACGCACAGATGATGTAAAAATTGTATGGACAGGGAGCTGCGAGTGCCGCTTCGATCTGGGTGGTCGTCGCCAGGGCTTGGCATCGCCATCGATGCCGCCTGGAGACAGAGCCTGGAGGCACAACCCGGGGTTGCGACAGCATGAATCCTTCCGCATGCCGAAAAAAGTCTAGAACCAACTCGAGAATCGAACCCGCTCTGATACCATGTTAGAAAATAGGAAGCGGAAGCGTAAATGATAAATAGAGCATAAGAACAGAAATGTAAACATGGAACAAAAGATTTTTACGTGAAACCCTACTCCCTAAGGAGCGGGATGAAACCACGGGAGAAGGTCTCGAAGGGCCATGTTTGTCTATTGACTTTCTCAATGGATACAGGAGGTCTGGAGCTCCTTATATAGCCTCCAAATCCCACTACTGGTAGATGTGGGACTAAACATATGGATGAGATAAATGGATCCTGGAGGTATCCATTTACCCATCTAGAACTCAATAGGAGCACGACCAAATACTCTAATAGTATCCATGGAAGTTCCTATCTTTTTGGAGGATGAGTGTGCCGTCTTAAGAAAGTCTTTTGAGTAATTCCTCACTCGGTTTCTCATGTCAAATTCCAGAAGTGCTTCTGCATACAAAAAATATATAAATTAACTTGGATTGCTATTCTCACCTGCAGTTTTAACTTGGATTGCTATTCTCACCTGCAGTTTACAAGTCCAACTACTGTCAGAAGATGAATTGTTAGCGCCACGGATTTTTTACGTCTTTTTTTTGAAAACTTCTCAATATAAGTTATAAATCTTAGAGAACGTATTACATTTTTTTAAAAATCTCAGCTTTTTTCACAAATCTCATATTATTTTTTACATGCTATCAATTTCTGACATTATAGAGCGTAAAAAAAAAATTCTAACATTATACTTTCTTTGCAGCACTCTATACAAATATTACAAAAAAATCGCGAATTTTCACAAAGAATGCATAAAAATTAAGGAACGTGAAACAATTACGAGATCCATATAATGTTACACAGAAAGACCTATAAAGGAAGCACACATTTTACTAAAGAGCTCGAAGAAACTACAAATACTTTTGAAATTTTATAAAGGACAATACAAAATTTACAAATGAATATAATATTTTAACAAGGGAAATGGAGAAAAACTTATGGTTTGAATTTCACAAATTCGAATCTAAATTCCACATAATATTATTCGTGTTTACAAATTATGCATTAAATTACATTTACTAAGAGCATTTTCAGAAAGTGACACGTAACGGGAAATTCCAAGTCAAAACAAATAAATGACGTTATTAAACAAAATTCAAATTAAAATTGAAACAAAATGATCAAATTACCCTTTTTGCTGACACCATTGGATCGAGAGTCAATGGACCTCATTGATGGCTCACGACAGAAGTGGTGAGACCCCACGTCCTTTGAAAGGATCCCTATATATATGGGAAACTTCAAATGAGGTGGGGTCTCACCATATCTACGGTGAGCCAATGTCAATTTAGGCGTCTTTCCCATTATTTTACAATATTTGTTCCATAGATTTATTTATAAATATTAACATAACATGCATAGTGAAATATAATTATGAAATATTATTATATTGGACGAAAATGTTACTTTAAATATGGATGTTATATTCTACAATACAACGTGCAGTTTATACTTTTACAAAATTGTTACAGTTTTTAATAAATTGATAATGGCTTTTAAAATCTATGAAAAGACTTGCCTCATTTGAAAGATCCCCTATTTATGTATATATATATTTCAGATTGACTGGTTGCATTTATTTTTGTGGATAAAAATTATAAACATATATATCTCAATAATATGGTCATCTGGATTCTATGATTCTGAATCATTCTGCTTTTAGATAATGTTTTTCCTTTTGGTTTTTCAGTTGGAAAAAAGACTGAATCCGTGTTTTTCTATACAGGTATCGTCCCCAACGATCATCGTTGAAAGGGCTGGTAGTTATGCTTGGGCCCACAAGAGCTGGAGAGTCCGTGAAGAATTTGCACGGACTGTTACTACGGCTATTGGTCTTTTCGCATCTACAGAGCTTCCTCTTCAACGAGTCCTCCTTGCTCCTGTATGCCATAATCTTAAAAATACAATTTGTTTTTATTTATTTTATCATGGTCTTTGGTCTAGAGTTCTGTCTTTGCATTGTGTCCTCACAATTGATGATTGAATATAGTAGGTCTACTTCTGGAAGGTTTAACCCGTTTTTGATTCCTGTTTTTTCTCGTTTTTTGTTGCTTGTAACTTGCTCTGACTTTTTTTTGTAGGTTCTGCAATTGTTGAATGACCCAAATCAGGTTGTTAGAGATGCTGCAACTGCTTGCATTGAGGTCTATTCTGCCGGCTCTCTTTTGCTTCTTTCTTGTTTAATGTTTGGGAGCTCAATTACCATTTCTACGATCCCGTTCTTTACTTTCTTCAGACTGGGAAGTTAACACAGTTGAAGATGCCTGTTTCAATATAAACGGTTTATTGTAGAATGCGTGCAAAACAGTAGCCCGCAATTGGAAATGCAAAAGGGAAATGTGAGGTTTTTGTGGGGCTCTTCAAAGTAATTAAAAGATAAGCTTGCAATTTGGAGCACATAACCTGATTTCATGTTTTTGTAAATGTCCTAACAAGGACAATTTTTGCCCATTATACTGAATTCTATACAATTTTGTCCAGCTATTTTTGGTATCTGAGTGGGGCTAAGATCCAACCATTTTGGACGCAAAAAGGTCGAAACCCTCTGATGGCCTTAATTCGAAGAATTCTTCAGGGTTCTTGAATTGAGATTAGTAAAACCGCTTTGAAGTTGCTAAAGTTGATGTCATTTTCTAGCAAGCTTGGCTACATTTGCATATTTTTATTTATCACTTAAGTGATACGTGACAATATGTCTTCCTCGAAAGCTGTCATTAAAGTTTATAATATGATGTTTTGGTTTATTGTTTGCATTTTACGTATTTGAGACATATATGGATGAGTCGACTCTAATGTCAAATAAGGCATTCATCCAAAATAATTACACATATGGAACGATGTGAGCCATGAGTTATCTGAAGTAGGAATAACTGATTTCTTTTAGAGGAGTTCTGTTCAAATTGCTGGAACATGTATCTTGTTTTGGTGCAATTCTCGTGAATAGGCTTAAAACCGGTCTTGCGAGATATGGTGTCTCCAAGTTCACATGACCTTTGTTCATTGAGTGGAGATTGTGGATGGAATTGTTATTGCCTCGTAGATTATTACCAATTGGGAGCTGATTAGTGATCGTTGGCTACTTGTTGAATGCCTAAGTTTTCCAATTCTTACATTACTACCGACTTGGCTTCCTTTTGGTTCTCATTCCATAAGAGGGGCTTTCTTGATTTATTTGTCTCGTAAATGAAGTGGTGTATATTTTCAGTTAATAACTGACCAATGGAGGATGGGAACAATCATAACAAGGCATGTGGCTTGCTTGTCCATTGGCAATCTACTGGTTTCCTTGGCTTGGACACGCTGGCGGATATGTTTACCATAAGGTATACAGGAAGAACCTCAATGATGAAGGACCATTGTTTCCTTTTTTGGGGTGAATTATAACTTCCAAGCACAACTTTAGAGGATAGCTTGTCCCATAAAAGCTTTCAGAGATCTGAAGCGACCTAAGCGAGTAGTGACAAGAACATATTTTTAAGCGTGTTTTGCTAGTACTGTCTTGAACAAGCTCTTCAGACTTCCTCAGAAAGATATAAGGCTTGTATATTAGTCTCAATGGATTCTCTTGTTTGTCACTGCCTATTACCTTTTCTTTTGACTAAAGGAAGATGCTTATGTATTGGGAATAAGATGGACAGGGGCAATATGATATATATCATTTACTTGGCTCTACCTATTTTCTTCACTAATATTCTCATTTTGGAAGACTCTCTTGCCTCCAAAGAATGAGCGCCCTTAAGTATTTGCTGTTAACAATGCACATATCGAGGGAATATATAAGGGTATTTCCCTCGTCTAAGATCTTATTCATGGTTTATGCCATTTCTATTACACCCCGATGAGTCTATTCACTCAAACAAACATAAGAAAGTAAGGACATGATAATGTTTTGATCTTAGGGTATGCCTCTTCTAATACACCCCAATGAGTTTCATAACGATGTTGCAAAAGTCATTTCGGTATTCATTCAGATAAATCATTGAATAAATAATAAACGGTACATATATGGTCATTAGTTGGCAATATGAAATTTTATTAGTTGATTTTTAGTCAAAGATTGCACACTTTTGTACATATTTAAAATGATATAAGGGTTCGATGGAATATAGATTTTAATGATGAGAAATAACATGGAACACGGAAGCTTGAGATTGAGAAAACATTTTCATTCTAATTTATTTTTCCCAATTGAGTAAGGCAACGAATGTTTCACAAGTTATGTGTGACTCGTATTCAATTAATATGTCACTGATCATTTAGACAAAGTCAAGATGTGCATATTAGAGGATTAATTTCAAAAAGAAGAGACAATGCATCATAACTTCTATTTAATCATGATTGTTGAAGCCATTTTTTAAAATGGACCATGCGTAATTCGGGTGGAACTTTGATATTTTTGATGGTACCAAGATGAATTAGAACCCTTGAAAATTTAGAAAATAAAAAATACTTTTTCCTATAGTCAATCGAGTTATCGGTGAGTCAGTCGAAGTGTTAGTTATTCTGTCAGTGCGCTGTGCACCCCACATACTATATTACTTCATAGTTGGACCGACTTATTGGTCTCGTTGGTCGACTATTGTAATACTGATGGAAATAGTTAAGACACAGTGTCCCACCCAACCTACTTTAAAAAGATGTTGTGTACTTTTGATGGAAGTAATGACGAAGGAATCAGTGTGGAGATTGGTGTCGATAACATTCAGAAGAGAGATTCTTTTAGATACTTGGGATCTATTTTGCAACATGATGGGGACATTGATGGGGATGTTACTAATAGAATAAATGTAGGTTGGCTAAAGTGGCGAGGAGCCTCTATTGTTCTCTGTGCTAAGAAAACCCTTTCGAAAATCAAAGGAAAGTTCATGGAGCAGCCGTGCGGCCTGCTATGTTTATGGATCTGAATGTTGGCATGTAAACCATAGACATGTGTAGAGAATGACAATAGTAGAAATGAAAATGCTAAGGTGGATGTGTGGACACACACACACACATGTAAAGATTGGATTCGAAATGTTGCAATCAGATGGAAAGTTTGTGTATCTCCGATTAAGGGTAAGCTGTGAGAAAGCCGCTTACGGTGGTTTGACTGTTTGCAGAGGAGGTCGGCTGATGCACCAATTAAGAGATGCGAGTTTTGGGATGTTGAACTGGCTAAGAGAGGGCGAGGAAGGCCTAAGAAGTGTTGGAATGAGACTATACGAAAGGATCTTAGTTTTTTGGATATTAGTCCAAGATTGACCCAAGATAGATATGAATGGTGGTAAAGAATCCATGTAGTCGACCCCACTTAATGTGAGAAATCTCTTTGTTGTTGTTTTTTGTTTAAAGTTGTTGCCTGGTTAGTCATGGATGCGCTTGAGGAACGAAAGGATGGAGTGACGATTGAGGGAGCGACTATGCTGGCGGATTAAGTGCGGTGAACGGGCATGGAGTAGGTTGGCGGAAGCGGATTTAGTAAAGCGGGGGATTGAGTCGGCGGATGAGGCTGACGGCTTGGTTCATGTCTCGCATGCGAAGTACATGCATCACTGCTTCAGGTGTGGTGTGGGGGACATCGGGCGGTGTCGTGCGCCCTCCCCCTGGGGTGCTTCTCGTAGGGGCAGTTGGTCATCAATGGAAATCCTGCCATTCCCAGTGGAAGATGAATCCCGAACCTATTGATGGGCCGACCCTTAAAGCCCCGGTGATTGACGAATCTAGGAAAGGTCACGGTGGGGAGGTCCGACCTGGATGGCCCTTTGCGGCTGTTGTTGCTGGGGAAACCTCGCTGGAGGGAAAGGTCTGGACTGTTGATGGGTTCGTGGTCGAGAGAATCGTTATCCGTGAACTCCATTTGGGCGGGCCTTCTGCTCATCTTTGGGAGGGACTTCACAGGAGATGTAGTTGGGTTGGGAAGCAGGAAGTGTTGTGTACGGGGGCTCTCGAGACCATAGTTGGATCGCTTGCTCGGTGCAAAGCTGAAGGACAACCACGGTTTGCCGATTGTAACGAAGAAGAAACCTTCAAGGCGAGCGATGGGCGTGGTAGGAGTGCCCTTCCTGGCCTGTTCGGTGGCGGTGCTGGACCCAACTTTGAGGAGCCTAGGCTCAGTGTTGAGGATCCTTGCGGATGGGCGCTCTCCGTCCGGGTCCGACCCGCAGGTGACTCTCGTGCTCATGGAGCGCCCGACTCATGTCTGGATGGTGGCTTCAGCGGATTTGCAGGTGGGGTACATTTCTTTCAAGCTTCGGGTCATGTTCTTGTTGCCTCCGCCACCATCGGATGCGACCAAAAGTGTCGTCACCAGCTCCTCGGTGAGGCTGGTGCCACATCAGATGACGACTGTTAGGGTTGGAGAGGAAGCCGAGGTTCCTTTTCGGGAAAAGATGTTTTTGTTTGCGAGAAGACATGACTTACTGTTTCGGGAGGATCGAGAGGAAGATGGATCGTCGACACTTCAAGTTCGTGCTCCTGATCCCCTTGTGAGGGTATTTCACGCCCTCTTCAGCGTCTTTTTCGCTCCCGTTGCTCTCGGGCGAAAGGCCCCTTTGGAGCCTTACCCGCCTAGTGATCCGGTTGTGGGCTGACATTTTGGGTACCTGTTAGCAAAATCGAACAACCATCTCTCTTCGGGTCGGGTGGATCCTTGTTTGGTTTCAAGACCCGACCCCTGGTCCTTTTCGCATTTGCATGCGTGATACATGCGGAACCCAGCATTGGTTGGCTCGCTAAATGTTTGGTAGACCGTGGTGATGGCCGACTCGCTTCCTCGACTATTAAAGCTCACCCGGACTTGGAGTTCCTCATGGACTCGGCGATGGGGGTCCGTGGATTTGAGAAGCGGGAAGCACCTGCTGTCCCCATGGGACACACAACAACAACAAAGCTAACTGGTGCATCCGTTCAGATCTATCTTGGGTCAATCTCGAGCTTATATCCAAAAAACTAAGATCCCTTCATATAGTCTCTTTCCAACAGTTCTTGGGCCGTCCTCCCTCTCTTAGCCGGCTCAGCATGCCAACACTCGCATCTCCTAACTGGTGCATCCGTTGATCTTCTTTTCAAATGATCAATCCATCTTAAGCGGTGGAAAAATGGTTAGAAAGGGCGAGGACAAGATGTTGGCCGAGGATGGCCTCAGCAGGGCGGTGGAATCATCAATCTCAACGACAAAAAAGAGAGTTCCAAAAAGGTACATACGAAGGCAACACACTAAGATGATGTGCAACGAACTTCCTGCTGTTTTAGAGTGAAAGGAGGAAGTGGCGCTGTTGGGGGGGGCAGTAAGTTTAGTGGGTTCTTACTCAGGTTCTAAATGAAGTTTTTGTCGTGAAATGTTAGGGGTCTGGGTGACATGGAGAAAAGAATGGCGTTGGGATCGAGGTTTTCGGAATGGAGTTGCGATGCTGTTCTGCTTCATGAGACAAAACTTGGACTCTTGTTCGGGTATTTTGTGGATATCGTTTGGCGCATGCACTCTCTCAAGTTTTTTGACGATCGATTTAGTGGGGAGTGTTGGGGGTCTGCTTCTGGCTTGGAAGGACCCCGCCTTCTCGTTTCGAGCGGAGATGATGGGCGCTCATGTTATCACGATGCTCTTGGAATACATCAGGATGAACATGTTGGTCGCATTCTCGTGTGTCTACGAGCCTTGTCAGCAGGCGCCCTTAGGCACGAGCTATTGGCGGACCTCAAGGCGGCGAGGGCCACGTTTTCGGGATGTGCTTGGCTTGTGGGAGGGGATTTTAATGTGACATTGTGGGCTTCTGACTAACCACGGATGCGTGGGGGTCAGGACCCAGGCTCTGCGGACTTTGTTGATATCATCAATGATTTAGAGAGGGAAGTATTAGATGCGGCCGACACGAAGTTCACTTGGAGGAGCTCTAGCTCACGCTCTGGCATTGATTGCTTCCGGGCCTCTTCCGAGCTTTTGGAAGTGTTCCCTTTTTCTTTTTCATCTAGCAGAGCTCGTACTAGATCAGACCATTCGCCTCTTGTTTGGGACTCTGGTGACCCCTCCTCGCTGAGGGTTTTTTTTCCAGATTTGAGCGGATTTGGCTCCTGGAGGATTCTTTCAGAGATTTGATCTCCTCCCGTTGGACGTTTACGGAGACGACATGGCCCGCAACATCACATTTTTCTCAGAAGCTGACCTCGTTGTGTGCCCGTCTTTGTGCTTTTAAGAAGGAAACTAGAGAGGCTCGTAGAGCTCGGAGTGTTGCTATAGAGTTGGAGATAGTGAGACTTGACAGACTAGAAGATGAGAGACCCTTGGATGCTGTGGAACATAATTAGAGAGCAACAACTCAAAGAGAGATCATTGCCAAGGATAAGAAGCGGGTCATGGAGTGGAAGCGGAGATCTAGACTCGCATGGCTCAAGGAGGGAGATGCGAACACGACTTTCTTCCACAGAATGGCTAATGACAGGCATCGTATTAATAGCCTCCGTTATGTGATTGTGAATGGGAATAGGGCGGAAGGAGATCGAGAGATGGGCTATGCGATTGCGTATCGCTTTCATGCTTTCTTAAGGAGGGCGACCGACAGGCCGTGGAGATGGATTGGTCTTGGGGCCTCCCGTCTTTCTGCTGCACATGCAAGCAATCTGATACACAATGTGACCATGGAGGAGGTTAGATCGATTGTTTGGAACTTGGATGCTGAGGGGGCTCCGGGGCCAGGTGGTTCCCGATCTTTTTTTATAAGGAATTTCGAGATCTTCTGAAGGAGGAAGTGCTGGAGGTTGTGGATGAATGCTGTCGGTGCAATGCATGCTTTGAGATGCTGAACAAGGCTTTGATTTTTGTGCTTCTGAAGCGGGAAACAGTGGAGAGAATTGTAGTTTACAAGCCGATTGCCCTTTCGAATGCCATTTACCTGATTTTTGCAAAGGTTTTTACAGTTAGACTTAACATGGTTTTGGAGCACAATGTGCCCCCGTTTCAGTCAACCTTTGTTCCTGGGAGACAGATTGTAGATAGTTTGGTGATGGCTTCAGAGATTATTGTTGACTGGAAGAGAAGAAAGATGAAGGCCCTGCTTTGGAAAGTTGACTTTGCCATGGCCCACGACACGGTTGACCAACGCTTCCTATGGGCGGCTTTTTAGAGACATGGCTTTCCTGATGTCTGGGTCTCTTGGATGAAGCATTGCGTCACCACAACCTCTTTTTTGATGCTTGTGAACGGTCGTCCGGAGGGAGGCTTTTTCCAACTGTAGAGGGGAATCATACATGGGTGCCCTCTTGCTCCTATGCTTTTCGTCATTGCTGTTGATGTTCTGGTTTGCATGGTGTACCAGGTCCGAAGCAGTGGGATCACGATGGGTTATTCCTCAAGGGAGCTGCATATCCCTCTTCTCCAGTATGCGGACCACACGGTTTTCTTTATTGAGGGAGAGAGGGAAGAAGCTGGGGGCTGTCACGTTGGAGATCTTTGGTGAGATGTCAGGGCTCGTCCTGAATCATAGCAAGTCGACTGTTGTTCCTTTTGGTCTTTCGGATGAGGAGGCTAGCTCGTGTAGTGGGGAGTTAGTCACGAAGAGTGGCTCCCTCACTATTCATTATCCGGGACTCCCTCTGACACCTGATAGAGTTAAAATGACGGATTGGTTACCTGTAATGGAGAAGCTGGAACGGAAGTTATCGTGTTGGAAGGCATCTGTCCTCTCCTGTGGTGGTCGTCTTGTGATGGTGAAGGCGGTACTCTCTGCTATTCCTTTGTTCTTCATTTCAACCCACCTGTTACCCGTTGGTATTAGGAATCAATTGGAGCGTTTCATACGGAGATTCTTGTGGAACAGATCAGGGCAGGAGGGCCATGGTATGCATCTGGTGGATTGGGATACGACCACCTTGCTTAAGGGGACTAGTGGTCTTGGAATCAAGCGATTGGAGGTCTTGAACGAAGCTCTGTTGTTAAAGTGGGTGAGTAGGATTTGGGGGAAGAGTGAGGATATCTGTTGTTGCCTCATCCGCCACATCTATGCCGTCTCTCAGCCGGATTCGTTGCCCTTGCAGCCTGTGTCACATGCCTTGACCTTCTAGAAGGGAAATCTTAAAATGATGCCGCGTTTCCAGGAGATTTTTCGCCCTATCACGGGGACTGGTGCCTCCTTCGCCTTTTGGACAGACAATTGGACTGGCGACGGCCCGCAACATTACCTCTTCCCTCGCCTTTTTGCCTTGGCGATGGACAACGAGGTGCGAGTTGGTGATTGTTGGATTAATGGGAATTGGATGCCTACTTTCAGGGTGAACTTCTCGGATCAACGCTCGGAGGATTTTCTACTGCTTTTGGACTCCCTGAGATACATGGCGAGCCCTTCTGAGGGCCGCGATCACTGTATATGGAAGAGCACCTCTTTCTTGGTTAAGAAGGCGTACGACGCGATTTGTAGGCCGCCTCCTTCTCGGAAGGATGGCCTCATTCAGGACTGCAACCTAATTTGGGAGCTTGGACTCCCTGAGAGGATTGGGTTTTTTCTTTGGATCCTCAGAAGAAAGCGTATTATAACTAGAGAGCGGTGTGCCAAGATGTTTGCTGTGATGTTCGACAGATGCCTCCTCTGCGAGAATGGAATTGAGACTGTGAAGCACCTTTTCTTTCACTGTACGGTTTCCTCGCTTATATGGGGTGAGATTGAACCCAGTTGGATTAGTACCTTGAGCATTGAATCATTCTGGATGTCTATGATCGACGCGAAGCAGCGACGGGGGGGGGGGGGACTTCTCAAACCTCTAGCTATTTTGTGGGCTATTTCGCTTGCTAGAAATGATGTACTTTTTTTGTCTCAGCGCTTCTACCGTGAATCTGTATGTGTTCATTCTAGGAACCTTCTTGAATCTTGGTTCCTACAAGGGTTTGCTGCATTAAATGTTAAATTTAATTTTTTTTAAATTTTTTGGGGCAGACACCATCGCGTGTTTCCCCCTTTTTTGGTTTCAATAAAAGGTTGTAGTTGGTGCTTTTGGAGCATGCTATACTGTGTGGAAGCGTGTGTACTGATGTTGAAGCTAATGTTGAAGCTAGGTAAGACGGAAGACTCCAGTTTATATTACCATAAGGCATGCACTTTTGTATATCTCAGGATATATTACCATACACCGCATCAAGGATTTTAGAGCCTTATAGCTAAAGTATACGAAAGTATACATGAACGACTTCGAGTTATATCTGGGATGCATATTTGTGTGCTATAGGAACTGGAAATATATCAGTATTATGGTCCATTGATATAGTTATATACACAAGTAAATCACGAATTGAGCCATGAATAATACTCCACATGTTGTAGTCTTTTATTGTTATGTGCCGGTATAATACACCATATGATCATCTTAAATAAAGTTTTTGATTGCAGATTGCTTGTACCTTTTTGCTAATATAAGCATATAATTATACCTTTCCAAGCAGAATGATAATTACATATGATATGCTTGTTTTATCAACTATCCTTGTTTAGAAGATTGGTGCCTTGGACCGCCTATTGCCTTAATAACACTGCTTCTGAACATGTCTTTTTTGTGGAAGGATGCTTCTTTAAATATGTGCTACACCTCCTAATTGGACTTGGTTCTCTAAATTAAGCCACCCATACATCTGTATTATTGACTTTGCTATTCCACTGTGAGTGTTTTATCCATCTCCTTAGATTCTTGCTCGTCTCTATCTTTTTGTTCTCGTTCTCAACCCCCTTTTTAATCTCCCTTGTACAACTCGTGCTCGTTTTGGATGCTTTCTACATTTTTGTCGGCAAACTTCTTTGACCAAGTTTAGACTCCACCACGAAGATTATTACAAATGCTGGCTCTGTTAGCTTGTTGATTCAAGGTTGCGAGCTTGGTAATAAGTGAATCCCCTTTTGAGCTCATTAAGCTATGATTTTCTTAACCATAATGCACATACAATACTTTCATGAGTAATCGCAATATCTATTGTTGAGAATCATGAAGGGTTGAGTCCATTGGTTGTAGTGAATCCTGTTGGACGATCCTATTATGATATATCTAGTAATGTGGTGGTTAGAGGTGCGAATTTGGTTGTGTTGGTGGTGCTAGAATGGGTGCCATAACTCTTGCATTCTTTGAAAAAGCTAATGGCAACATTGAACCCTACATCGTCTTTTCTCGTGGAGTAGGATGTGTTGGGAGAAAAATGAATCATGCTCATATAAGAGACCGAGGTCTCTCTTATATTGGAGAAAAGCCCTTGGGTTAATTACATGATAAGTACATCAAGAAAACATAAAACATAAATGATACCGAGAGATACATTTATCTCCACACTCCCCTTCAAGCTGGAGCATATATATTTATCATGCTCAACTTGGAGCAACACCTCTGAAATGGACTTCTAGCTAGGGCCTTGGTGAAGATGTCTGCCGTTTGATTTCAGTGGAAACATGGGAGGTAGATATGAGACCTCTCTGGATCATGTCTCTAGTGTAATGACAATCCACCTCTATATACTTTGTTCATTCATGAAAAGCAGGATTATTGGCAATAACTAGTGCTACATGATTATCACATAAAAGCTTCATAGGAAGAGAAACCTCAATAGTAAGATCAATCAATACAGATCTAACCCACATCATCTCTGCACTCCCCTGTGCCATGGTCCTGTATTCAGATTCTGCACTTGATCTAGCCACCACTGTCTGCTTCTTGCTTTTCCGTGAAACAAGTGAGCTCTTGGTAAAAACAACAAAGCCCGAAGTAGATTTTCTGTCTCTGGGGCAACCTGCATAATCTGCATCTGCATAAGCTGTCACCACAAGAGATGTATCCCTATTAAATATAAGACCCGAGCCACGTGAGGTCTTCAAATATCTCAAGATTATATGGACAACATCCATATGCACCTTTCCGGGATGCTCCATAAACTGGCTAACTTTGCTCACTGCAAAAACTATATTCGGCCTGGTGATAGTGGCGTATAAAAGCTTCCCAACTAGCTCTCTATATCTCCTGCTGTCTACCTCCTCAACGTCATCATCATATAATCTCTTACTCGAATCCATAGGGGTAGTAGCAGGCTTGGACCTTGTCATACTTATTTCAGAAAGAAGATCCATCATAAACTTCCTCTGGGTCATCACACGACCACGCTGGTTCTTGGTAAACTCCAACCCAAGGAAGTATCAAAGAGTGCCAAGGTCCTTAGTCACAAACTGTTGACCTAGGAACTCCTTGGCAGCCACAACAATATCATCTACATAAACAAGAATAGCAACGGTACCTCTCTGTGTCCTCTGAACAAAAAGTGAGTGGTCCACAGTAGATCGTACAAACCCCTGTTGCTCTATCAACTCCGATAGCTTATGGTATTAAGCTCTCGGACTTTGCTTCAAACCGAAAATCACCTTATGGAGCCTGCACACCTTCTGGGACTCCCCCTCAGTAGCAAACCATGATGGTTGCTGCATATATACTTCCTCATGTAGGCCCCATATAGAAAGACATTCTTCACATCAAGTTGGTAAAGAGGCCAGTCTTGTGAAACAACGGATAGAAGAATGCATAGTGTCGAGTACCTGGCCACAGGAGAAAAGATATCCTGATAGTCCACCCCATAGGTTTGGGTGAACCCACGTGCCACAAGTCTCGCCTTGTAGCGGTCCACACCGCCATCTGCCCTTTGCTTTACTGTAAATATCCATTGCAGCTCACAACAGAGGTACCTTGTGGAGCAGATACAATGCTCCATGTTCCACGCAACCACAAAGCTGCCATCTCCTCTTCCATTGCAAGTCGCCACCTACTGTCCTGTAGCGCCTCCTGATATGTATGTGGGATAGTAACAACAGAGAGTCCCACTACAAACTTCCTGTACTCCTCTGAAAGATGATCCAAAGAAACATGTGCAACAAGAGGATAAGTGACACATTGGCGACGAGGCTTCCTTAGGGCAATAGGTATCTCCAGATCATCATCCTCTCTGTTCTCTAGAATCAACTCGTCCTGTATATCATTCAAAAATCCAATGCCATCAGTAGAAACAATGTGTTCATGAAATACCTGAGGCGTGGTGGATGATGTGGACGACGCATGAGCAGAGGGACGAGTAGAAGACATGCGAGTGTAAACATGTGGTAAGAACTTGGACTGGGTAGACGAAAGTGGAGGTGGTAGGGGCGGTGGAGATGGTGGAGGTGGATAAGACCGAGGTGCAGCATAGGGTCCATATGGTGGAGAAGACGAAGGTGGAGGAAGAGCATCCTCTCCAGAAGTAGCATTGGACAACCTGTCATCTGTAGGAGAGAATGTGACATCAACACTCACAGAATATCTTCGTCCTACAGGATCAAAACATCTATACCCTTTTGGGTACAAGAATAAACGACAAAAACACATTCGATAGCTCTAGGTGAGAGCTTGTCACGGTCAGGAGTGAAATTGTGGACAAAGACCACAGATCCAAAGACTCTAGAAGTGAGAGAATAGTTCCTTCTCGGGAAATGCAATCAAGAAGGGGACATTCTCTCCAAGAATAATGGTCGGCATGTGGTTCACCAAGTATCAAGCAGTGAGAACTGCATCCCCCAGAAAGAATGAGGGGTACGACTCTGGATCAACAGTGTTCTTGTTACATCAAGAAGGTGACGATGTGAGCCTAAAAAAAAAGAGAAGGTGACGATGTTTACGTTCATCCACACCGTTCTACTGAGAAGTATAATTGCAAGAGGTCTGATGAACTATACCAAGAGACCTGAGAGATTCAGGTAAATGTAACGTGGAAAATTCCAAAGCAATTATCAATACGAATGAATTTCACATTAGCAGAGAAGATATTTTTGACTTCAATAAGAAAAGATTTAATGACATCACCTGCTTCAGACTTATGTTTTAACAAGAATACCCAAGATAGTCTAGAATGATCATCCACAACAACCATATAAAAACGATGCCCCTGATGATCAACAACACGACCATGACCCGAAATATCAAAATGAAACAACTCAAAGGATTGACTACTGTGACGACTCAAACGACTTGAAAAAGAAGAGCGATGGTGCTTCCCAAGCTGACATGCTTCACAATCCAATGTAGTACGAGTAGATATCTGCGGTAGCACATGACCCATCTTCTGCAGAGGAAGGTGACCAAAGCGAAGATGACACATGAAAGGAGAAATAGATCCTGAAGGAATAGTAGCAATCCCAGTACAAGGTGGTACGACAAGCTTATATAATCCTCTCTGCTCACGACCTTGATCAATCATCCTGCCAGTTTGTATGTCCTAAAACACAAAAGAAGAGGGATCAAAGATGGCATAGCAATGTAAATCTTTTGTAATTTGACTAATGGAGAAAAGATTAATCTGAAAGTCTGGAGCATATAAAGCGTTCTGAAGATGCATAGAAGGGTCTAGAACAAACTCCCCCTGACCAACAATGGGTAGTAGAACCCCATCAGCAATGACCGCGGATCTTCTAGGTGGGATAGACATGTATGAACTAAACTGCGTCCGATCTCCACACATATGATGTGGCGCTCCAGAATCCCTTATCCAATCAGTCAAATCTGAACTGTTACTACTGGTAAACACATAAGGAATACCTGATGAACTAGACAACGCTCTGGCAATAGCTACTGCATCTGTGGACCTTGGAGTCAGAGTCGTAGGAGTGCTCATCATCTCTCGAAGTCTGGAAACAATATAATATAAACGTGTGTCCGTAGTAGGCGCAGAAGAAGGCTCAGTCTGCTCAGCAACATGTGCAGACGCTGGATATCCATGCTTATGAAAGCAAGGCCCTAAATGTCGGTTTCGGTCACCATTTCGGTATCGACCAAAACAGAATTTCGATGGAATTTCGGTGGAATTTCGACCGAAATTTCGGTCATTTCGGTCATTTTTTGTACCAGGGCCCCCATATTTCGGTCATTTCGGTCGAATTTCGATTTCGATTGGATATCGATATTCGACAGAAATTCGACCGAATTTCGCTGAAATTTGAGACCATGTCTGAAAGCATGTCTTCTCAGAATGACCATGATGATGGCACATGGCAATGAGAACAAGGACCACGCTGTCGGCCTCCTCCTTGACCACAAGGTCCGCGGCCACGAAACTGGCCCGACCCCCCTCTGCCACGAGTAGCTGCCATAGCAGAAGGAGTCATCTGGGCCGTAGTAGTGGATATGGTAGTAATCCTACTCAATCGCTTGTAGACCTCCTCCATCGACGGTATTGTCTCTCCAGTCAGAAGTTGAGTATGGGCTGTATCGTACTCAGAGTCAAGAGATGACAAGAAAACTCATGTCATTGTTGCATTCCGATATGATTGTTGCTGTTCAGTGCTGGTGGTAATAGGAATGAAGCTGTGTAATCGCTCAAACATGCCTCTCAGATGAGAGAAGTGTGCGTGGAGTGGTCGACCATTCTGTTTGATCGAGAAAATGTCGAATTGCAGTTGAAGAATCTTGCTCTCATTCTTTGCCTGTATGTATGTATCTGCTAATATGTCCTACATAGCCTTTGCAGTTGGCTGATTAAAATATCATTAGCAATCTCCGTGGTAAGTGTCCCGGAGAGCCAAATGCGAGCATATGCGTCATCTTGCTTCCATGAAGCATTGGCCCCGGTCTTGTCCGCCATCTCTGAATCAGTCAGAATGTCCTCCTTGTTATGGCACTGCATTTGTGTATGAAATTGCATGAACCACAACTCGTAGTTGGTCCCGTCCATCTTTACGATAGGAGCCGGGCCCTTGAAGGCATTGGAAGAGGAGAAAATGTCACCCTTGTTCTCTGACATTGTACCAAGAACCCGAAAGGCGGAACAACTGAGCAGTAAATAGAAGAGAATGCGTATACAGGACTATAAGAAGGATTAATTGTATCTGTAGACTCATACAACCATCCCTATGTCTTCTTGTGAGATCTAGATCCGCACGACGTAATATAAATCAGAAAATCTCACGATCTGCGATCCAAATCAGACCTTTGACCCACAGGAGAATGTGTCCCGACGACATACAGGGCTGGCTGGGACCCCAACGGGGGAGGTGTCTGGAGCCCCTTGCGGCCGCGTGAGATGGGCTGGAAGCCCCAATCGACGACACTGGAGGGTAGGGGATCCGCGCGCGATGGCGCTGGAGGGCGGGGACCCCCATGCAACGGCGCTTGGAGGGACTGGGACCCTCGTGCAACAGCGCTGGAGGGTCTGGGACCCTCGTGCGGCGGCAACCGGGGGGTGGGGGGGTGTAGGGTTAGGTTTCGGGTTGATATGGGAACCCCGGTCTAGGACCATTGCTTCGATATCATCCTGGGAGAAAAATGGATCATACTCATAGAAGAGACCGAGGGCTCTCTTATATAGGAGAAAAGCCCTTGGGTTAATTACTTGGTTAAAGTTGATACTTGATTGTGTTGATGGGCTTTATGGATGACACTACACCTCTTGTTTTAATTGAGAGGCATCATGTAATATCCAACTCTTTGTGGCTTCTCTCTCGTGTTTTCATCCCACTTAATGGAGCATGGTTACATGTAAGTCCACACAATCAACACCATGTTTATTGATTTAGTTATTTTGTTAATTTGTTTTGGATTTTGTATTATATATTAACATGGTACAACATCAAGTTTATTACGAGTTTATTCTCAAGGTTTGATTTTATGATGTTTATGCGATGGGTGTATTGCAAGTTAGTTTTGATTTTTGCAATTTTTGATGTCACGAGTTCGGGTTTCAATTTTCGAAAATCATGCATGTAATTCATACACTAGACAATGCATGATGAGAGTTCTTTCTCGTGGTCGATTTTCTCCAAGTTCTTATTGATCTTATGGAAGCATACAAAGATTCCATGATCCATTGTGCATGAAGATGAACTTGATTAAAAAAAGTTCACGTCACATGTACGGAGAACATTTGTGATCGATGATTGCAACATGATAATTGAAGAACAATGTCGATTAATGGTGTTATTCGATAACAAATGCACGTTGAGTCCCACAATTTAACAATGGCAATACCAATGTCGATAAAGTGGCACTTCTAGGCACGATATAAATTGTTGTGAGGTTCTCCAAGCATGCTTCATGAATCATGACTCTTGGACAATGGTGGCTATGAACAAGGAAGGCCGTATCGATATCGATATCATTTTGGTTCACCCGAAAATGGATATCTCAGGATATACCGCCATCGTTTTTTAAAGCGACTCGAGGCGCAAAGGCGTACGCCTCGAGGCGAGGCGCGCCAAAATCGCCCTGAGGCGCACGCCTCAGGTCCATGGGTCGGGGCGCACGCCTTGATCTAGCTTGAGGCGTTCGGGGCGAGGCGGAGGCGTAAGCCTCGTGCTGGAAGTTTTTTTTACTTTTTGATTATTTTCTTTGCGCTCGACCCTATTTTTACCTAAGCATTATATTTTTAATATTTGTGCCTATGTTTTCATGTTAAACCTTTGCATAGTTGCATATTTCTATATATAGATTCATGGAAAAAAAAGAAAAAGTCGTCTGAAAGGAAAGAAGATCATGATCTTATATACATAATGATCAATTTATCATACATCTACACATACTAGTTCTATTGCACATGATTTGAGTACGAATTGTAATAAATATTTTATATTAGTTCAAGTTTGCAATTTAATGTTGTTTGGTTGTATGAGTTGTAAATCTTAGAATAGTTATCACATATATGAAGCAAGGTTCAGGAAAGCGGTATGCGTATGCATTCGGACAGGTCACTGAATAGCGATTAAGCGGTATGCGGGGGCATATGCGGGGCATATGCGGTTCTACGCGGTTTCCTAATTTTTTATTGAAAAATAAATAAATATATGTAAAAGTGACTACAAGAGAACTAAATTTATGTATAATTGCGGTCCAACAGAAGATCGAAGAAAAATAACTTTCATATAGAGTTCAAAACAATCTCTATCAATCAAATATCAATACTTCAATAGAATGGTTAGTACACAAAATAATTGACAGCAATCAACAAAATAGAAAAGTTAGCATACAAAATACCTCTATTGTTGAATTTATTGTCATTTATCTATGCCGTTATATTTATAACTGATCATCCATCAAAAGTACCAAACTTTACATATAATATATTGCATTCATTATAACTATTAATTGACTAAATTAGTTTGCTAAATTATTGGCACATTATTCTTTTTCTTCCCCGCGTGTTTACTCCAATCTCGTAGCACAACTACTTTGATGATGGATTTAAATGGTCATGGATGCTTGGTTGGCATACATGCAAAAGCAAGGAAAAACGTGACACAAATAAAACAATAAAAACGTGGCAAAAATAAAAAAAATAAAAAATAAAAAAATATAAAAAAATGT
Source organism: Ottelia alismoides (assembly GCA_037367405.1). Classification (NCBI taxonomy): domain Eukaryota; kingdom Viridiplantae; phylum Streptophyta; class Magnoliopsida; order Alismatales; family Hydrocharitaceae; genus Ottelia; species Ottelia alismoides. The sequence goes on along the minus strand of JAZKJV010003941.1, from coordinate 210,928 downwards.
GTATGCGGCCGCACAGACCGCATAGGTGGCCGCATAGCCCGCATATGCGGCCCGCATAAGCGCACATGCCGCATAATGCAGGGCTTCGTGAAAGCGGTGCGCTGAAGGCACCGCATACGCATATGCGGCCGCATATGCGGCCACACAGACCGCTTTCATGAACACTGATATGAAGAAGCAATGTTGAAAAATAAAACATGAAGTAAAATGATTATTGGGGTATAATATGGCAGGAGGGGATGCATACGATGGTTCTCCAACTACGTCCAGCAGGACAAATGTTTGGGATTCAAGGCATATTATTTTTTTTGTTTACTTTAAACACTAAAAGAATGATTTCTATTGTACTTTGGTATTAGGTATAGACCTTAGTTCAATACTTATATAAAAACATTAAAGTTGGAGTTAGAACTTGATATTCCGTATAATATTGGCTTACTATTAGTTTTTTTTGAACTTTAATGCCTTCATCGCTTATGTATTGTATCTTTTAATAGTTTTAAATTATTCTTGAATGTGTTTTTGGCAAAGCTTTTTTTTTAGGCTCGTTTTTGGCAAAGCTTAATGATATTATATACTTTTTTCAATGTATTTTGCTTTAATTTATTTTTTTTTCAAAAATTGAGGCTTACGCCTCGACCGCCTCGAGGCTTACGCCTCGCTTCAATTTTAGAGAAAACGCCTCGGACCGCCTCACGCTTTTTTAAACCTGTCGGTGGAAATGTCGGAAATGACTCAAAAAAGCCACTTTTTGTCGTTTTTCAGAAATTAAGATCATCCAAGATATTAAAACAACAAATAACCTACAAATGCACACTTTTGTCACACATATCGGTCATTTTATAGCCCATATATCGCACATATCGGTCATATCGAACATATCACTGTTAATGTTTATTCTTGACCTATAGATATTGGAAATGGATTCCATTGAAGTTCTTATAACATTAAATAACTTACAAATATAGACTTAGATGCCACATATAGATCATTTATGAAGACTATGGTCCTTATATTGCACAAATCGATCATATCGAACATATCGCTGCTAATGTTAGTTGCTGACCTATATATATTGAAAATGGAGTTCATCCAAGTTCTTAGATATACTCTTAGATCACACATATCGATCATCTATGAAGCTTATATCGCATGTATCAATCATTTCGAATATATCGATATTAATGTTGATTCTTGACTTATAGATATTTTTTGAAGAATTGACTTATAGATATTGGAAATGGATTTCATTCAAGCTCTTAAAACATGAAATAACTTGCAAATATATACTTAGATATTCATAACACATAATTATAGATCATCTATGATCATTATATCACTCGCTCATATCGGCCATATTAGTCACATGGCATAGTGAATGGCATTTACATAGTTATTTGATTCAAAAAATGCACATAATGTTTAAGGAGACAATGTTTCTTTGGTATAAAGGATTTATCTTTTTACAAAAATAAATAAAAAAATATTCCAATCAATGTAATATTGTAAAAGAGATTAACTAAAACCAAGAATTCCGTAGAGGATCTTAATCATCCCCCTTCCATGTTGTCTCTCATAGCGGATATATCATTTTTTAAGAGACATAATTCATAATAATATTCTCCGGGGGGGGGGGGATGAATTGCAATTGATTGGACACCCCCAAGTTGAAGAACCATTGTATGCGCCCTCCTGTCGCACCATACCCTATCATTGTGTGTTTTAATACTAGGTGTAGCTATATATGTGTTTTAATACTGGTTGTAGCTAGATAAGTAGTGGAATCAATCTTGCATGAATCATGGCCTCAAATTTCAGCGAAATTCGGTCGAATTTCTGTCGAATATCGATATCCAGTCGAAATCGAAATTCGACCGAAACGACCGAAATATGGGGGTGCTAGTACAAAAAATGACCGAAATTTCGGTCGAAATTCCACCGAAATTCCATCGAAATTCTGTTTTGGTCGATACCGAAATGGTGACCGAAACCGACATTTAAGGCCTTGGCATGAATAATAGCATTGATATATAGAGATATCGATGAAACATCGGCGATATCGATCGATATCCGGGATTTTTTGTACTGATTCCAGTCTTTTTTGACCGATATGAGCCGATATGGCGATATATTGCCGATATCCCTGTAAAAGGATATACTGGGTGATATCGAAACCCCTTCCCTGTCGAAACCGATATATCGGCGATATATCGCTGATACGACCTTCTATGGCTATGGATTTATGTAGATGACATATTTGTGCATGTGAGGCGACAATAACGACCTCGTCATCGAAGCACGAGGCCCCTGCATTCAGTTTGGCCATAGCAATAGCATGTTAGCATTACTAGACAATGTAGGCTCGGGTATAGATGTACCATTATGGGTTCTCCAGATCAAGGCCTTAAATGTCGGTTTCGGTCACCATTTCGGTATCGACCAAAACAGAATTTCGATGGAATTTCGGTGGAATTTCGACCGAAATTTCGGTCATTTCGGTCATTTTTTGTACTAGGACCCCCATATTTCGGTCATTTCGGTCATTTCGGTCGAATTTCGATTTCGACTGGATATCGATATTCGACAGAAATTCGACCGAATTTCGCTGAAATTTGAGGCCATGCTCCAGATTTTTAACGTGGTAAATAATAGTGAAGAATAGGATTTTAAGCATCCCTCTCACAGAACCAGATGTAGATCTGTATCTCATCGGCCTTTGAAGAGGAGGGATGATGCCTAGATTACTACCCTACTGGATCTTCCTTCCGCGCTCATCCTTCTGGATCATCGACCCTCCCTCAGTTACATAGACTACCTACCTGCATCTCTCCTATTCCGTAACCTGAGGCAATGTAAGCTTAAGGGCGAAATAAACACTAATGACTTTTTGTCCCACGAGCTAATTGGTACTCTCACACCAATCTTCTTGATTTGTTTTTAGATTCATCCTCTCAAAAGCCGTGATCCTTGAGGGTAGTAATATGAGTTTTGTTTGTGCGATTACTTTCTTGACTGTTCGAGAAGACATCGGTTCACAACTTTCCAGTTAGGGTTTGGGCCTATGTATTTATTTTTGGTTTTGTATTCTATGTCCACAATTCTGATTTTTTAAAAAGAAAAAAGAATATAAAATGTAAGCAGTCTAATAAAAAGAAGGGATTATAAAAAATGAAAGTAAAAAAGTAAAAGGAGAAAATAAGATAAGAATAGAAGCTATTTAGTTCACCCCATTTCTTCGACCACTATGGTTGGTAATCATGTTTCGACAAGTTTAGGAGAAAAGGGGTCTCAAGGAAAAAAAATGGATTCAACTCTACTTTTATTTGTGGTCCCCTACGAGCGATACTTGGTGATAGAGGCAATGTTAGGTTGGACTAAGTAGCCGACGCACTATCGTGAGCTTTTCCTATTTTCTAAGGTAAATATGTAAGAGGTCTTTTTGGATGATTTTGCATAAGAGTGATCCATTTTACGTCTCTCTAGATAAAATTCTTTCCATTTATGTCGACGAGAATTATACTCTATCCTACATTGATCATGAACTCCACTACAGGTCACTCCAAGATTCCTATGAGTGAGAACTTGCTTAGAGGTCTCTACAAGAGGAACCATTTTTATATTTTTATATGGATATTTCTAAAAGCTGGGGCGAACACCGACGAGTGTCTCCCCCTATTTCAGGCTTTCAAAAAAATGGATATTTCTATGGCATTTTGATCCTTGAGAACGATGGGGCCAATTACTAGGAGTGAGGATCCCGTAACTCCAATTGATGTAGTTGCATAACATGTGCACCAATTTTCTATCCAGATTGCTCAACGGATCGCCATTCCCAACTATAGCATTCGATTCTTCTAACAAGCATGGCTTGGAAATCATCATCGTTGTCTTAAGCAAGCCGAGGTGGTCTAAATGTCATGTATTCAGTTTGCGAGTGAGAATTTCAGTTTGTCCAAGCTTAGTGTTATATGCTCCAGCTTAAGGGAGAGTGTTGACCATACTGAAGCATTGAATCAATTAGTTGGGTAATTAGATCTTGTGGGATAATGTGATTGTGATGTGTTTACTCCCATATTGGTTTGAGTTAGTACTCGGTTGTGTTGGTGGAGCTACACAAAGGACCACTCACCTCTTATATTCATTGAAAATCATAATGCTATATCCAACCATATGTGACTTTTCTCTCTTGGTTACATCTTGCTCATCTGAAGTAGGGCTCCACATAAATCCAAGCATTTCACATTATGTTTGTTGCTTTGATTATCTCATTCTTTCATAATTGATTCCACATTTAATATTTAACAAAGTCGACATCCATTATGTTGATCTCTCCTCCCACACCGAATTTTGGGGCACACTGATGGCCAATCAACAGGCACATGAGGAACTCCTGTGACCTGTTGTCATGATCAGGGCAATGCGGCTGCCACACAATGGTGTTATATTCTAGTTGGACATGTTCTATGTGGACAATGTAACCCATCTTGCTGGATCGCTTCTCGAGACACGACATTTGTTTCCTCATTTTTTCAACAACAACAACAAAGCCTTTTCCCACAATTAAGTAGGGTCGGCTACATGGATTCTTCACCTCCATTCATATCTATCTTGGGTCAATACCGGGTTTATATCCAAAAAAGTAAGATCCCTTCGTATACGCTCTTTCCAACACTTCTTGGGCCGTCCTCGCCCTCTCTTAGCCGACTCAATATCCCAACGCTCGCATCTCTTAACTGGTGCATCCGTTGATCTTCTTTACAAATGATCAAACCATCTTAAGCGGTTTTCTCGCATCTTATCCTCGATCAGAGCTACAACAACTTTCTTTCTGATTGCATCATTCCGAATCCGATCTTTACGTATGTGTCCACACATCCACCTTAGCATTTTCGTTTCTGCTACAACCATTCTCTGCACATGTCTATGGTTCACAAGCCAACATTCAGATCCGTAGAGCATAGCAGGCCTCACGGCTGCTTTGAAAAACTTTCCTTTAAGTTTTAAAGGAATTTTCTTATCACAGAGAACAACAGAGGTTCCTCTCCACTTTAGCCAGCCTGCATTTAATCTATTAGTAACTTCTCCATCAATTTCTCCATCCTGTTGCAAAATAGATCCCAGATATCTAAAAGAATCTCTCTTCTGAATGTTATTGTCACCAATCTTCACCTCAATTCCTTCATCATTACTTCTATCAAAGGTGCACTCCATATATTCTGTCTTAGTCCTACTTATACGAAATCCTTTAGTCTCCAATGCATGTCTCCAGACCTCAAACTTCTCATTTACTCCATCTCTAGTCTCGTCAATCAACACAATATTATCAGCAAATAACACACACCAAGGTAACTCATCCTGAATATGACTTGTCAACTCGTCCATAATCAAAGTAAAAAGAAATAGACTCAAAGCTGAACCTTGATGTAAACTAATGTTGATGTCAAAATAGCCAGACTTCCCTGACGGGGTCCTTACACAAGATAAAGCCCTATCATACATGTCCTTTATGAGGTTAATGTATAGGACATGTACTTGTCTCTTCTCCCAAACTCTCCACAATATCTCTCGTGGGACAGAATCATATGCCTTCTCCAAATCAATAAAGATCATATGAAGGTTCTTCCTTTTAGCTCTATAAATCTCCATTGTTCTCCTCAATAAATGGACGGCTTCAATAGTTGAGCGACCTGGCTTGAATCCGAATTGATTTTCTTTTACGTTGGAAACTTTCCTCAGCCTTCTTTCGACCACACTTTCCCAAATTTTCATAGTGTGACTCATCAGCTTGATACCTCTGTGATTTGAATAATTTTGAATATCTCCTTTATTCTTATAAAGAGGCACCACGATACTCCTCCAATCTTCAGGCATTTTCTTACTTCGCCAAATAACATTGAGTAGATTCATAACCCAAGTCAAATCACGCTTACCTAAAACTCTCCATACTTCTACAGGGATGCCATCCGGTCCTACACCTTTCGCAGGTCTCATAACCTTCAAAGGCTCCTCTACTTCCTTTCTTTGTATTCGTCTATAGCTTGCACGATTCAAGTAACTTTCACTACTAGCTAGATCACCAAAAGTGATCTCTCTATTTCCTTCCCAATGAAAAGTTTATGGAAGTACTGCTCCTATCTATTCTCTATGTCACGTGACCTTCCTCGTCCTTAATGCATCTCACTTGAGAAAGGTCTTTGGTCTTTCTTTCTCTTGCTTTGGCCAACCTGAATATATCCTTCTGGCCCTCCTTAGAGTCGAGATTTATATAAAAAAACTTCATAAGATTTTTGACTTAGCTTCACTTACAACATTCTTTGCTTCCTTCTTCGCTGTTTTGTAATTTGTGACAATTTCCGTTGTTCTATCCTTAGACATAGCTTTAAAGCATGCTCTTTTAATTTTTAGTTTCTCTTGCACCCCTTCACTCCACCACCAAGGCTCCTTTTGACCTGAAGCTCCTCCCTTCGACTCGCCTAGTATCTCTTTGACTACCTTTCAGATACAAGATGCTACTGCCTCCCACATCTCGTTTGCACTTCTGCTACAATCCCGAGAAATTCTTCTAAAACCTTCTCCTTGAAGCTTGATTGCTTCAGTGGAAGATTCCACCATCTAGTTCTAGTGATCTTAGGAACCCTCTTTTTCTTTACCAGGCCTCTTATTTGCACATCCAAAACTAACAAACGATGTTGAGTTATCAAACTCTCCTGGGATTACTTTGCAGTCTTTACAATACAACCGATCTCTTCTCCTCAACGCAAAGTAATCTATCTGTGTTCTAGTTGGCATGCTCTTATAAGTAATTAAATGATCCTCCCTCTTCTTGAAGAGAGTGTTTGCTATGAAAAGATCATATGCCGTTACAAAATCCAGAATGACTTTTCCCTCTTCATTTCTATCCCCAAAACCATGTTCTCCATGAACACTAGCATACCCTGAAGCATCTTTTCCCACATGTCCATTAAGATCTCCACCTATGCAAATCATCCCTCTTTGTGGGATTCCTTGTAGAATCTTATTCAGATCCTTTAAAAGAGCTTGTTTAGTCCTTTCATCTAAATTAAACCAATTTGTGGTGCATAAGCTGAGATGATATTCAGAATTTCTTCAAGCACCAATTTCAGCAAAATAATTCGATCCCCGAATCTTTGCACCTCAACCACGCAATCCTTCAAATCCTTGTGAACAACCACTCCAACATCGTTTCTACCCTTATCTTTACCTGAATACCAAAGTTTAAAGACTGTCTTCTCGATCTCCCTTGCTTTCTCTCCAACCCATTTAGTCTCTTGAAGACATAGTATATGAATCTTCCTTCTTTCTATCGTATCCACTATCTCCATCAATTTTCCAGTTAAAGTGCCAACATTCCAACTACCAATCTGCAACTTCCTTTGCAATCTCTTTTGGACTAACTTCTTTACTCGCATGCGTTCATTTTGCGAGAACTCTTGTAAATTTTGGACTGCATCCGGGCAGTGATGCAGCGGAACTAGCTTAATTACCCGCATGCGTTCCTCATGCGAGAACCCTTGCAAATTTTGAACTACATCCAGGCTGCGATGTAGCGGCCCTTGCTACTTTTTCATTGCATTCAGGCGATGCAAAGCGTCGCACGTAGGGAACGCCCCAACGAAATCTGTATCTTTGCTTAAATCCATGTTGAAAAGATCCGAATGTCATGAGACAACTTCTTAAATAGTATTTTTTTTAAAATAATATTTGGGAAGTTGTCTCCGACTGTTTTACGCTGGCTGTCGGGTACCTAACGCAACCCTCCTCACTTACCAGGGAAATCTGTATGTTTCCTCATTTTTTGATTTAAAAAAAGTTATATTCTTGGTTTCATCATTTCGAGGTTTGATTTTATTCTGATTATTTTTTGTTCGACATTCCTTGATGTTTGCGAGTTCTTTAAAGATCGTACGTCATTTATACACAATGACAATATTATGGATCAATAAACATGATGAACACCAAATAGCTATGGAAGAACACCTTCAAGCAAGTAGTGTGAGCTACATTCGACAACAATGATCAAAGCTGATGATGGTTTCTCTTTGAAACCTCAAAGGTCGCGACCGACCTTTATCAGTGGAGAGGATGAGAAGAAAAGGCGCTTCAGTGCAAGCCACAATATTTGACAATTTTGACATGTAGCAACAATCCCATACATAGGAACAAGCAAAGGACCTTTGCTTGTAAGGGTGTTGGGAATTTGCTCGAACACTATCTTACATCAATACAAGAAACGAGTTTGGTGGTGATTGTTGTACATGCCATTCTTGATGACCTTGATGTGTAAGGTGAATTATCACCCTCCAAAGCAATGAAAATCATGAATGGACGACATACCTCAAGTTCGTCAACGATGCCAGCTTAACTAGATGACAACTAAATGATGATGGCATTACCGTCGTTTCGGAAGATGTTTGCTGAAGATGGCAATCCTGGGCTTGATGAAGATGGGCCCATATGATGACAAGAAGCGACATGAGATAGACTTTTCTGTGAACCTTAAGTGCATGCACAATGAAAAAACCTGATAGGGCACTACACTTCCCCACTTCTATTTTTTAAGTACCCTCTTAAATGGTCTAGTGGTACTGTGGTAGTGCAATGCACCTACCACTCAAATGATCATGATTCAAATCCCCCCATTTAGAGGTTGCGTCAGGTAGTCTCCAAGTAATGTAAAATATAGCCGAATCTTTCAACATAGATTTGAGCAAGAATACATGTAGCCGACCCTACTTATAGTAGGAGAAGGCTTTGCCATATTTTTATTGTTTATTTTTTAAACCTTTAAAGGGCATGCATTCGTGTTTTAAAAAGCCCCATTATTGAGAGACCCGAATATGACCACCATTCTTTCAAAAGGGGAAGTGAAACTAGTCAAAAATGAAAAGGAAGAAACAAGAGATGGTTGGAAGAGAAAAATACACAATTAAAAAACTGCGAAGAAAAAAATGGAAAGAGTATAAAAAATGATTTTTTAAAAGGTAGTTGATTAGAAAATAAAGAAGCGTTTTGTTTAGAAACCCCATTTGTTATTCTCCCAACTTGGTCTACCTTCATGATTTCGGCTAGTATGGGAGAAAAGGGGAGTCTTGATTAAGAATTTAACTCTACCTTTCTTGTATATACGGGGAGCTTTTGGGTCTGACACTGAACATAATCAGCTTTATATTTGTTCAATTTAAGCTCCTAACTTTTGAGATCACGCTGAGATCGTTGACACCCCTTAAGTCTCCCTCCCCATAGCTACCTGGGCCTTCCTGTCACATGTGGTGTACTGAGGTAGTTAGATCTCTCGATGATTTAGAGATTGGAGCAAAAGTTGGTTGGATGGAAGACCTCCTACCTTTCACGAGGGGGAGACTTGTTCTCTTGTAGGCCCCCTAGGCAGTGATCCTTGTTTTCTTTATATCCACCAGAGTCCTCCCCGTTGGAATCTAGCATCGTATGGAGGCTCACATGAATAGGTTTTTTGGAGCTCATTCAACATGCTTTTGATGGGATTGTATCTTTCTTTCGCAATTGGTGATAAGATGGAGGAACAAATCCTCTCCCAGCTTGGACAGTAGCCTCCACTGCCACCTCAAATGCTTTATGTCATCATATGCCACATGTGTAGCATCCTTTTTTAAAGCAAACTCAATTGTAGTTTGTTGTGCTTCACCACGAGCCCTTGCTGCCTTCCTTTGTGCCACAATCTCCCATGGTCTAGCAGAACTAAACGAGTCCATGGGACCCTTGCCGTGTGGATAATTCCGTACAAGTAGCCTATTTGCAGAACATGAACCAGAAGCAGAATTAACGTTTTTACCTGTTGTAGCCGTAGGTTGTGAGTCATCCAAGATGACTACATGTTCACCACGATCACCATCATCTGCATCAGGAATGTTTGGATTGGCTGCACTATATCTATAATCAACGATTACCTTCCTCTTCTTGTTACTATTTTTGAAGTCAGCCATATCTTTCTTAATCTCCACAGTGGCTTTCGGACACATAGATACATCCCGATAACCACCAATCAAGCGTTATTTTTGCCTTTTGATGCATCATTAGTAATGTGGCCGCCCAATGCACATTGCACGTTATTCTTGTCTAATGTATTCGGCCTAAAAGAGTACTTCCAACCGGGATCCTTCGACGCCGCTTTCAAGCATGAACCATTCATCTTGTCGGTGAAGCGAGGATAAATTTCCCTAGGTCTTTGCATAGTAGATGGGATTGATGTAGTTGGATTAGGAATGGCATCCCCATCCAAGGATTCCATTGAAGTCATTCTACAATGGAGAGCAAGAGAACACATGGAGGTTGCTGGAGGAGGAGGGAGGCCGTCGGAGAAGGGGGATTGTTGGAGGAGAGGGAGGCCGCCAGAGGAGAGGGGGGCTGCTGGGGAGGAGGGAGGCCGTTGGAGGAGGTAGCGGGGGAGAGTTTTCTCTGCAGCAAGGGGTTTCGCGGGCTACAGGGTCGAGTAAGGGCCGAATGCTGTGGGGTAATTTTGGTTTGGATGCTACAGGGTCGGACATGTATATCACATTTTCAAAATGCGCTATGTGTATCATGTTTTGTAAATGCGCTATGTATATCGCATTTTGAAAATGCGATATATGTGTAGTACACATAAAAACATAGTCGCCTAGGCACGCCTTGGCGCCCAGGCGACCCAAGGCGTACACCATTTTATAAAAAAAGCAAGGCGCTCTTTCTAGGCGCACAACTTGGGGCGCCTGGGCGCCTATGTGTGTGCCTTAACATCTATGATTATACCCGTTATTTGATTCGAAAGGGGCTTATTTCCACCTCTCACGTTGCTTATGACGATCAGATTGCAGACATGTTTACCAAGGCTCTTGCGAGGGGTCCTTTTCACCATTGTTGTTCCAAGCTGAGCATGATATATATATATATATATATATGCGCCAGCTTGAGGAGGAGTGTTGAGATAGTTATATTTTTTGTCTTTATTTATATTTTTCTATTTCTCCAGTCTTTTTTTTGTAATTTGTCCCTAGAGCTTTTTTCCTACATAAGAGAGCGCTTGGGCTACGAGGAATACAACTTCTCTTTCACGTCTTTCCACAGTTTTCTTTTGCTCTATGAGGATGTTGCCCACTGGGGTGCACCATAGGATGGGGGTTTTAGATCTGTATGTGGCTTTGGCCACGAGGACAACACATTTTCTTTCGCATTGGTTTGGGCAATCTGATATGCCGGAAATGTTGCCATTTTTGGGGGAATACTTCTTATTCTGAGAATGTAGTTGGGCATTGTTGAGCTTTATGTAAAGCCTGGACCATACAATTACCTGTAATGTAATTATATATAATACTTTTGCGGTGGTTCCCAAAACGGGATATCACATTTTTTACTTCTAAAAAATGATATTACGTGTTACATTAAGTTAAAGTGTCACTTAACTAAGGAGGATGGGGTGTAATTCATAAAGTAGGATAAGAAAGAAGATTGTAAATTTTAATAATTATCGTATATAATATTAACAGATTAACGGATCGGATCGGATCGGGTTTTGATAGTGATCCAATCCGCTCCATAGTTTAACGGATTTTCAAAATCTTAGTACGATCCAATCCATTAGTATGACAAAACCAAACTAATCCAATCCAATCCAATCCAATCCAATCACATCGGATTGGATCGGATTTTATCCGATCCACGTGCACCCCTATCATCTTCTATGGTTTTCTTGCAAGATTTTTGGTGATGCGGCTTCCATATCTTAAAAAGAAACTTTTGCTTTTTTTTATGGCATTATGGTTAACTGGAATGCAATGTTCTTCCTTGAAGAGCATTAATGTTGCGGACACGGAAAATCTTTTGTGAACTCTTGGATGCTTTTGCTGTTGCTTATTTCTGAATTGATTTTTATTGGTGGCCATGTATCAAGGGTGATCACCCTTAAACCAGGTTTATTTTGTTAAACCTATTGTTCGTTGTACTAAAAATTAATGGGAGGACATTGTTGCTCACAACAAAATGGTGTTGAGAGAAATTATGGTTGCAACCAATAAACTGAAGCCAATATGTTTTTTCATAAAATGTCATAAGCATGTCAGTGGTGATGCACTGTCTTGCAACCAACATAATGGTGAAAAGTGAAATGACCAAGGTCATACCAATAAATAAAACGGAGTTCCTTAAGATGTTTGATGCCAATTCTTTTATAAAATGTCTGAAGCATGTGAGTATTTCTTGTGACGTCCATAACAATGATTGTTTACCTTCCCCTAAGTCAAAAATTCTCGGTGGTTTCTGACTGAACAAAATTTTTGATTTCACTCAGGAAATGTATAGACAGTCTGGCCCTCAGTTTCGCGATGAATTGCAGCGCCATCCTCTTCCGTCTTCTATGGTAGTTTTATTAAAAAGTTGATTTTGTTGATTTTTATTTTTTTACCAACTATGAAACGTTGGTTTGTATTTTGTACATGCTTGTTATATATGCTTGTTGCAGATGAAGGAAATTAACTTTAGATTAGAAAAAGTTGAGCCCAAGGTTCGACCGGCAGATGGCCATGGAAGTAGTTATTTACCCCACTGAAATGAAGTCTTCTGTTCAAAGCCAAAGGAGAACCAGTCCTAAAGCTAAGGCTGCACCACGTGAAACATTTCTTACTACTGGTTAGTTTTAGTATTTAAACTTGGTAATTATTTGCGTCAGTGATCTAAGAACAAAGCTGTCATCAATCCTAACAAAATGAAGCCAGAGGGAGAAACCCTCCCGGCAACCAAACAAAAGCGCAAGTGTGTTTTTTTCCTTTGGTTTTTTTCTTATCTATGCATGAAATTTCTTCTTACACTTGGTTGGGGAAGATTTAGGTGTTACAAGTACGTTTTAGGTTTTAAAGGTGATGCATATGAAAATGAATTTGTTGGTGAGCTCCTATTTTTTTATTTAATGTGTGGATTTTTTTGACAAGCACATATGCATGCTATCTGTGGGATTGCCATTGATTTTGTCATTTACTATTGGAGTAATGTTCTTGTTTTGTGAAGCAGGTGTAGGTGATGTTACTGAGAAACCTGTAGATCCGATTAAGATGTACTCTGAGAAGGAGTTGTTCCAGGAATTTGAGAAAATTGCATCAATTTTAGTGCCCGAAAAAGACTGGTTGGTCAGAATAGCCGCAATGCAAAGGGTTGAAGGCATTGTTCTAGGAGGTTACTACTACCTTCATCTTATTCTATTGCTTCTTCTCCCCTTTTAAAATTTCTACTTCTTTGTAAGTGTTGTGGTATGTTTGTTCTATCTGTGATTTGTTTCTTGTCCCTTCTTGTAGCACAAACATGACTACAAGAAGTTAGTAGTCTCCCAGTTACATTATTAAAAAAAAATCACACTGCATAGGTTATTGCAATATCTATCCCTCTCTGGCACCTAGACACCCCAGGAAGAAGGGCGTGAAGACCATCCCTAACATTATATCTTTATCAACTTTGTGATTGCCTGATATGCTCCAGTATGACTATTTTGTGCCATCTGTACAATCTTACCATGCTAGTTGGGTGCCTTAACAACAATCAAGCTTTTTCCGATGTTAAAATGGGGCGGGCGACGCAGTTGCCTTGTGATCATCTAAAAAGATAACAGCCTTAAGAAATTTCATGTTTTTGACTTGTTATATATAATTCATGAAGGGTCTCAAAAATGTAACATTGCCATTTACTACCAATTCATTTGTCTCATTGCCTTTACATTAAATATTACTTTAACTTTCAATTTGTTGAAAAAGACTTGCCATTTTATTGAATTTTCCTTTGAAGTTAATGTGCATGTGGTTAGAATGCTAGATGATTATGTGGACGAGTGGTCTCACTCAAGTTGGTTCTGTAAGCGATTCATATATTTTACTTGTCAATATATAAGACGGTATTTCCAAAAAATGTATAAGATGGCGACTAAAGTTAAGTTGCGCTTGGATGGTATTATGAGGATATTTTTTGAACACTTTCTGACAAGAGAGTAACAATGAGTAATTTCCTGGGATGTTGTATCACAACCCTTGGAAACATAGGTAGATGAACGAAGCTTTGCTGGCCAGATGGATGGTGATGATTTGGGGTAAAAAGGTGGATATTCTCTGATTGTTGAAGTGTGGTATTTACGAGATTGCTACAAAGTCGAGCATGAGTAATGTGAAAGTGAGGTTTTGTTAAATTTTTGGACGGACATCCGTGTGGTGATGCCGGAGATGGCTCCTCATATACATCCAGTGCTAGGGGATGGAAGGTTTTTTGGATTTCAACATGATAATTGGACAGAGGTTAGGGCGTTCACTAACAACTTTCCCATACCTTTTGCTTTTGCTGATGGCAGAGAGGCTTTGGTGACAAGTTATTGGTCTGCTTTGGGGCCCTGGGGATGGCACATTATGCATGTTTTCTCGGCTGGTCTCATGGGATCAGAGAAATCAGGAGGTCAACATGATTCAACAGTTGAACGACCTGGCATGCATCTGAATTTGTTTTTAGTTACTTTGGAAATTTACCTCAACCTTCTTTCGATCATACGCTCCTGAATTTTCATAGTGTGACTTGTCCTTTAGATACCTCTGTAATTCGAACAATTTTGAATGTCTCCTATACTCATAAAGATGCACCGCGATGCTTCTCCTCCATTCTTCATGCTTTTTCTTACTTTGCCAGATAATATTGAATAAATTTGTGAACCAAATCAAACCACGTTCACCTAAAACTCTCTATACTTCTATAGGAATGTCATCAGGTGCTACACCTTTCCCATGTTTCATAGTCTTCAAAGCATCCTCTACTTCATTCCTTTGTATCCTTCTATAGCTTGCATGATTCATGTACCTTTTACTACTATCTAGATCTCTTAAAGTGTTCTTTTTATTCCCTTCCCCAATGAAAAGCTTATGGAAATGCTACTTCCTTTTAGTCTCTATATCCTTCATAGTAACAAGTACATGTCCTTCCTCATCTTTAATGTATCTCACTTGAGGAAGTTATTTGATCTTCCTTTCTCTTCCTTTGGCCAGTCTGGATATATCCTTCTGGCCCTTTTTAGTGACAAGCTTTTTGTACAAAATTTCGTAAGCTTTTGACTTAGCTTCACTTACAACCTTCTTTGCTTCCATTTTAGCTATTTGATAGCTTGTGACATTTGCCTTGTTATATCCTTATATATATATATTTAAAGCAAACTCTTTTGATTTTAAGCTTCTCTTGTACTCCGCTCCACCATCAATCCTCTTTTTAGTTTGGAACTCCTCCCTTAGAGTTACCTGATATCTCTTTGGCTACCTTTCGGATACAAGATGCTACCATTTCCCTTATTTCGTTTGCACATCTATTTTCAATCCCTAGATAAGTCTTCTAAAACCTTCACCTTGAAGATTCCACGATCTTGTTTTAATGATCTTGGGAACTCTCATTTACTTTACCAACCCTTTTATTTACACATCCATTACTAACAAGCGATGTTGAGATGCCAAGCTATCTCCTGAGATTACGCAACCGATTTCTTCTCCTTATCGTGAAGACATCTATATATGTTTTAGTTGAGCCACTCTTATAAGTAATTAAATGTTCCTTTTTATCTTAAAGAGAGTATTTGATATAATAAAGTCATAAGCCATTACAAAATCTAGAATGAGTTTCTCTCTTCATTTTATCCTTAAAGTCATGGCCTCTATGAACACTAGCATACTCTGAAGTATCCTTTCCCACATGTCCATTAACATCTCCACATATGAAAATCATCTCTCTTTGTGAGATTCATTGAACCAATTTGCGATGAATAAACTTATATGCTATTATGAGTTTCTTCTTCAAGCACTAATTTTAGCAAAATAATCCGATCTCTAAATATTTGCACATCAGCTACACTATCCGTTAAATTCTTATGAACAATCACTTCAACACCATTTCTACTCTTCTCTTTACATGTAATCTAATTTAAGGCCTGTCTTTCTTTGCTTTCTCTCCAACCCGTTTTATCTTTTGGAGATATAGTATTTGAATCTTTCTTCTTTCCATCGTATCTACAATCTCCATAGATATGTCAATTTAAGTGCCAATATTCCAACTACCTACCCGTAGCTTCTTTTGTGATCTATTTTGGACTAACTTTTTTACTCGCATGCATCCATCTTACAGGACGACAACAACAACAACAAAGCATTTTCCCACAATTAAGTAGGGTCGGCTACATGGATTCTTCGCCTCCATTCACATCTATCTTAGGTCAATCTCGGGCTTATATCCAAAAAACTAAGATCCCTTCGTATAGTCTCTTTCCAACACTTGGGCCGTCCTCGCACTCTCTTAGTCGGCTCAACATCCCAACACTCGCATCTCCTAACTAGGGCATCCGTCGATCTTCTTTGCAAATGACCAAACCATCTTAAGCGGTTTTCATGAACAAACATACGGATATAAGGCGACTCTTGACTTCGGTGGCAAGATTATGGTCGATTTGGCTTGGTCGGAACAAGGCCATATTCTCGGCGCAATGCTTTTACAAGGAGAACGTGATCATTCGCGCTGCATGACTGGTGGACGACTGGAGTGGAAGTTAATTTTCTTTTTGTGTGTTTACTCACCCTGACTGGAGGCTCTCTTGCCTCCTTGTATGGCCTTCTCGCTTTTTGTACTTTCGACCCTCTTTTTTATTTCTAATATATTGGGGTGAATACCACTGAGTGTATCCCCCTTTTTCTTGGCTTCAAAAAAAATCTTAAGCGGTTTTCTCGCATCTTATCCTCGATCGTTGCTGCACCGACTTTCTTTCTGATTGCATCATTCTGAATCCGATCTTTACGTGTGTGTCCACACATCTACCTTAGCATTTTCATTTCTGCTACATCCATTCTTTGCACATGTCTATGGTTCACAGGCCAACATTCAAATCCATAGGGCATAGCAGGTCTCACAGCTACTTTGTAAAGCTTTCCTTTAATTTTTAAAGGAATTTTCTTATCACAGAGAACAACAGAGGCTCCTCTCTTCTTTAGCAAGCCTGCATTTATTCTATTAGTAACATCTCCATCAATTCCCCCATCCTGTTGCAAAATAGATCCCATATATCTAAAAGAATCTCTCTTCTGAATGTTATTGTCACAAATCTTCACCTCAATTCCTTCACCATTGCTTCCGTCAAAGGTGCACTACATATATTCCGTCTTAGCCCAACTTATACGTAATCCTTTAGTCTTCAATGCATGTCTTCAGACCTCAAGCTTCTCATTTACTCCATCTCTAGACTTGTCAATCAAATGATCAATACAATATCATCAACAAATAACATACACCAAGGTAACTCATCCTGAATGTGACTTGTCAACTCATCCATAATCAAAATAAAAAGAAATGGACTCAAAGCCGAACCTTGATGTAAACCAATGTTGATGTCAAATTAGTCAGTCTTCCTAGACGGGGTCCTTACACAAGATAAAGCCCTATCATACATGTCCTTTATGAGGTTAATGTATAGGACATGTACTTGTCTCTTCTCCAAAACTCTCAACAATATCTCTCTTGGGACAAAATCATAAGCCTTCTCCAAATCAATAAAGATCATATGGAGGTTCTTCCTTTTAGCTCCATAAATCTCCATTGTTTTTTTTTGACGCTCTGTAAATCTCCATTGTTCTCCTCAACAAATGGATGGCTTCAATAGTTGAGCGACCTGGCATGAATCCTAATTGGTTTTTGTTGAGAGAATTCTTATATATCTTTGTTTTTATTTATATTTCTCATGTTTTTCTGTCTTCTATATGTAATTTCTCCCTAAAGCCTTTCTCCTATATAAGAAGGTTCTAGGGCTACGTGATATACATTTTTTTCCTTTTCACATCCTCAACATGGTATCAGAGTGACAGTCCTTGACCGGAGCCTGACCTAGCCCTAGAAAATCCTAGCCCCTCCCCACCAAGATCCCTCCGCACGGGCCGCCGCCTCTTTCCACGTGGGGGTCGCTGCCCATCGCCACCTCCCTCCTCGCGGGAGTGCCACCGCCTCCCTCCTCGTGGGGCCGCTTGCGCTCACCTCGCGCGCCCCTCTCCACACGCGCGTGTCCCCTCACACATGACATCGCGGGCAGCCTCCCTGCGTGGGTTGCCATCGCTGCTTCTCACGGGCCTCTTTGCAGGCCGTCGCCCCCGTGGTTATCTTCTTGTCGTCCCCGCTCATCTCGATCTTGGTTTAGGTCCCCTTTTGGACCTCTAATGTGTGAAATGATTGTCTAAAAACACCATAGCCACCCAAAGGCGGCTTCGAAGAATGGAAGAGTTGTGGTATGAGTCTACACCCACAACCATCTTCTCATATGTTCGTGTAGACAAAGGTCTTATTTGTTCTAGTCCCAGTCTTGGTGATAGTTTTTTTGAAGCCAAGAAAAGGGGGATACACTCAGTGGTGTTCACCCCAATATATTAAAAGGAAGGAGAGTCAGAGGTACAAACAAAAACAAAAAGAACGATCCAGTAGAGGAGGCGAGAAGCCTCCAGTTCTGGGCAAAAACTCAAAAAACAAGATATTAAAAATTAAGAGCAACTCCAGTCATCCACCAACCCACTCGCGCGACAGAGCACATTTCCATGTAGAAGCGTTGCGCAGAGAAAATGGCCTCGTTACGACTAAGACAAATCAACCATAATCTTGCCACCGGTGTCAAGAACCGCATTCTATCCATATGCCTATTCACGAAGAGAGAGTCACAGAAGGTCTCCACATCACAAGCACGCACCCAAGCCACAAGCGGGTCTTCCCAAAGCCCCCAGACCATAGGGCAGACAAAGAGGATATGATCCAGGGATTCCACATTCGATCCACACAGGACACATAGATTGGACACCGAGATAGTTGTCATCATGGTTGACAACAAAGCTGATGTTCCATCCATGGCGGGCTTCAAAGGTCCTGCCCCCACCGTCAAGATGGATGACACAAACTATGAACTGTGGGCCATGCAGTTCATGAGTCTGATGCAGTGTAATGGCAAGAAGCTTATCCTCACGGTGCAGGAGCTAAGTGACAAGACTAGGATAAATGCCTCATGGGTGGCATATGATGCCTATGCACCGGTATGGCTATCCGGGACGGTGTTTACAGAGATAACAACTGACATACCGAGTCAACTTATTGCAAAGGCTATGTTACGCATTCTCGTTGTGATATACTCTCTAACGAAGAATGAGTCGAAGATATTACAGCTTTAACATGATATCTTTACATCGAAGCAGAATGGTCGACCCCTCATACCCTCTACACTTCCTTGAGGGGCATGTTTGAGAAGCTACACGGCTACATTCCCTTGACCGCTACGCCAGAGCAGCTCAATGCTTATAGAGATTCTGCGATGAATGGGGTCTTTCAAGCGGTCCTTGATCCTGAATATGACTCAGCTCGTGCCCAGATTCTTACAGACGCTACCGTTGAGATAATTATATCTCTGAGTACCTAATTTATATTTCATGTTTTCTTTGTGTATCTCTCATGTAATTAACCCATTGGCTTTTCTCCTGTATAAGAGAGCCTTGGGATCCCTTCAATAATATGTCTCATTTTATCCCAACATGGTATCTGAGCAACGATCCTAGACCGGGGTTCTCGTACCCTAACCCTAACCCTTCACCCGCCCGCCCCATACCCTCTCTCTCGCTCTCTCTCTCTCGGTGCTGCCGCACCTTCGGGCCCAGCGCCGCCTCCCTCCCAGCCCTCCAGCGGGCCCTCTGGCGCCCTTCCGTGCCGCCTTCCAAGGCCGGCGGTGCTGTCTTCGTCACGACAACGACGCCTCGCCCCTCCTTCGGTACCGCTGCCCTTCCCACAGGGGCTCCAGCGCTCGTATAAGGCCCCAACGCTTGTGTAAGTGTTCGGCGGCCCTCTTTCCAGCCATATCATGGTCTGGACTGATTCTAAATACGTGATATATTCTGATTGATCACGTGATTTGAGGCCCTAGACCGCAAACAAAGCATTAGGGTTGAGTGTATGAGTCTACAGATACAACTCATCCCCATTACGATGCTGTAGACATGCCTATTATCGAGTTGTTCCTCTCTTGTTCCGTGACTTGGCCTATTGAAGAATGTCAGAAATTAAGGGTGACGTATCCTCCTCTTCCGGAGCCTTCAAATGCCCGACACCTATCGTGGAGATGGACGGGACCAACTACGAGTTATGGGCCATACAGTTTCGTACCCTAATGAATGCCACTATATGGAGCATATTCCGACATACTCGGAGCCGACTGACAAGACTGGGGCAAATGCATCATGGAAGCAAGATGATGCCTATGCTCGTATCTGGCTCTCTGGGATGCTTAGCACAGAGATTGGTAATGATATTATCAATCAACCAACTGCAAAGGCCATGTGGGATATATTGGCTGCTACTTATGGTCCGGCAAAGAATGAAAGCAAGATCCTCCAACTTCAGTTTGACATTTTCTCGACCAAACAGAATGGTCGACCTCTCCATGCCCACTTCGCGCATCTGAGGGGCATGTTTGAACGACTCCACAGTTTCATGCCTACTAGTACCAGCGTGGAACAACAACATGCATATCGGAATGCCACTATGACTGGAGTTTTCTTATCTTCCCTTGACTCAGAGTACGATGCTGCTCGTACTCAACTTCTAACTGGCGAGAACATACCACCAATGGAGGAAGTCTACAAACGTCTGAGTAGGATTACTACCACACCTACTAGTACGCCACATACGACGTCTTCAGCTATGGCCGCCTCTCAAGGCTGAGGAGGCTCGTCCCAGTTCCGTGGCCGTAGCCCTCGTGGCCGGGGTGGAGGACGTCAGAGAGGTCCATGTTCCTATTGCCATCGTCCTGGACACTCGGAGGATACATGCTTTCATAAGCATGGATATCCAGCATCTGCACGCGTTGCTAAGCAGACAGACTCTTCACAGCTCTTACTACAGATGCACGTTTTGATGATCTAGTCTCGAAACTTCGAGAAATGGTGACCACCCCTGCGCCTCAGACTGCATGCCCATCAGATGCAGCGGCCACTGCCTGAGCACTGTCTACTTCCTCAGGTATTCCATATGCGTTTACCATTAATAACATGACTGATAGAACAAATTGGATAATGGATTCTGGAGCATCCCATCATATGTATGGTGATCGGGCGTAGTTTACATCTTACAGATCTATTCCTCCTGGACGATCCATGATCATTGCCAATGGAGTTCGCCTACCCATTGTTGGTCAGGGGCTGTCAAATGTGTTTTTGTTGGCTATTCATGTACCGAAAAGGTCTATAGATGTTTTGATCCTATTGGAAGGAAATACTACGTATGGAAAGCAAGAAGTTGTTTTCTTAGAAATTATCAACGCATGCTCCTCTTTATATAGTAGTGGAGGCAAGTACAAGAATAGAAACAACCTATAAGGAATATGTACAGAAATAGAAAGGAATTATAGTTAAGTAGAGAATATTCTCTATAAGGAATATTCCTCATTCTTTATCAGGGATATTCCTTATTCTTTAACACTCCCCCTCAAGCTGGAGCATAGATATCGTTCATGCTCAGCTTGAACACACATCTATCAAATGCAGATCTAGGAAGTGGCTTTGTAAATATATCAGCTGTCTGCTCAGAAGACGAAACATGAGAGGTTGCCACAAATCCTTTCTGGATCATGTCTCTAGTATGATGGAAATCTACCTCTATATGTTTGGTTCTTTGATGGAAGACTGGATTGTTGGCAATAAACATAGCTTCCTGGTTATCACACTGAAGTCTCATAGGAAGAGACACATCTACAAGAAGATCATCCATAACAGATTTGACCCACATAGCCTCCGTAGTGGCTTGAGCCATAGCTCAGTATTCAGACTCAGCAGAAGATCTAGCCACTACTGTTTGCTTCTTGCTCCACCAGGTAACTAGACTATCCCAATGAGACACAGTATCATGTAGTGGATTTCCTGTCTAGTGGACAACCAACATAATCAACATCAGTATAGACAGTGACATCTAGGGACCCCATTTTTAAGAAAAGAAGCCCTTTTCCAGGAGCCCCCTTGAGATACTGAAGAATAGTCAGAGCTGCATCCCAATGTACTTTCTTCAGTTTATCCATGAACTGACTGATCCCAAGGCCTTAAATGTCGGTTTCGGTCACCATTTCGGTGACGACCAAAACAGAATTTCGATGGAATTTCGGTCAAATTTCGATCGAAAGTTTGATCATTTCGATCATTTTTTGTACTAGGACCCCTATAT
This sequence comes from Ottelia alismoides, assembly GCA_037367405.1. Classification (NCBI taxonomy): domain Eukaryota; kingdom Viridiplantae; phylum Streptophyta; class Magnoliopsida; order Alismatales; family Hydrocharitaceae; genus Ottelia; species Ottelia alismoides. Next base: position 188,683 of record JAZKJV010003941.1, on the reverse strand, counting down.
TTCGATCATTTCGGTCATTTCAATCGAATTTCGATTTCGACTTGATATCGATATTCGACAGAAATTCGACCAAATTTCGCTGAAATTTGAGGCCATGACTGATCCTACTAACGACCAATGCAATATCCGGACGTTAACTGTAACATATAGAAGCTTGCCAACCAGCCCTCAGTATTGTCTTGCGTCAATATCCTCTGAGTCTCTATCATGAAGACAAACACCTGGATCCATGGGAATATAAGCAGACTTGGAGCCTAACATCCCGATCTCCTGTAGCAAATCTGTAACATACTTGCGCTGACACATTACTAGACCCTTCTGACTTCTGGCAAACTCGATGCCTAGAAAGTAGCTAAGATTACCAAGGTCCTTGGTAACAAAATGCTTCCCAAGGTAAGCTTTGGTCGTAGTAATGCTCTGAATATCGTCTCCTGTAACAATTATATCATCCGCATAGACGAGAAGAATCACTCGGCCATGATTTGTCTTGCGCACAAAGAGGGAGTGATCAGATGTAGATCGAATAAATCCCTCTCTCTCTATCATCTCCGAAAGCTTTTGAAACCAAGTTCTCGGACTTTGCTTAAGGCCATAGATAACCTTATGAAGCCGGCATGCCTTCTGACTATTCTCCCCCTCAGCAATGAACCCAGGTGGCTGCTGCATATAGACTTCCTCACGAAGATCACCATATAGAAAAGCATTCTTGATATCAAGCTGATATAGTGGCCAATCCTTGCTGACAACCACAACGAGAAGAATGCGAACTGTTGGGAGACGAGCGTCTGGAGAGAAGGTATCTGTGAAGTCCACACCGTATGTCTGGGTGTATCCTTTGGCCACCAGACGAGCCTTGTTGCGCTCAATACTGCCATCGGATCGATGCTTGACTGTGAAAACCCAACGGTACCCAACAACAGCCGCATCACTAGGAGGTGTCACAAGACTCCAAGTGCCTCTAGACTGTACGGCATCCATCTCATCCTGCATTGCAATGCGCCATCTGTCATCTCGAAGAGCCTCATGGTGTGTCTGAGGAATTACCACATCAGAAAGAGCCGACACAAACTGTCTGTAGCTCGGGGTCAATCTGTCCATATAAAGGTGACCTGAAATAGGATGAGCAGTACACGTACGTTTGCCTTTCCTCAAGGCAATAGGAATATCCAGATCATCAGTAACATCATCTGCAGAAGAGGCATCATCGCCTGTAGGAACAACTATCGTACTGTCAGTAGGAGTAGAGTGTTCAGGTGATACCTTAGGTGTGGTGGATGCTGGCACATGCACTTGAGCAGGGGTTTCTGTAGTAGTAGGATTAGTGCGCCGGTGGGACACTTGCCCAAACCGATTGTTGTCGATGTTGAAATCGCAGTGGGGGGCGAAGGAAGGTACACCTCCATATTAGCATCAATGGAATGTAATCTGGAACCAGTAGTGGAAAAATACGGAACTGATTCAAAGAAAGTCACATCTGCACTAATGTAGTAACGTCGAGCAGAGGGGTCATAACATCGAGACCCTTTCTGAGTCCTTGAATACCCCAAGAAGACATATTTGACAACCCTAGGTGATAGCTTGTCATGACCATGTGTCAACACATGAACAAATGACACACACCCAAGTACTCGAGGGGCAACCGAGAAGGTATCTTTATCAGGAAACAAAATAGATAGAGGCACTTGCTCATCCAGTACAGTAGACATCATCCGATTGATCAAATAGCAGGCTGTAAGGACAACATCCCTCCAATAAGTATGTGGCGCGTTACTCTAAATCAGAAGAGTACGAGCGACATCAAGAATGTGACGATGCTTACGCTCAACAATGCCATTCTGCTGAGACGTGTAAGCACAGGAGGTCTGGTGAATGATACCACGATCTCTAAGGAAGGTGGATAGTGAGTGGGTACGAAACTCTAATAAGGCATTATCAGATCGCAAACTTTTCATCATAGCAGAAAATTGGGTTTTTATTTCTGTAAGAAAAGATCTCAATATATCCTTGACTTCAGACTTTTGCTTTAACAAAAAAAACCCAGCTCACTCTATTGTAATCATCAACGATGGCAAAATAATATCGATGTCCATGTAAGTCAGAGACACGACTAGAACCCCAAACATCACAATGCTGCAGTTCAAAAACAGACGTAGTGTTACGACTAGAAACTCTCCTTGGAAAGGATGACCTGTGATGCTTTCCAAGGGAACATGACTCACATTGGAATGTAGACTATGGTGATATCTGAGGAAGAAGTCGACAAAGCTTATGTAAAGGTAGCTGACCAAATCTAAGGTGCCACAAATATGCAGAGGACGTCATTCCCGAAGAAGTAGAAGCATTGCCAGCAAATGGAGAACGTACAATCCTGTAAAGACCCCCTTGCTCAAAGCCATAGCCAAGCACCCTGCCCGTTAGTATGTCCTGAAACACAACAGATAAGTGGTCAAAAATAGCACGACAATTAAGTTCCTTTGTCATATGACTAATCGACAACAGACTGAGAGGAAATTCTGGTGCTAGAAGGACTTTCTGCAGCGGCAACATCGGAGATAACTGAACCTTCCCCTGTCCTGTAACAGGGGAGTGGCTCCCATCAGCAAGGACCACAGATCGTCCAGGAGCAACAAGCTGAATAGAACGAAACTGCTCTCTATCTCCGCAAAGGTGGTGCGACGCACCGGAGTCAACATGCCAATCTACAAAGTCAGATGGTCTACTAGCAATATATGCATGGGCTATACCTGAGGAGCGAGCCATGGCAGCAGTATCGAAACCAGAAGTAGACTCAGAAGACTTTGATGCAAGCGGACGTCTCATCTGATCAATAATCTCTGCCTCAGTCATCTGTGCAGGGGCAGGAGTAGGAGCAGAACTTTCTGTCTGATCATCTAAATATTCAGCAACATGATGGGCAGTAGTCGGTGGACGACCATGTAGCTTCCTGTAATATGTGCTCTCAGTATGTTCGTGTTTCAGGCAGTAGGAACATTGTGGCTTGCCTCCTTTATCATTGCCACGTCCTCTACCTCCGCGTCCATGGGCACCAGAGAAGCCACCTCGAGAGCTATAAAACTCTCCTCGTCCGTGATTTACTGCCATTGCCGAGGTTGTATCAGTATTAGTCGGAATTGCAATCCGACTCAATGTGCTATAGGCTTCCTCAATAGGAGGAATAACTGCTCCCGCAAGCATCTGGTTTTTGGCCGTATCATAAACAGAATCAAGTCCTAAAAGAAATATGCCAACCATCATCTGATCTCTTTGTGTCTTCTGAGTAGGACAAGGACACAAAGGATGATAACTATGCAACTTCTCAAACATAGCCTTTAGGCTAGAGAAGTATGCATGAAGAGGTCGTCCCGCCTGTCGGATTTGATGAATATCATGATATAGCTCTATGATCTTTGTCTCATTTTGTACCTGTGAGTATGTCAAGGCAAGGGCGTCCCACATATCCTTGGCAGTGGGCTTATGAGCAAACTCATTGGCGATGCAACGAACAAGGGTTGAGGTGATCCAACCCTTAACAAATGCGTTATCCCTTTTCCAAGAAGAATACGCAATGCCAGTCTTCTTGGTGGGTTCAAGAGTCTTTAGAACATACTCCTTCTCATAGGATTCCAGAAAATTGAGGAGGGACCATAACTCATAATTGGTTCCATCCATCTTCTCGATTGGTGCCGGGGTTTTCTTATCATGTAAGGAACCTTGAGGAGCACTTGTAGCCTTGGAATCTTCGGCAGAAGCCATCAATCGAACCCAAAGAAGACAGAATCAGATTTGAAAAAAAATTGATCTTCTTAGATCATAGAGAATTTGTGGGCGAGATCGAGCACCACAAACCTCAATAAATCAAGAGGATTTCAAGAAATCCTCAATAGATGCAATAAATAGGAATCCTTGAGGAAAGAAGAGCAACATGGGCAGCTGCTGAGCCCTACCGGCACCGCTTGCAGCTGCTGGAAGAGGTTGCTGTTGTGAAAGAGATATTTTGGGTTAGGGTTTCAAGGAGGGTAGAGAACCACTGTCTAGTACCGGTGCTCTGATACCATATGTAAAAAAGGAAGTTGTTTTCTTAGAAATTATCAACGCATGCTCCTCTTTTTATAGTAGAGGAGACAAGTACATGAGTAGAAACAACCTATAAGGAATAGGTACAGAAATAGAAAAGAACTATAATTAAGTAGAGAATATTCTCTATAAGGAATATTCCTCATTCTTTACCAGGGATATTCCTTATTCTTTAACACTACGTGAGTGCTGACGTTACATTTTTCGAATCTATTATGTACTTCTCTTCTAAGGTGACATGTTGTCCCATGCTGGCTCTAGAGAGGATGTGGTGGTTCCCCCACCTCCATCTTCTCGTTCCCATGCTACTTCTGATGCTCCTCGGCCATCTCCACCTCAACCTCCACCTCCACCGCCACCTCAACCTCCTACCACCAAGTCCATGCTTTTACCCCATGTTTATTCTCGCAGGTCTTCTACTCGCTCCTCTGCTCATGCGCCGTCGGCATCATCCACCATGCCTCAGGTATGTCATGAAAATATTGTTTGTACTGATGGCACTGGCAATTTACATGATACACAGGATGAGTTGGTTCCAGAGGATGATGAGGCTAGTGATCTGGAGATACCTATTGCTCTACGGAAACCTCGTCGCAAATGTGCCACGTATCCTCTTGCTGCGTATGTATCCTTGAGTCACCTTTCCGCAGATTACATGAAGTTTGTTGTGGGATTATCGGCAGTCAATATCCCACGAACATATCAAGAGGAACTTCAGGACTACAGGTGGCGCCTTGCAATGGAAAAAGAAATGGCGGCCCTACAGTCACGTGGGACTTGGAGCATTGTTTCTGCTCCTCCAGGTGCCTCCGTTGTTAGCTGCAAATGGATTTTTACTGTCAAGTAGAGGGCAGATGGCATTGTAGACCGCTACAAGGCAAGGCTTGTGGCTTTACTCAAACCTATGGTGTTGACTATCAGGACACCTTCTCTCCAGTAGCAAGACACTCGACACTACGCATTCTTCTCGCTGTTGCTGTTTCGTGGGAATGGCCTTTATACCAACTTGATGTGAAGAATGCATTTCTCTATGGGGATCTACAGGAGGAAGTATACATGCAACAACCACCAGGATTTACTACCGAGGGGGAGTCCCAAAAGGTATGTCGACTTCATAAGGCGGTTTATGGTTTGAAGTAGAGTCCGAGAGCTTGGTACCAAAAGCTATCAGAGCTGATAGAGCAGCAGGGGTTTGTTCGGTCTACTGCGCACCACTCACTGTTTGTCCAAAGGACACAAAGAGGTACTGTGGCGATTCTTATTTATGTGGATGATATTGTTATTACAGGAGATGATGAGCAGGGCATTCATATTGCCAAGGAGTTTTTTGATCAACAGTTCGTGACTAAGGACCTTGGCATGCTTCGTTACTTCCCTAGGCTAGAATTCGCCCGGAACCGTCGTGGCCTGGTATTGACTCAGAGGAAGTTTGTTATGGACCTTCTCTCTGAGATAGGTATGACAGGGTGTAAACCTGCTACCACACCTATGGATGCAAGTACGAGGCTATATAATGAGGACACAGAGGAAGTCGACATGAGAAGATACATGAAGCTTGTTGGGAAACTCTTATATGTTACCATCATGGCCTCAAATTTCAGCGAAATTCGGTCGAATTTCTGTCGAATATCGATATCCAGTCGAAACCGAAATTCAATCGAAATGACCGAAATGACCGAAATATGGGGGTCCTAGTGCAAAAAATGACCGAAATTTCGGTCGAAATTCCATCGAAATTCTGTTTTGGTCCATATCGAAATGGTGACCGAAATCGACATTTAAGGCCTTGGTTACCATCACCAGACTTGATATTGCTTTTGCAGTAAGCAAAGTTAGTCAGTTCATGGAGCAACCTAGGAAGGTGCATATGGATGCCGTTCATATTGAGATATTTGAAGGCTTCACTTGGTTCAGGCCTCATATTCAGTAGGGATCCGTCTCTTGATGTGACAGCATGTGCATATGCAAATTATGCAGGATGTCCCAAAGATAGAAAGTCTACTTCTGGCTTTGCTATTTTTGTTGGCAGCTCACTGGTTTCATGGAAAAGCAAGAAGTAGACGGTGGTGGCTAGATCTAGTGCGGAATCTAAATACAGGGCCATGGCACAAGGGTGTGCGGAGATGATGTGGGTCAGATCAGTATTAACCGACCTTACTGTTGAGGTTTCTCTTCCCATGAAACTTCTATGTGATAATCAAGCAACTTTGTTTATTGCCAATAACCCTGCTTTTCATGAACGAACAAAGCGTATCGAAGTGGACTGTCATTACACTAGAGACATGATCCCGAAAGGGCTTATATCCACCTCTCATGTTTCCACAGGAGATCAGACGACAGACATCTTCACCAAGGCCTTGGCTAGAGGTCCGTTTGATAGGTGCTGTTCCAAGCTGAGCATGATCTATATTTATGCTCTATCTTGAGGGGGAGTGTTGAGATAATTATATCTCTTAGTATGTATTTTATATTTCATGTTTCCTTTGTGTACCTCTCATGTAATTAACCCATGGTTTTCTCCTATATAAGAGAGCCGTGGGATCACTTCAATAATATGTCTCATTTTTATCCCAACAGCTACCATACCTCCAATGGAGGAGGCATATTGCAGACTCACCATGCTGTCTAACTCCTCTGGTTGTAATGCGCAATCTCAGACATCATCAGCTATGACTGCATCTCGTGGGAGGGGGAACCCTACTCCATATCGTGGTAGGGGAGGATCTACCCGTGGCAGAGGAGGAGGTGGTCGATCACGTCGGCCGTGCACCTTCTTCCACAGGACTGGCCACTCTGAGGAAACCTGCTATTCTAAGCACGGGTTCCTGCTTCAGCTAGAGTTGCAGAACAAACTCAACAGGTTGGGAGTTCCACTCCAGTTGCTGATCAGAGATTTGACGAACTTGTGACCAGACTCAGGGAGATCTTGCCTGCTCTAGGACCATCTTGCTTTCCTTCAGGATCCTCAAGGTAGCTGCCTCTGCTGCTGCGTCTTCGTCAAGTATAGCATATGCCTTTACTAGTTGTTACTGGGCAGATTTGTTAGAATGGATTATGGACTACGTGCATCCCATCACCTCTGTGGTGATAGAAGTCAGTTTAGTGCTTTTGGTTCAACACAACCTGGATGATCTGTTGTGATAGCAGATGAAACACATTCTCCCTACTGGTCAGTGGGAAGTGTAGCTAACTCCTGCGATGAGTCTTCAGAATGTTCTTTATGCTCCTGATTTTTCAATGAACTTATTATCTATTAGTCAAATTACAAGAGATTTACATTGTCCTACCATTTTTGACCCATATGCTCTTGTGTTTCAGGACACTCTAACAGGCAGGGTGATCGACACTCGCTGTGAGCAAGGAGGTCTCTACAGACTAGTGCAATCTCCTTATGCTGGTGCTTCTTCCATTCGCACTGGGTCTGCGTCTCCTTACATATGGCATCTTCATTTTGGTCATCTTCCTCTGCAAAAGCTGTGTCACGTTCTTCCAAGGCCTTAAATGCGAAACCCCTGAGGATCCGGGTGCCCGTTTACGACACATTCACATTTCCACATTCATTAATATTGCATTAAGTAACTGAAAGTCCGGGAAATTTTTTTTGCAATGAATATATTTGCAAGTGACATTCGACATTGACATTCACAACCACAAGATAATAAAGATAAATGTCACCAAGAATTTATTTCATTAACTTTCATTTCATTTTCAACCTGTACAATGTCTGAAAGTATATACAGTATATCCCAAAATCTGACTGAAGAGAAAAGAAGCATATAACATTAACGACCGAACAAAAACTGAGACAAAAAGAGTAACATACCGTCTAGTATGGACCTTGTCTCCTGGAACCTGTATAGCTACTGAACAATAAACTCCTTTCCTGCCATGCGTGCAAGGAAGAAAAGGAGTCACAAACGTGAATACAAAACCGTAGTTTAAAATAAATAACAAGTAATTTAATGTGCAAAAGAGAGCAAGTAGAAAGGTGGAATAAGCACTATTTACATCTACTTGCATAAGTAAAAAGGTTTTCAACTGTTTGGTACTAAGTTCATTTGTTCTCCTCTTTTTCCCATTCATCCCATATATATATATATATTTATATAAAGTTTAGATGACAAACCCTAACATATAATGATTTCCTGTGTTTTAAGATCATGATTTTGGGCCTTGGAGATCATGTTGCGGAACTTGATGGCTACTTTCTTGTCATTGAGATCATGTCATGGTTTTCGATAATGGACTGATATGATGATGATGAATTTGATCCTTAATTCTATTTACTCCTTCTAAGTTAGTGGATAGTCCGTGGTCTTGGTCTGTGTGTAGCCTCACACTATGACTCTAAGGTATTAAACTACCTTAGGGTTGGGGGGGCCTCCGTAGGCATGCGGTGTTGTGTAATGCATCCTAACTAAGTTCCCAACACGTCCACTAACTTATAGGGATTTCGAATCAGATTAAAGTCACCTCCAATCAACTCAATTTTAATTGTATTTTCCTCCAAACCTTCACTCTAACTCTCTCAGATGCAACTCTTGATGATTTAGATGTAGATATAGATGTAGATATGGATGATCTGGATGTAGAATCGCCGAGTCTGTTTGGCGAAGGTAAACTCAAGCGGTGAAGAAGCCTACAAATGGCTCTTCCGTCTCGCCCTCTAATTGGAAGGGCGGTCCAATAGAGGGATAGGTCTACTCCCCAACTACGCCACTGAGACGGGTGAGAGGGACTTCCCGGGAAGTCACTCTAGAAAAACAGCCCGACCGGTAACGGGCAACCGAGCTCGTACGTAAAACTGAAAACCAAGGATCCCCCGCCTGGGTATCCTAAAACAGGGTCAACGGAATGGTCTAAAGTCGAGATCCCAACGAGGCGTAAAAACACTGCGAGCTCGCGTAAAAACTGAAAGAGGACTGGGATCCTAGACCCGCGCACTAGGCGGCCGCTTCCCTATCTGGGCTTCCTTTCTTCCGCCCAGTTGAGGGTCACCGCCCCCTCGCACGGTCATGTGTAAAGATCACCATGACCGGCACAAATATCTGTCCTCACTGATTTACATCAAACCAACCATCTCAAGATTTCAGAATAATATAGATCACAAAAGTCCCTTGATTTGCTAAATCGATTAGTGTAGAGGTTTGGCACCAGATATGTGATTTATAAGGGCTGCAGCAATAATATTGGATATCAAAAAGATTTTCAGCTACTTGAATTAGTCAGATCAGCGTACTTCTCCAAAAATTTTTCCAAAGCAATATGTAGCGCACTGACTAGATTAGATTATTGAGAGTATAATACATCAGATGTAACATTCACTATATATGCCACTCCTTTACAAAAAAGTCCTTGTATGGTTGATTGTAAGAATAAGAACATCTTCACTTACTGACCAACATAATTCTCAACAACTGACATCAAATTCCATTGTTGGCAAGCAATTATACTTTTCTTAACCCTCTCTTCTACTATGAATTAATGAATTAAGAGTCAAATGAGTGACTCGCCGATTTCGATCATTGATGATTTTACCATCTCCAAACTTGTCCTTCCTAAAAGGAAATAGTGGTGCAGCCCCCTCCCCGCGGAGGAAGAATGCCTTGCAAGATAGACTTTCAAACATATAAAAAAATTCGTTAGAATGTTTCCGTAGTTATTGCCCTAGAATAGATTGCCTACGTGAAGTTTCAACCTTTTGCAGTATAAGAGAATATGTAAAATGATGTTAATCCATCATAATCTTAAAAGGTTGTTGATGGACAGGTCCTTCTGTGACATAGGTTGCTCCTTATATACAGAAGAAATAAAAGATTAGGGTGCCTGATCAGATTCTTTCAAATAAGTTTCCATCTTATAATGTTGCCTCATCAACTAGATCTTCCATAATTTGAATAGCAACATTGTGATAAATCTCAATAGATATAACTTGTATCAAGTGCTTATGTTCTGAGTGGAGAAATCCACTATATGTTGATGAATTAGCATCCTCCAGTATGTTGCTGCTCCTACTCCTCATGTTGAGGGATTCGAATCAATTTCTGGTCAGCACCTTGGTTGTTATGGATGGATAACAGATTTTGCATTTAAGAACAAGCATTCTCCATTCCCGTGCATACACTCTAACTTCTAATGCCCACAAATATGTTGATGCATTTTATGGAAAATCGTTTTCCCATATCTTCTATTAAATTATCCCACTGATATAAGTTTGAATGAAATGCATCAAACAATATTAGGATAGATTTATGTAATTTAAAGTTTAATGCATCAGATCTTGACAACGATATTGATTGTGAACTCAAACCTTCAATGTTCTTTTTTTTTTAACATGAGAACTGAATCCATTGTAACATCAATAGTTGGCCAGGCATTCCAATCTTTAATTTCACTCCAACCCGAGATATCACACAAAAATCAACGGATCATTTCCAAACAAATCATAGAGTCCATCAAACAAACACATCATCATAATCCCAAAACATCAATTTAATCATATAACTCATGAAGCATACATGTATATGTTGGGAAGAAATGCAAAAATTTCAAATCTAGTGACCAGATGGAGTTTTGAATACACATTTGGATCATTAGATTTCATGGAAAGTAACATGCATGGCATCAAAAGTATGATCTGATGGTACATGCTTGGCAGCAAAAAGGAGAGGAGGGATTGTACCTCAATTTACTTCAATTTGGAGCTTATATTACTGCTGGACAGCAGCAAATTTGGACTTTAATAAGGCTCTAGATCTTCAGCTACAGCATGCACAACTCCTTGGAGGGCTGACGAGTAGTAGCAGTTTGCTGCAAATGAGGAGCAGCAATGGCTGCTATTTGGGGCTTCTCCTGGACTTCTATATTTGCATGGAGTTTAACCTCCAACCATAGCAAGAGCAGAAGCTTTACTGGGGAAATTGTTTGAGATGCTTCTCGGTAGCGAGAATTTAGAGAAATTGGGTGAAATTGGAAAGAACAGAAAAAGAATGGAGAACACGTTGGGAATTTAGAGGTGAAATGGTGAAGAAAAAGGGAGAGAAAAGGGGCTTCGTTGGGAGTGAAAGATGGAGGGGAAAAAAAATCCCAAACGATGGGATTTATAGGAGAAAGAGGGAGAGAGGGGAAGGTTCTCGGAACCTTCCTCTTCTCTTTTATTTTTGACACATGACATCATATTCAATGATGTCAAAAAAAAAACATTAATTAACCTTTTTTTTTGTGGCAGTCTGCATGCAGTCGCCTGTTTCAACACTTTTTTTTTATTTTTATTTTATTATTATTTTTTTTTGAAATGTTAAAAATGATTGTATTCGTGTCTCGAACATCGGATTTCGATGTGAAATATCACGTTTCGATCGTCTCTAAACGACGGTCAAAATGAGTGTAGTGTCGATATACTTCCGATCGGGTTTTGAATACCCGAAATTTTCGGATACGGTTTTTGTTTAAGATCAAATTTTATGATTTAAAAATATCAAACGACCTCCGATTGACGAACGGTCAATTCCGTTGGTCTTGTATCGTCGAATCGGATCTAATGACGATTTCGGTTCGTTTCACGGTTTCCGAATTTTCGTCGTGGCTTTTTCACGGCACGCGTTACGAAGGGACCGATTTTTGGTCGATTTCGCCCGAACGACTTTTGATTCATGATCAATTGGTCGTTTTAGGTTGTTTAGTATTGACCGACAACGTTTTTGGGTTTATTAGACCCAAAATCGGGCGAGTTCGGGTTTGTAGAAACCCGGATGTTACATTAAATGTCGGTTTCGGTCACCATTTCAGTATCGACCAAAACAGAATTTCGATGGAATTTCGGTCATTTCGGTCATTTTTTTGTACTAGGACCCCCATATTTCGATCATTTCGGTCATTTCGGTCGAATTTCGATTTCGACTGGATATCGATATTCGACAGAAATTCGACCGAATTTCGTTGAAATTTGAGGCCATGCGTTCTTCCACAAATTTTCCCTCGCTCTACCTTTCAGTGCGAGGCTTGCCAGCTTGGGAAGCATCATCGGTCTACATTCCAGAGTCGTCATGGTCGAAGTAGTCATTGTCTGTTTGAGTTGTTCCATTTCGACATTTGGGGTCCCAATCATGTCATTGATCATCAGGGGCATAGGTTTTATCTTGTTGCTGTTGATGAATTTTCAAGGTTGTCATGGATTTATCTTCTTAAAAACAAATCTGATGCTGGTCCTGTTATTCAGTCCTTCATTATTGAAATAAAGAACATTTTTTCTGCGAAAATAAAGTATATACGTTCTGACAATGCTTTGGAGTTTTGTACTAATCAGCTTGCCAATTTTCTTGCATCTCATGGTGTTGTCCATCAAACTTCTTGTGCATACACTTCGCAACAGAATAGAGTGGCTGAAAGAAAACACCGCCATCTTTTAGATGTTACAAGGACCCTTTTGATCCAAAGTCGTGCTCCTCATTCATACTGGAGGGATGCGGTCCTAACAGCTTGTTACCTTGTTAACTATATGCCCCCTTTTTTCTGTGAGAAAAGATCCCGTTCTTGATTGCGTTTCCCGAGACGGATCTTTTCTCTCTCACACCTCGAGTTTTTGGCTTTGTGGCTTTCGTTCATCAGATGTCCCCTGGTCTTGACAAGCTCCCTCCTAGAGCGGTCAAATGTGTGTTTGTTGGGTACTCTAAGACCCAAAAAGGATATCGTTGCTTCCACCCTGTTCGACGAAGGTACTATGTTAGTGCTGATATAACCTTTTTTGAGTCTATTATGTACTTCTCTCCTACAGGTGACACGCTCATTTCTTCTGAGGATGAGGAAGAGGTATATATGCCTCTACCTCCTATCTCTACTCCACCACCGCCACCACCTCCTACGTCTTCTTTACCACCCCCACCACTTCCAACACCTCCATTCTTTCCCCTGGTTTATCAGCGTCGACCTCGTGCTCAAGTGCCGCGCTAGTCATCCGGCACACTCGAGGTATGTTCTGAACATTTGAGCTCTGCTAATGACAATGGTGATTTGCATATACAACAGATTGTGCAGGATATCCAAGATACTACACCTCCTGTGAGTACTGAAGATCTAGATGTGCCTATTGCTCTACAGAAGCAGAAGCGTGCATGCACTATGCATCCTCTTGCTTCCCATGCGTCCTTGGATTGCCTTTTCGAGGAATTTCAGAAGTTCGTTTTGGGGTTGTCAGCAGTAGACATACCACGTTCTTATCAAGAAGCGCTGCAGATTAATCAGTGGCGTCTAACAATGGAAGAAGAAATGGCGGCCTTACAATCTCGAGGTACTTGAAGCATTGTGCAAGCTCCTCCAAGCACATCTATTGTTGGCAGCAAGTGGGTGTTTACTGTGAAACACCATCCAGATGGTACAATTGATCGATATAAAGCCAAATTGGTTGCTCGTGGGTTCACCCAAACGTATGTGGTAGACTATCAGGATACTTTTTCACCAGTTGCTCGTCATTCCTCGTTGCGGATTCTTATTGCAGTTGCTGTAGTCCGTGACATGCCGCTTTACCAACTGGATGTGAAAAATGCTTTCTTGTATGGTGATCTGCAAGAAGAAGTTTACATGCAGCAGCCACCGGGGTTTGCTGCTGAGGGGGAGTCTACTATGGTGTGTCGACTTCACAAGGCCATATATGACCTCAAGCAGAGTCCGGGGACTTGGTTTCAGAAGCTCTCAGAGTTGATTGAACAAAATGGTTTTGTCAAATCTACTGCAGATCACTCTCTTTGTTAAGAGAACTCAGGGAGGTACGGTTGTTGTTCTAGTTTATGTTGATGACATTGTTGTTACTGGTAGTGATGAACATGGTATTCAGGCTACCAAGGAGTTTCTTGGACAACATTTTGTGACCAAGGATCTTGGCAAGTTACGTTATTTTCTTGGCTTGGAGTGTGCACGTAGTCAGCATGGTATGATTATGACACAAAGGAACTATGTTACCGATCTTCTAGCTGAGACGGGTATGACAGGCTGCATACCTGTTGCTACACCAATGGATCCTAATGCTAGACTCTATGATGATGACTCTGAGGAGTTAGATAAGAGACGATATATGGAACTGGTAGGAAAGTTGCTTTATGTTACTATTACTAGGCTTGACATATCATTTGCTGTGAGCAGAGTTAGCCAGTTCATGGAGCAACCTAGACAAGTTCATATGGATGCAGTTTGTATGATCTTGAGATATCTAAAACCTCTCCAGGTGCACGTCTACTTTTCAGAAGAGACACGTCACTCTCAGCTAGTAGATGTACTAACGTAGATTATGCTGGATGTCCCAAGGATAAGAAGTCTATTTCAGGCTTCACCGTGTTCATTGGTAGCTCCTTGGTCTCATGGAAGAGTAAGAAATAAACTGTTGTTGCTTGATCCAGCGTTGAATCATAATATTGGGCTATGGCCCAAGGGAGCACATAAATGATGTGGGTCAAGTCTGTTCTAACTGATCTTGCAGTTGAGGTACATCTTCCAATGCATCTCAAATTTGATAATCAAGCAGCTTTATTTATAGCTAATAATCCAGCCTTCCATGAGAGAACGAAGCACATCGAAGTTGATTGTCATTATACCCGTGACTTGATCCAAAAGATGTTTATTTCCATCTCCCATGTTGCTTCAGGAGAAGAGAACAGATTGCAGACATGTTTACCAAAGCTCTCGCAAGGTGTCCTTTCCAGTGTTGTTCCAAGCTGAGCATGATAGACATATATGCTCCAGCTTGAGGGGGAGTGTTGAGAGAATTCTTATATATCTTTTTCTTTATTTATATTTCTCATGTTTTTCTGTCTTCTATATGTAATTTCTCCATAGAGCCTTTCTCCTGTATAAGAGGGTTCTAGGGCTACACGATATACACTTTTTTCCTTTTCACATCCTTAACATTTTTCTTTTACGTTGGAAACTTTCCTCAACCTTCTATCGATCACAAGTTCCCAAATTTTCATAGTGTGACTCATCAGCTTGATACCTCTGTAATTTGAAAAATTTTGAATGTCTCCTTTATTCTTATAAAGAAGCACCGGAATACTCCAATCTTCAGGCATTTTCTTGCTTTGCCAAATAACATTGAATAGATTCGTAAGCCAAGTCAAACTACGCTCACCTAAAACTCTCCATACTTCTACAAGGATGTCATCCAGTCCTACACCTTTCCCAGGTCTCATAACCTTCAAAGCCTCCTCTGCTTCATTTCTTTGTATTCGTCTATAGTTTGCACGATTCAAGTAAATTTCACTACTAGCTAGATCACCCAAAGTGATCTCTCTATTTCCTTCCCCAATGAAAAGTTTATGGAAGTACTGCTCCCATCTAGTCTCTATGTCCTGAGTAATAAGCACGCGACCTTCCTCGTCCTTAATGCATCTCACTTGAGAAAGGTCTTTGGTCTTTCTTTCTCTTGCTTTGACCAAACTGAATATATCCTTCCGACCCTCCTTAGAGTCGTGATTTTTATAAAAAAACTTCACAAGCTTTTGACTTAGCTTCGCTTACAGCCTTCTTTGCTTCTTCGATATTTTGTAGTTTGTGACAGTTTTCGCTGTTCTATCCTTAGATATAACTTTAAAGCATGCTCTTTCAAATTTTAGCTTCTCTTGCACCCCTTCACTCCACCACCAAGCCTCCTTTTGGCCTGGAGCTCCTCCTTTTGACTCGCCTAGTATCTCTTTGGCTACCTTTCGGATACAAGATACTACTGCCTCCCACATCTCGTTTGCACTTCGGCTACAATTCCAAGATAAGTCTTCTAAAACCTTCTCTCTGAAGCTCCATTTCTTCAGTGGAAGATTCCGCCATCTAGTTCTAGTGATCTTAGGAACCATCTTTTTCTTTACCAGCCCTTTTATTTGCACATCCAAGACTAACAAGCGATGTTGGGTTGTCAAACTCTCTCTTGGGATTACTTTGCAGTCTTTACAACACAACCGATCTCTTCTCCACAACGCAAAGTAATCTGTCTGTGTTGTAGTTGGCCACTCTTATAAGTAATTAAATGCTCCTCTCTTCTTGAAGAGAGTGTTTGTTATGAAAAGATCATAAGCCTTTACAAGATCCAGAATGACTTTTCCCTCTTCATTTCTATCCCAGAACCATGTCCTCCATGAACACTAGCATACCCTGAAGCATCTTTTCCCACGTGTCCATTAAGATCTCCGTCTATGCAAATCATCTCTCTTTGTGGGATTCCTTTTAAAATCTTATCTAGATCATCCCAAAAAGCTTGTTTAGTCCTTTCATCTAAACCATTTGCGGTGCATAAACTGAGATGATATTCAGAATTTCTTCTTCAAGCATCGATTTTAGCAAAATAATCCGATCCCTTAATCTTTGCTCCTCAACCAACCAATCCTTCAAATCCTTATGAACAACCACTCCAACACCGTTTCTACCCTTATCTTTACCCGAATACCAAATTTTAAAGCATGTTTTTTCGATCCTCCTTGTTTTCTCTCCAACCCATTTAGTCTCTTGAAGACATAGTATATGAATCTTCCTTCTTTCCATCGTATCCACTATCTTCATCAATTTTCTAGTTAAAGTACCAACATTCCAACTACCAATCCGCAACTTCCTTTGCAATATCTTTTTGACCAACTTCTTTACTCGCATGCGACCATTATGCGAGTACCCTTGTAAATTTTGGACTGCATCCGGGCGGCGATGTAGCAGAACTAGCTTATTTACCCGTATGCGTTCTCATCCGAGAACCCTTGCAAATTTTAAACTATATCCAGGCTGCGATGTAGCGGCCCTTGCCAATTTTTCATTGCATTCGGGCGATGCAACGCGTAACAAGTAGGGAACGCCCAACGAAATCTGTATGTTTGCTTTAATCCATGTTGAAAAGATCCGACTATCACGAGCCAACTTCCTAAATAATATTTTTTTTAAATAATACTTGGGAAGTTGTCTTCGACTTTTTTACGCTGGCTGTCGGCTACCTAGCGCAACTCTCCTCATTTGCCCTAACGCAACCCTACTGTCCATCTTACAGGAACCCTTACAAAATTTGGATTGCATCTGGACCGTGATGCCATGGAACTAGCTTATTTATTCGTGTGCCTTCTTCATGCGTGAATCCTTGCAAATTTTGAACTACATTCGTGCAGCGATGTAGCGTCCCTTGCTAATTGCTCATTGCATTTGAGCGATGCATCACATCGCTTGTAAGGAATGCTCCAATTAAATCTAAATGTTTGCTTACATCCATGTTAAAAGATCCGACTGTATTGAGGAAAATTCCTAAATAATATTCTCAATTGAGGACACTACTATTTATAAAACTGTCTCTGACTGTTTAACGCTGGCTGTCGGCTACCTAATGCAAACCTCCTTATTATCCTGAGCTTGGGAGTGGCCATGGTTGAGTTTATTTAATTTACTCGAGTGGATATACTTTGCAATAGCAGAAAAATGTTCTTTATTTCATTTATAAAAGTTTGAATGACATACCTAGCCTTAAACTTGTTTTGCAGAAGAAAAATCCCAAGAAAATATAGAATAAATATCGTCAACCACAATATAGAACATGTGCCCCTAGTGGCCGAGGACACGACTGGGATCTCAAAAATCAAAATGAACTAACTCAAATGAAGAACTGCTGCAACGACTCTGACGAACATGAAAATTGGAGTGTTGTTGCTTCCCAAGCTAGCAAGCCTCACACTGAAAAGTTGGCTAAGATTGGATATGTAGGAGGACTACACTGCTTCTGTAGAGGAAATTGACCAAGTTGAAGACACCACATGTACAGAAATACATATCCGATGGGATTGGAAGAGACACCATTATAAGGAGACTAGACTAGTTTGTATAGACCTCCTTGCTTACGGTCACATCCAATCACCATACTCGTGAGTATATCCAGAAATAAAAGAATGGGGGTTAAATATGACATGACAATGCTAAATATTTTGCAATTTGACTAATAGATAACAAGTTCATAGAAAAGTCAGGTGCATGAAGCATATTCTGCATGCACAAAAGATGGTATCAAATGAATCTCTCCCTATCTTGTAATAAGGGAATGCGCGTACAATGACAAGCAATCTGCCTGGATGTACTGATTTGCTGGAAGTGAACTGTGCTATGTTACACAGAGATGATGAGATGTACCTAAGTGCATAATCCACTATGAAATGTCTTCCCTATGATAACCAGTAAGGGCACAAGCTATATCCGATTTGTTGGCAGTGGCATATGTAAGTATGCTGGAAGGGCCGGAAGAAGCACTAATAGAGCCGACCGTAGGAGTCATAATCTTCCCCATGCGGGAGACAAGGTCATCGAAATTCCGATCAATTGGATTGGCAATAAGCTCAACCTGCTTGACAACACAAGCATATGTGTGATAAAAATGCTTTTGGTAGCAGTTCTCGGAGTCACCAAAATGGTGATAGTAGGTGCACTGCTGACGTATGCGTCCACTGCCTCTGCCACGGATATTGCGTCCTCGAAACCGAGCTGGACCTCCTTTGCTGAGAGATGCATCCATCACAGAGGAGATCTGAGTAGTGGTTGAAGAAGGTATCGTGATCCTGGTCAGTCTGTTGTAGGCCTCCTCCATGGGAGGTATAGAGGCACACGCAAGATGTTGGTTGCGTATTGCATCATTGTGACTCGAGTGTTGCCAGAAAAATTATGATCATAGTGGCGTCCTGTATGCCTTCTACTACTTTGTGGAAACATTTAGAGGCATGAAACTGTGAAGCTTCTTAAACATGTCCTTGAGTCAGGAGTTGAAAGCATGAAGCAGACACTCATCCTGCTTGGCTGTGAAAATATCGTACTGAAGCTGCAAGATTTTTTGTTTTATTCCTCGTTTGAAAATATGTGGCTGCGAGGATATCCTACATTGCCTTGGCAATGGGATGATGAAGAACGTCGTTAACCGTACACATGTATACGTGTCATCTTACATCTATAAAGCATTAGCCCCTGTCTTGTCGACCGACTCTGGTTAAGTCAGAATGTACTCATTGTTGTTGCATTGCTTAATGCTCATGAACTTTATGTACCATAGCTCATAATTGGTCCCTTCCATCTTGATGATAGGTGCCGGTATGCCAGTCCTTTCAAGGCATCGGATGAGAATAAGTCAATCTTACTCTCTGAAATTATGACGAAGAAGTCGGGAAAGGATGCGACGAGGGAAGTGGTCTGATATGAGAATGTCTACGCAATCATATGGGGAAGCGGTTGTGTGTGCATACACTAAACACATCCATTCCCGTTGCATACACTAAACACATCCATTCCCGTCAATTTTGGTGATTCTTTTCGGCACACAAATGGGTCTAGAGGTATGTACTTATTACGAACGACATGAAATCAGACTGTTCGGTGACCTTGGATGGTGCAATGACGAGGTGGCATCACCTAGAAGATGCTGCGACAGTAGGGAGGACTCATTAGACCCTCATGACAACAAGAAGAGACCCTGTAGCAATGTTGGAGGGGTATGAAGTTGCTGCTAGGGCAGCTAGATGCCAGTAAAGCGGTTGTGGTGTTGTCGTTGAGGCAACACCACATTGCTGCTAGGGTGGTAGAAATAAAGCATCGACAACCACGTGGGTCGGTGATGACAAAGAAGAAACAACCATGTGGGCTGGCGACGACGAGTGGAAAGAGCCGACGATGTGTGGTATGTTGGTGCACATGAGCGAGGTCTGCATATGGGGTGGGGATGCAATGCTTAGAGCTCCGTTGTAGGACCGCTGCTCTGATACCATGTGGAAAGAAGTTAATAGCTTGATTATTTAGAGGTCCATAGGTCTCTCTCATATAGAGAGGAGAAACCCTAAAGGGTAAATTACATAATAGAGACATAATAAATAAGCAAGCACAAAACAACTCTCAACATTTATCTCCCTACATAAAACGATATTCTAACTTCCTTATAGTCGAGGCCCCTCTTCTACCTATAAGCCCTCGTCCGAGCTTGGACAATGCTGACCCTAATCCTCCTCTCTTCCCTAACTTGCATCTTCCTACGAAGGAATCTTTAGAGAGAGAGATAGACTTTGTATTTTTTCCCATGACTATCTTGTGTTTAAGATGAATTTTTATCAATGTTAATGCATATTTTCTCCTGGGTGTTATTTTATGATGTAAAACTAATAAGGGATGAATGTAAAATGGAGCAATGCTACAAGGGTATTGTTGTTAGAAGGGACGGGAACACTATTGTTGTTAGCGGGGGTGCTCGTGAGGTGGAGGGGATTACTACGGTGCTGGAGTTTTTTGGGGTTGTCTTTTGTTGAATGGTGATAAATTTATTTTTGTGACATTATCTAATGTGACAGACATATAATATATAACATTGTAATATATGACGAAAATATGAAGATAAGAATATGAAAAAAGGATATGTCAAATCAATAAACCTTTCGACTAAATTTCTACCCAATAAAAAAGGAAATCATTGGCCACTAAAATATTTATCAAAAAGGGAGTCATTGGCTATACTTGTTATAAAGATATCTGAGATGTTGATATGAATCATTTGATTTGAATCCTAACCGTATGCTCTGTTGAACCCAATTGAGGAACGATCCGAGGTCCCCATGAGCCACCATACCCTACCATCTCGAAAATTTTTCTTATATGGGTATTCGAATTCTCATGCATTCTTGATTTGCGGATTCATTTGTTTAAGTGTGTAATATTAAGATTTCACTGAAATAATTGGATTTGTTAATGGTAAATATGAATAAGAAAGAGGTCAAACTTAAGCATTCATCTTGTATAAATATATCCTTTACAATCGACCCTTTATACACAACTGAAACTGCCAATAGAACCAATTATTTTATTAAAAAAATGTTTGGTAATCCACAACGCCTCAGGTACCGCCTCGCCTCGCCTCGACCGCCTTAGCCAGGGGTCTAAGGCAGTTGCCTCAAAGCTCTTTTCCTCCACCCCATTTTGCCTCAAACGCCTTTACACCTCGAGGCACGTTTTTTCAAACAATGTATGGAATAGGCCCAATACTGGCTTGCACACATACATGCAAGAATTATATCACCCATAACTTATTGGGAGTATTAACATGCTCAATCACATTCTCAACCTAAAATCTGTCCCAACAAAAAAATAGCTCCATTTCTTGTCGTCCATAGATCCCTAATCGAAGCTATAATAAATACTATCATCTTTTGATCTAATCCTATCCAACCAAATAGACTTGTAAAATGCTGAAAAGCTATCTTTGTTCTCACTGATGACACCCACCACATTCCTCATCTTCTCCAAGCTTGGATGAAAGATCATGTGGTCCAAATCCTGCCTGACCCCACATTGGGAATGCATGCATCCACCCATTGGATGAACGGTGCCCTTTAGGTGATAGTTCAAATACATCCCTACCTCAAGAGTGAAAGAATTATTTTGATCCATAATGGAATCTTCCATCTCCAAATTCTCTTACAATCCCACACAAGCATACTAGATATAAAAATGACAGATGAGGATAATGGCTTATTCGCCTTTTATTTGAAAAATCCCTTCAAGGGACAACCTAGCATGTTTGCTTACAGAAGACCCATCATGTTAGTCGTAAAAATATCTGATGAGAATAATGAAGGGTTGAGTTGGTTGGTTAGATATATAGATTTGTGGTTGAATTAATTGTGATGTGTAGTCCTCTATTGCTCATTGGTGGGCGTTTGTTGTGAACGTAGGGTTATATAAGGATCCATACACTCATTATAATCAATAAACATAAAAGAAGAAACAACTCTTCGTGGCATTTTCTTATGGTTTCATTCTGCTCATTATGGAGTAGGGTTCCACGTAAATCCAAGTTTGTTCTTGTCGTTTGATTTTGCCTTTAGCATTTCATGTTTTTACATGGTGACAAAGCGTGTTGGTCTTATTCATGTTCTTATTTTTTGACTTTTGTGGATCGATTTTTTTAAAGAAAGCTTGTTTTTGTTTCGTGCTTGGTGAGCTTGGATGTTCATGTTTCATGTGAAACTGGCATTTTATTTCATTTTCTCTTCCAAAATGAAACCATCTTTTAAGCCATAACCATTTCTTCCAGCAGCTGTCGGCCCGGAATAATAGTCGTCTGAGAAGGCATAACAAGATCATCTAGCGCCCATCTGAGCCGGTTTAGCCAACACATTGACCACAATGAGATAGATAACATTAGATTATGCTATGGATCTGAACTCGTCCACCTGCTCTGCACCTTCCTTTCTTCGGTAGTAAGAATACCATAGATTTGTTTAGCTTCTCTTGGCCCTTATTCACCCTCCTCCTCCACCTCCCAGATTTCCATGTAAAAAAGGACTGGATGACCATCTGGCCCAGGGCATCCATCTGCATTGAGGTCACAGACCACCTTATGCACCTCCGCTCTAGCGTATTCTTAAACAAGTGCCTCCTGTTGATTGGGCCATAAGGATCTGGCCCTTTGTCCTATCCATCTAGCTTTAGAAGACAGTACCCTCCAACTGACAAGGTAGGAATCATCGATATATCAGTATTGGTGAGATGGAGATATCGATATCATCCAACCTTTTGATTTTTGGGATATCGGTGATACCCAGCAGATATATCACCTATATATTGTGTGTAGACGATATATCGACGAGACATGGAATTTTGTAGGTCATATTTCCGCTGATATTGCCCCATTTCTCCCGAAGCTGCTAGGAACTATAGGGGGAACTAATTTGGGATTTTTGAGTTGTGTGTTGAAATTAAGTTTAATTACGAAAGAATGAACTCGGATCTCATGTTCTAGACATAGAAAATAAGATTTTATGATGCTTTATGATTACTAAAAATCAATTATTAATTAATTCGTGAATCAAACATTAGATCTGTAATTTATTTTCGTGTTTGTGTCCTTTGCAGTGTTCGCAAATGTGGTCCATGCGACCGCATATACGTATTCGATCACTAGACTAAAGCGTATATGCTATATGCGGCAATATGCGGTCAAAACGCATATGCGGTCCGAATATGCAGTATATGTGGCCACATATGCATCCACATATCTGAATAAGGGGCTTGCATATAGGATTCATTTTAATCCATGACTTGTTGATGACACATTAACTCGGGTTTTTCTCCGAGCAACTCTTATATCATCATTTACATTTATGCATGTTTTCATTATTCTCGTATATGTCACATTTGTGAATATAATCTAGGTTATTTTTTGTCATATCGTATCTTTCCATTGTTCTCAACACTTGTTAATGAACTGTTTATTGCCTTTTGAATTTTCTATCTAATGAAATTCATTCTAGTTTTTCCAATAAAAGATGAAATAATTGGCTAAGAATCTGGCACTTTACATTTTTTGTGCTTCTAATAAATTTTATATGCAAATATAATTTTCCCCTATATTTGTGTCAACAAATTTTGTTCCTTGGAGATCCATATATGTGTATAATTTTAGGTGTATGATTTATATACATATGATTATTCTTTAGCTTTTGTTATCTATAGGATGTATATATACATTAAGGGTTTTCTTATAGAATTCATGTATTACGTTTCCAATCGAATCCAAATGTGTATGTGTGTGTGTATATATGCATTAGATTCAAAATATTCCCTAAAAAATAATCAAGTTATAATATCATGCTTATTTATCTTATTAATTATATTATCTTATTTGAAATTTTTAATTTTGGATTTTATTTGGTCATCAATTTTTTTATATAATCACATTTTATTATTGTATTTTATAATATTTTAAATTAAAATCTTATAAATCGCATAAACCGCTCATACTTCTGTATATTCATCTCCATATTCACGTACTTGCTTTAGATCGCATGACCGAACGAATACCGCATACTACATTTCTGAACCTTGGTCCTTTGCGTGGGTTGTCATGAAATTGGTCATCTCAACTCTAGATCTAGGATGTTTTTCTTAGAAATCGAAACATTTAAATATATAAGTATGTTGATAATATGTTAAACATTAAATATCTAAGACTTTATGCATATTAAGCATGTTAAAAATAATAAATCTAATAAATCCGAAAATTAAAGCAAAAAATAATTAACAAAAAAATGATTGCTCTCCTTATATGTCTCACGAATGTTTGTTGTGTAATTTCTTCGCACATTTTAGGCTTCAGTAATCAACATCATTGGTTCACAGTCCGGTTCGAAATCTGATGGTTATGGTGATCAAAGGGACAATGGAGAGATTGGTTGGAGGTATGCCATCGTCCAAGATGGCAACAAAAGAATCTATGAGAAACGAGTTTGAGAGGAGAGAACTCGGTGACTCACGAGACATCTTCTATGGTGCTGATGGTAGTGGGAGTGGTTTTGGAGGTGCATCGGTACCAAGGGAGCGGGACCCTTCTTGACGAGGAGCGGGTCCATGCAGTACATGCCAAGTAAAGATCCGACGCAGAAGGCGGTGAAGGGTTTGTTCACCAATACCCGGGAGAGAGTGGGCATGGCCATCAACAAGCACTTCTTTGGGGAGAGCATTCCGGCCAACATTGCCTGAGCCTTTTTTGCCGCTGGTCATTGATGAGATCGCCACCCAAGGTAGGAAATGTCGATATCGACACCATATCGATATGTTGTTGAGCGATATTTTGGCGATACATCGTTGATATATCGCCCATATCAACACACTTTTGTGAAGGAAGGACCCAAAAAGATGTATATCGTCGATATATTGATCCGATATCGGTCCCATGTCGATTTTGATATATCCTCGATATATCACGATATTTCCTATTTGTCGTCGCTGCGGGATTGGGAGCGAATGCTCCCACCTCCAAGGAGATAATCAACAAATATCTCGGGATGGAGGAGGAGATGAATGAGTACATCACTGATCTGAGGAGGAGATGATCAGAATACATGGTGTCGATATGTGCGATGGGTGGATGAGCTACATGAGGAAGCAGATCATCAACTTCCTTGTTTACTGCGATGGAAATCACCATTTTTTTGAAATCTGTTGATGCATCTAAACTTGTGAAGGACCAGAAGTACCTGCTGAAGTTGATGAAGGATGCCATCAAGGATGGTGGGAAAGAGAACATTGTCCAGATTGTCACGGATAATGACAACAACTTCAAGAAAGTGGGTGAAACAATACTGAAGTCTTGTGGCTACGATATTTTTTGGGTACCGTGTGATGCACATTGTATTGATTTAATTCTACACGACTTCCGCAAGAGGAAGCTCGTCTCAAAGGTTGTGGAGCGATAACAGACGATCACCACATTCATTTACAACCATTCCAAAATGTTGGCTTTGATGAGGCGGACGCGCGAGCTAGTTAGGCCTGGCATCACACACTTTGTAACCATCTTTATAGCGTTTTAAAGCCTTAAACACCAATAGACAATGTTGAATACTATGCGTTGCCATGGTGAATGGTTGGAGATATCTGAAGCTCGGGCTGAATGAGGACGGAAAGCAGAGACATTGATCAATGATCTCCACTTCTAGGATGATGTGTCTCGAGTCACGAAGATAATGGATCTAGGTGTCTCTGCATTGCGGATCGTAGCCGGCAACTAGAAGCCCATTATGAGAGAGATCTACGAGGCAATGCGCTGCATGGGGGAGAAGGTTAGAGAATCAATTGGGAAAGGATTCATAGCATGATTCGGCATTATAGACGAGCGTTGGTCCATGATGCTCTCACATCCTTTTCACAAGGTTGGTATGCATTATGTAAGACTACTATTTTTTCATTTTTATAGCACTTTAGATGGATAAAATATGAGAATCAGCCATGTTTGTGTTCGACTTATTACTTCAATCCCAAGTACTAGTACAAGAATAATCTTGGTACAAATGAGGACCCCACGCATGAAAGAGGTAATTTTGAACCTGTAATATAGAGTGGGAGTAACAAAATATTCATTAAGATTATTATGTAAGAATTTATGACTTCAAACAATGTGCAGGTCAAGTACTTCAGGGATGACTTGGGTTCCTTAGGTTGAATTACCGGAGTTAATAGACAAGGCAGTACTCTTCATGTTAAGGACGGAGACAAAAAAGTCCATTGATTGTGTTGTGATGTAATTATTATTGTTGATTTATCTCCTTTTGGATTTTCCGTAGTCGAATGGTGGTTATTGCGCGTGATGGAAGTTCCCGACCTATGGAAATTGATATTGAACATATTGTCTCAAACCGCATCTGCTAGTAGCTGTGAGAGGAACTGGTGCACATTCAACTTTATCCATTCGAAGAAACGGAACATGTTGGGAGAACAGAAGCTCCATGATCTTGTCTTTGTGCACTACAACTTGAGGCTAAAGATGGAACATGTAAGGGAAGGTCATGACAAAGAGGACCACATAGTCCCCATCGATTTCGTATACATTTTCAAAATGCACGATGATGATGCAGATGGGCATATTCTCCAAAGGTGGGTGTATTCCAATGGTGCTCCAGTGTTTAATCAATTAGGAGGCAGGTCGAATCAGAATATAAGCAATGAATGGGAGCATATGTTAGTTACTACATGGCCAGATCCGAGCGAATCACGAACCCTCTTGAATGGTTGGAGCTTGATGCAATTGTTGATGACATTCTCTCCGCTGGTTCGAAATCCAAATCCAAATTCAAATCAGAGGATGACAGTGGAAGTGATGATGATGATGTTGTTGGCGGTCGTGGTGAATCTGGTGATGGTAGAACATATTCAGGACGGTCAGGGTCACCATGGGTCGTGGACCACATACTACAAGATTGGAGGAAGGTTTCTACATAGGGCGTGAATATATGGAGCGGCATGGAAACACCCATGGACAGATTGTCCCAAGTGCGAGTCCATGACCTATGGATTACAAAGCATATGGACGTGGCCATTGTCCTGTGGACAACTACATGGATGATTGGATATCATATGTAGGTTCCTTGTGCTGCGTGGACATTGACAACCTATATCGTGGAGGAACACCAAGTCCCCTCAATGGATATGGATCATTACACGATGAGAGATCATTTGGTGTCTTCCCAGAATTCGTTCATGCTCCTCCTTTTTGACCTCCTTCTCCTCATGTGTATACACCTCCATCATATGTGTACAACACGTATGGAGGATATAATCATATAAGTAGCCAACTCGAGCAGAGCCAGAGAAGCTACTTTGGTGGTGAAAGTTATTGTTTTTTCCCTGAGTACACGCCCGTGCCTCCTCCGCAGAGATCTTTTCCTACCACATCGTCGTCATTTCGAGGATTTCAAATCAGTATTTCATAGCCTCGTCGTGCCCCTCGTGGTACCGGATCTAGTGCTGCTTATCCTCGTTTCGGGACACTCATAGGCATCGATGACCATCAATACAAGCAACGCGTGATGGATTATAAGGCCATGTAGTCGTACATGACATGGGAAAACTGCTGCGAGTTCACTGAGTCTGCGATGCACTATGAGAGACAACTTGACATGGCATATTCAGATCCTCCACAGAGCTCTTGGTTCTAATCCTCTCGTGACTAGGTAATCTCTTTTACAATATTTCATTAATTCACATTTTTTCATTTATTTTTGTGAATAGATAAATCTTTATACCTAATAAAGATTGTCTCACAAATCATTATGTGCATTTTTTGAATCAAACGACTCATCTCAATGACATTTACTGTCTTCCATGAACAAAACATGTGTTCTAAGAGTGGTTAACTTAGTTACTTTCATTCCAAAATTCCAATTTCAATGTTTATTAATTACCACCAATCAACATTACCAACGATATGTTCGATTTAACCGATGTGTGCGATATAAGATTCATAGATCGATATGTGTGATCTAAATGTATATTTGTATGTTATTTATTGTTATAAGAACTTGGATGAACTCTATTTCTAATATCTATAAGTCATCAATCAACATTAACACCGATATGTTCGATATGACTAGTATGTGCGATATATGGGGTATAAATGATCGACATGCGTGATATAATTGTGTATTTGTAGGTTATTTGTTGTTTTAACATCTTAGATGATCTTTATTTTCTGAAAAATGACGAAAATAGCTTTTTCGAGCCATTTTGACATTTCCACTGATATCGTTGATTTATCTCGATAAATCCCCGATATATCCTTTTCCGGATGGACTGGTACGATATCGATATTGATATTTCCTACGTTGCTTTCTGGGCATCCGAAAGTGCTCTACAATTGCCGCACCTATTGCCCCGTCACCCTAGGCTCTCTCTCCCTCTACCTGCAAGTCGTGAATCAAGTTCCTCCTCCTTCCACTTGCCACAACGTGGCAGAACTTTGTGTTTGCATCACCCTCCTTCACCCACTTTTGTCTAGATCTTTGACACCACTCCGCCACCCTCTGTTTTTCGTTTTCAGCAACAATCTGTTGGTGCTCCCCAGGCCTCTGCAACTCCTCTTAGTTAAGATTTCGGCCGTCATTGATCTCTCATATGATCTAGCAATCCCCCTCATAACTTCGCCAACTGTTGTGATGATATACCCTCCACCTGCAATATACTACAACAAATCACCACCATCGTCCTGAACCCGTCGTTCAACAACCTGGCTCTTTCGAACTTGAACATCGACCTCGGAAACGTCCCCTTGCGTGACTCCGAACAAATAGATGTGTGATCCGATCTCGACCTAGGAAGAATCCGTACTGTATACAACAAGAACATCTCCATTAACTCTACAAAAGCCAGGAAACAGTCCAAACGGGGCCTCGAAGAGGTGTTATGCCATGTGTACCTCCCATTCGAAGCAAGTAAACATCACATTGAAATCACCACTGATAATCTAAGGTGTGTCACGACCCGTCCCGCTAACCAGAACGTGCCGCGACAGAGATTCTTTCTTTAATATTTTTTTCCTCAAAGTACACATGTGGCAATCTCATCAAACATATCATCTTTGTATTTCAAGTTCACAACACCAAGAAGTGTATTACACCAGTTCTGTTACATCTTCATACAAAACAACATACAATACAATAAAAAAACAACGAAAACCAAAAGCCTCCTCCTCCTAAAGTATCAGCGGTCCTTTCCCCTGCTATTCGTGATTCTGCTGATCTGTACATAATTATAATATAAAGGGATGAGTCTAAACCCATTTGTGAGCTTAGACCCAGTGAAAGGATCTCAAGCTTTTTACATATAGCTAAAATCTGAAATATGAGCATCATGACGAAAATTTATGCTGAATACTGTGAAATGGCTTGAACGAGAATTTATAACAGAAATTACATATAACATAATGCTAGTTTTGCAATTGAAAACTGAAATCACTTCAAAAGCAGATAAACTGAAACATAATCATCACTATCAAGCTGTTTGTACTAATCACCACTGTGGCTAATTTATTGACTCATGAACGCTGAAACAAAGCTAAGTCATACGCGCAGACGGTCCCAAAGACATAAACACCCTGCATACGGCCCAAAGCCTATATGTATACAGAATGCGGACCAAAGTCCTCTTGATACCATATCTAATGGTTTACCATATCTAATGGCGGGTTTCAGGGTCATATCTAATGACATCACCATATCTAATGGCTAGTTCATGATTTGTATAAAGAGCTACTGTGGTGCTTATCTTCTGATTCTGATTCTTTTTTTGTCACTAATAAACCGTACTCTTGTTAATTCAAGCTCATAACAGCTAAATCATGAACATAAAACAATCTTGACATAGCATACATATTCTGACAACTAGAACTACTAAGAACTTGAAATTCGATTCATATTGCATAGTAATTGCACAAAACATATTTCTTTTAAAAAAGCTTAAATCTAAGTAGTGAGACTTATGAATCGTGTTCCACAAAGAACGAAATGCTTAAAAACGTGCTATCATGATAAAACACCTGAAACGAAGTCTAAAATACGTTCTAAAGCCCTGATTTCATATCAACTGTATGGTACTTGTAATTCATGCGTAAAAGCTTTAGAAAACACGATTTCATACTTGCTATTCAAACCATGCATAAACTATGTGATAACTTGTTGCCCAAGCAAGGTGTGGCTTATCCACGAGATAACTTGTTGCCAAAGCAAGGGGGCTATACCATGACACGTGCTAGTCTTAGGATAATGACACATGGCACTATTGAGGTTTTGACACTTGTCCTGACTATATAACGACACGTGTCCTATGATTTCCTCTCCATGTGTCCTACTTTTGCTAATGACACTTAATTATCACTAATGACGGTTAATTAGCACTAATCATGCTTAATTAGTCTTAATGATGTGATTATGGCTAATGAGTATAAATCTATAACATTACGGGCACTATGCTAGTAGTGGCTTCTACTACTTATAAGGTACTACCGAAATTCCAAATTAGTAGATGTGGTACTATGTTTTGATGTGCTACACAATTCAGAGAACCTTTTGAAAGTCATGATTATTCAAGATGGTCTCTGATTTTTACAAAACAAGTTTCGATGAAATTGTTGCATCAAAGCGAAACTATTGACTGTGTCAAATACTATAAATTCAATATTTCCTTGAAATAACACTTGATAACTTTCAAAAGCATAGTGTACAAAACGCATATTACAATTCTCCCCTACTTGCAATAAATTTCGTCCTCGAAATTTAAGTACCTTTGCTAGCTTGAAAATAAGTGGGGATATTGAGATCTCATTTCTTCCTCTCGTTCCCATGTGGCTTCTTCTATTGCATGACTCCTCCATAAAACTTTAACGCAAGGAATCTTCTTTGTACGAAGCTCTTGTATTTTATAATCTAGAATTTCCACAGGAACCTCCTCGTATGACAGATCTTCCTTCAATTGAATATCTTGGGGTTGTATCATAGGAGTTGGATCGGGAATAAACTTTCGAAGTGTGGAGACATGAAAGACATCATGTATCCTTGCTAGTTCAGCTGGAAGTCGAAGACGATATCCTACACTTCCGATTCTCTCTATGATCTCGTAAGGGCCAATGTATCTTGGGATTAGTTTCCCTTTCTTCCCAAATCTGATCAGGCCTTTCCATGCAGATACTTTTAGAAACACATGGTCTCCCACTTGAAATTCTAAGTCTCTCCTTCGCTTATCTGCATAACTTTTCTGTCTACTTTGCGCTGCCTTTAAGCATCTCTTGATTTCCTCAACTTTTTCTATTGTGCTTTGTATTAGTTCAGGTTGAAATAATTTTCGTTCTCCAACCTCACCCCAACAGATAGGTGTTCTACATGGTCTTCCATACAAGGCTTTTTAAGGTGCCATCCCAATACTAATATGATAGCTGTTATTGTATGCAAACTCTATAAGTGAGAGATGTTCATCCTAGCTTTCTTTAAAGCTCAGTGCACAAGCTCTAAGCATGTCTTCTAATGTCTGGATAGTCCATTCTGATTGGCCATCTGTTTGAGGATGAAATGCTGTACTAAATGCTAATTTTGTTCCCATAGCTTTATGTAAGCTTGGCCAAAAGAAGTGAATCGTGGATCTCTATCAGAAACAATTGACACAGGAGCCCCATGACGGCTAACTATCTCATTAACAAAGATCTTTCCCAAATGGTCTATACTATATGTCATGTTAATGGCTAGGAAATGTGCAGACTTAGTTAATCTGTCCACTATGACCCATATTGCACCGTGACCTTGATGGGCCCTTGGAAATCCTGTAACAAAATCCATAGTGATGTGTTCCCATTTCCATTCTGGTATTGGAAGTGGCTGTAATGTCCCCGCAGGTCTCAAATGCTCCGGTTTAGTTTGTTGGCATATAGGACATCTAGAAACATACTCTGCAATCTCTCTCTTCATGCCAGACCACCAATAGTAACTTTTAAGTGTTCTATACATCTTAGTACTTCCTGGGTGCATAGTATATATGGAGTTATGTGCCTCCTCCAGAATCTCAGTCTTTATATCAGATTTCTTTGGAACAACTAATCTTTCTTTAAAGAATAAGACCCCTTGACCATCTATTTTATACCCGTCTTCATCTCCTCCCTTAATCTTCTCAATCATTTTAACGATTTTTGAATCATGGACTTGTGCCTCCTTAATTTTATCATATAATATGGGTCTTACTTTAAGGATGCTAATAAGGCTCTAGAACTATTTATGGTTAACTTTGCATAAAAATAAAACCTCAGTTAAATCTTTCATCAACATAAATCCTCCAATAATGATTCTAGACATCCTCAAGACAATAATATCAATAACTAAATTATCTTCCAGTACTTATAGGTCATCTCCTAATATAATTCTTGCTCAAGGTCCTAAAACCATTGCTCTGATACCACAAGTTTTCATGACCCGTCCCGCTAACCAGAACGTGCCGTGACAGAGATTCTTTCTTTAATATTTTTTCCCTCAAAGTACACATGTGGCAATCTCATCAAACATATCATCTTTGTATTTCAAGTTCACAACACCAAGAAGTGTATTACACCAGTTCTGTTACATCTTCATACAAAGCAACATACAGTACAATAAAAAAAAACAACGAAAACCAAAAGCCTCCTCCTCCTAAAGTATCAGCGGTCCTTTCCCCTGCTATTCGTGATTCTGCTGATCTGTACATAATTATAATATAAAGGGATGAGTCTAAACCCATTTATGAGCTTAGACCCAGTGAAAGGATCTCAAGCTTTTTACATATAGCTAAAATCTGAAAAATGAGCATCATGACGAAAATTTATGCTGAATACTGTGAAATGGCTTGAAAGAGAATTTATGACAGAAATTACATATAACATAATGCTAGTTTTGCAATTGAAAACTGAAATCACTTCAAAAGCAGATAAACTGAAACATAATCATCACTATCAAGCTGTATGTACTAATCACCACTGTGGCTAATTTATTGACTCATGAACGCTGAAACAAAGCTAAGTCATACGCGCAGACGGTCCCAAAGACATAAACACCCTGCATACGGCCCAAAGCCTATATGTATACAGAATGCGGACCCAAAGTCCTCTTGATACCATATCTAATGGTTTACCATATCTAATGACCGGTTTCAGGGTCATATCTAATGACATCACTATATCTAATGGCTAGTTCATGATTTGTATAAAAGAGCTACTGTGGTGCTTATCTTCTGATTCTGATTCTTTTCTTGTCACTAATAAACCGTACTCTTGTTAATTCAAGCTCATAACAGCTAAATCATGAACATAAAACAATCTTGACATAGCATGCATATTCTGACAACTAGAACTATTAAGAACTTGAAATTCGATTCGTATTGCATAGTAACTGCACAAAACACATTTCTTATAAAAAAAGCTTAAATCTAAGTAGTGAGACTTATGAATCGTGTTCCACAAAGAACGAAATGCTTAAAAACGTGCTATCATGATAAAACACCTGAAACGAACTCTAAAATACATTCTAAAGCCCTGATTTCATATCAACTGTATGGTACTTGTAATTCATGCGTAAAAGCTTTAGAAAACACGATTTCATACTTGCTATTCAAACCATGCATAAAAGCTAAAGACTAGTGTTTTAAAATAGCGCTTGAGAATCCCTCACCTGATCGATATCTAACTCGAGTCGAGATCGCCTTCTTTTGTGAAATCCCCCTCTATAGCCTTCCTAGATTTGAGTACTACGTCTCGATGTGGACAGAACTTCGTTACGGATTTTAAAAACGCTGGTGATCACCGACAGGGCTTCGCCGTGGCTCCTCTCGTGCTCCTCCCGCAACCTCGGCAGCCTCACGGCTCTAAGGTGGAGAGATGGGCGTGGGATGAAGTGAGGAGGAGTATGGGGGGTCATGGATATTTATAGGCCTCCACCCCCTTTACATGTGTGACATGTGTCAACATGTAAGGGAGGCTACAAGACACATGTTGTCTCTTATCCATGTATGAAGACACATGGCATGGCACATGGCTTAATCATGAGAAAACTTGTTGCCCAAGTAATAGGTTTGTCTTATCCATGAGATAACTTGTTGCCCAAGCAAGGTGTGGCTTATCCACGAGATAACTTGTTGCCAAAGCAAGGGGGCTATACCATGACACGTGCTAGTCTTAGGATAATGACACATGGCACTATTGAGGTTTTGACACTTGTCCTGACTATATAACGACACGTGTCCTATGATTTCCTCTCCATGTGTCCTACTTTTGCTAATGACACTTAATTATCACTAATGACGGTTAATTAGCACTAATCATGCTTAATTAGTCTTAATGATGTGATTATGGCTAATGAGTATAAATCTATAACATTATGGGCACTATGCTAGTAGTGGCTTCTACTACTTATAAGGTACTACCAAAATTCCAGATTACTAGATGTGGTACTATGTTTTGATGTGCTACACAATTCAGAGAACCTTTTGAAGGTCATGATTATTCAAGATGGTCTTTGATTTTTACAAACAAGTTTCGATGAAATTGTTGCATCAAAGCGAAACTATTGACTGTGTCAAATACTATAAATTTAATATTTCCTTGAAATAACACTTGATAACTTTCAAAAGCATAGTGTACAAAACGCGTATTACATGCACGATAAGTCCCTTGTAGTTGTCTTCAACTCCTCCCACAAGGTGGGGTCCCCCCAGAAGTATCGTACATCGAAGTAAGCATCACTCTGCTAGCCCCGGACCTGCGCTCCAATAGCACAGAAACATATTTAAGTTCCGACCTTCTTCTACAGCTACCAACAAATCTGCATCTGACACCAGTACCACACCACCGACACTCCCTACTCCTGGAATATCACTGAAATCCGATAGTCTATGGCAATCTATCGACCTCCAAATGCCAGGGCCCCATCTCACAAGCTTAGACTCTGGTAAGAACACTACATTATCACACCATGAACTCAACAACCCTCCAATCTCCCTTCTCTTTTCCCTATATCCCAACCCTCTCACATTCCAAGAGACGATTCTCGTTAAGATCCACTCAGAGTGTTAATGACGAGTACGACTACCCCAAGACACTATGCGACCTGCGCGTAAATGTCGACCATAGAAGACAACACATCAAAATACTGTCTCTTGCCCGCAACCTTATTTTCCAACTTCAATTTCCCAGACAAGGTGTCTTCCAACTCACGCTCTAACCACATCTGCGGCTTAGGCTTCCTCTTGCAAAAGGAGAGAATCGGATCTTCCTTCGCTCTTTAGCTTCCTTCCCCTAATGCCTTCCTCCTCTCTATTTAGGCCCGCTTCGTTGCGAGTATACATCGCTCCATTTTTCGACTTCGTGCAATGACACAACCTCGATACCTTCTCCAAGCAACCCCTATCAACCTCTGAGGCATTCCCCTCATCCACTTCCAAGGGCGAGCCACCTGACCTCTCGAGCTTGCCCAACCACACCTCCAGTTTAAGAGAACATACAATCTTTCTCTGCACCAGAGATTCGGTCCCCCAGTGGTGGAGAAACCGGCTCCAACCATCGAAGCTTCAGGACACACAATCATGGCATTCTTCTTCTCTGAAGGAGGGAGCAGAGTCCATGGCCTCAAATTTCAGCGAAATACGGTCGAATTTCTGTCGAATATCGAGATCCAGTCGAAATTGAAATTCGACCGAAATGACCGAAATATAGGGGTGCTAGTACAAAAAATGACCGAATTGACCGAAATTTCGGTCGAAATTCCACCGAAATTCCATCGAAATTCTATTTTGGACGATACCGAAATGGTGACCGAAACCGACATTTAAGGCCTTGGCAGAGTCTCGTCGCCTCTCCCCAACTTCAATGGCTCTAAAATCGACTCCAAACATAGTCTTCTAATGCCCTCCATCCGCGTTTAGATCCAAGTAGAAGGGAGAACAACCTGGATCTGAAAAGAAAATTGGTTCTGTTGGCGCTACCAGACCCAATAACAGATCCGTCCCATAAGCTTTAGTGGATCTCCCCTCACCACTAACATATTTTAACAATCGGATTCAAGCCCGACCGTATAACAACGATGATAACTAGCCCTCTAGATTTCAAAATCAATGTTTCCCGATAAACAGGGCACAACCATTCCCGAGAAAGGAGATCCCTCCAATGATCCCGCAAGATTTAGCTGAAGTTCTTGCTGTAAGATTGTCTAGTCAGGTCGGGGTTCACGTGTTTGTGGCTGCAATGTGATCGTAACGGCCACCAGAGCCTCCTCCAACAAAACTTCTGGCCCCCGAGCTTTCATCGAGCAGAACTTCTGTCGTTATCGACCCTTCTGTCTGCACCACGTAGCCCTTCGGTCGCATCGACTTCTTTACCCTTGCTTCTCGAACCTCCTCCACAGGTGCCATAAGGAGAACAAAGCTAACCCTTCTGTCATGGAAGAGCACCGACACAATCTTCCGAAGATCTCTCATCTGAATGACGGCATTCCAACCCTCACCCGGAAGAAGCCTCATGCGAAGCACCTTCTCGACAACCCCCACCTTTCACAATGCCTCCTTAGTGGTTTGAATGTTCTTACATCTCATCGGAGGATTATTCACCTCCGCCATCACATCGATGGTGGGAACAGTCCACTACTATTGGTCAAGAACCCGACCAAATCCCTTTCCTCCATGCCATGGACACACAACACCTTCTCAGAGAGACAAACTGCATCTTCAACCCACCTTGCCACGTGCTCTATTTCCAGGACCGGGACCACCACGTTCAAGTCTTCATTAGAGCCCTATGTGAGTAGGATGCTGTCGACATGGTCACTACGCTTTACCACATTGCCCTTCTCCTTCCCAAAGCCATTATTGACAACCATCTTTAAAGGTCCTGATGGACACTTCTTTCAGAGATGGCTCTGCTCCTTGCAACGATAACACACCGGACGCTACGCGGGACACCACCTCGCCAAGTGGCCAACCATGCTGCACTTGAGGCACCAACGACCAGATGGAAGAGTCTGGTGCCCCGTGGGCGGCTCCCCACTTACAACAAATGTGAGACTATACCAGTGGATGTGGTAATTGTTCCCTGGAGGGATCCAATTATCCATCTATGAGATGACGTGTACTCTTGCAATGTGTACTAATTTTTTCAGAGATCTCCAGAGAGACATTTTGCATGCTCTATTGATCTTGATCCATCAGGAGACCTTTGTGAGATTTCTTAGAGAGAGAACTCGCTTCATTGTCTCTTTGAGCGTGTCCTATTTTTTGAGATTTTTATATAGATAATTACAATATATTTTGATTTTTTAACCCTTGAGAGATTGAGCCATCTTTCGTTGTGTAGATATATTGCTAGCCAGAATCCTCAATAAGGGAGACTTATTTCAGTAGCGACGACTCTGATCGATACAGTTATAGTCTTACAGAGCACACACGCCAATTTTCTAGTCAAATTGCTCAATGGACCATCTGTTGGACTCCAACCCTCCATTTCGTTCTCACCAGCATGACATGAGAAGCGTTGTCGTTCGTAGCAAAAAAATATATGCATTGGGTAGATGTGGTCTGTATTATTATGTATTCAGTGCATGAGTGGGAAATGTTGTAGAGGTCGGTATTTGGTATTTAGTATGAGGGGCCACCGAATAAAGAATATTTTGTATTCGGGAGAATATTCAGAATTATTCGGTTATGCATTTAATTATTTAAAATATAAAATTATGTCTAATATATATTCTTATATGTTTATACA
Source organism: Ottelia alismoides (assembly GCA_037367405.1). Taxonomy (NCBI): domain Eukaryota; kingdom Viridiplantae; phylum Streptophyta; class Magnoliopsida; order Alismatales; family Hydrocharitaceae; genus Ottelia; species Ottelia alismoides. The sequence continues at coordinate 151,056 of JAZKJV010003941.1, read as the reverse complement.
TATACGACCATCAATCCATAAGAGTCCAAAATAAAATTACCAATTAGCAAATTACATATATGGATCTTGAACATTTGTGGTGATGATGGGATTGTTGGAAGAAATGAAAGAGAGGACTTGTTTATTCCAGGGAACCCTAGGCTCTCGTATATAGAGGAAGCCTATGGGTAAATTACATAAGATGGAACAACGAAAATAAGCATGATACATAAGTACATAAATACTAGAAATATTTCTACACTCCCCCTCAAGATGGAGCATAGATGTCAGTCATGCTCAGCTTGGAAGAATATTTCTGGAACGGCTCTCTGAGCATCGGCTTAGTAAAAATATCTGCAGTCTGCTCTCCTGAACTAACATGGGAAGTAAAAATCAACCGCTTCTGAATCATATCCCTGGTATAGTGGCAGTCTACCTCAATATGCTTCGTCCTTTCATGAAATGCGGGATTATTAGCAATAAATAATGCTGCTTGATTATCACATTGTAACTCCATGGGTAATGGTACATCTATATGCAGATATGCTAATACGGCTCGAACCCACATCATCTCCGTACTTGCCTGTGCCATGGCTCTGTACTCAGATTCAACACTAGATCTAGCCACCACTGTCCGTTTCTTGTTTTTCCAAGAAATTAAGGAACTACCAACAAACACTGCAAAACCTGAGGTAGATTTCCAGTCTCTAGGACATCCTGCATAATCCGCATCAGCACAAGCAGAGATAGAAAGATTTGTTTCTTTCCTGAACAACAATCCTGCACCCGGAGACGACTTTAGATATCTTAGTATCGTATATACAACATCTATGTGTATCTGTCTAGGTTGTTCCATGAACTGACTCACCCGACTAACTGCAAAATCAATGTCAGGTCTGTTGATAGTAATATAGAGAAATTTTCCCACCATTTCTCTATATCTTCTTTTGTCAACTTCCTCTATATCATCTCCATACTAGGCTCCATGGGAGTAGTAGAGGGTCGACACCCGATCATGTCTGTCTTAACAAGCATATCTGTAATGTATTTCCTTTGGGTCATCACAAGACCCTGCGCATTCCTCGCAAACTCCAATCCCAGAATGTATCGTAGAGTACCAAGATCCTTCGTCACAAACTGATGGCCTAAAAATACATTACCGATAAAGACCATCCTGCTCACATCCACAACCAGTCACCCTGCCCGTTAGAATGTCCTGAAAAATAAGAGATGATGGGTCAAATATAGCTCGACAATGCAAATCCTTTATAGGCCGACTAATAGAAAGTAAGTTCATCGAGAAATCTGGAGCATGCAAAACATTCAGCAGGCGAATGGAGGGTATCAAACTGATCTCCCCCTGTCCAATGATGGGGCAATGAGTCCCATCTTCTATTACTACCGATCTCTCTGGGGAAACCTCCCTGTGGGATGTAAACTTATCTCTGTCCCGACAGAGATGATGTGTCGTACCGGAGTCCATAATCCATTCCGAAACATCAGAACTGTGATATGATGTAAAGGCATATATGCTACTTGATGTGCTTGCTGTGGCTGAAATGGTGGCAGAGGCTGAAGCTGCGATGTCTGAGTGTCCTCCTGGTGAATCTGTTGTGGCAGGAGGCATGATATCCCGTAGTCTGGCGACAAGATCCTCAAACTGCTGGTCTGAAGTAGATGGCGGTGTGGGCACAACATGCTCGGCTACACGGGCAGATGCAGGAAAATCATGCTTAGAATAACATGTATCTTCCGCATGACCTGGGCGATGACAGAAGGTGCATGGCTGACGGAAGCGGCCACCTCGACCACGAGGTCCACAACCACGAAAAGAGGAGGGGACACCTCTGCCTCGGGAAGCAGCCATCGCTGAAGGAGGTGGCGTAGATGCTGGAGAAGAAACCGAAATTCGGCTGAGTTGTCGATACTCTTCCTCCACTGGAGGAATAGTAGCATCAACCAGTATCTGCGAGCGAGCCGCATCATACTCCGGGTCTAGTGCTGCTAGTAAGACCCCCACCATTGTAGCATTCCGTAACATCTTCTGCTGCTCAGGGTCGTCGTCAGTGGAATGATATTGTAAAGCTTCTCAAACATCCCCCGTAGGGATGTATACAACGAATGCAGCGGTCGACCATTCTGCTTGACCGTAAAGATATCATGCTGAAGGTTGAGGATCTTGGTCTCGTTCCTCATCTGCGAGTACGTCACAGCAAGAATATCCCACATGGCCTTATCCGTGGGCTGATGTAGGACATCATTTGCAATCTCCATTGTCAGAGTGCTAGAAAGCCAGACCTTGGCATACAAATCATCAGCCTCCCATGAGGCATAAATCCCCGTCTTCTCCGCCGGCTCATCTTCGGTAAGAATGTGCTTCTTACCGTTGGACTTCATGAGGCTCATGAACTGCATCTTCCAGAGCTCGTAATTCGTCCCATCTATCTTGACTATTGGCGCTGGACCTTTGAATGCGCCAATGGAAGGCATATCGACCTTGTTTTCTGACATAGTTGGCGGAGATGAAGAACTAGGGTTTGTAGACCAATGAAGAATTATCTACATAAACATGTGGGGATATGAGTGCATATGCAGACTTATGCACTCATACCCATGAAGAGAATAGGCGACACCGAGTTGGGGAAAAGGGGCGGCTTTGGTGCCGCGCATGGTGCCCTTGGTGAGGAGGAGAGGCGGCGGGGAGGAGAGGCGGCGGGGATGGGGTGGGCGGCGGGGATGAGAGGGACGGCTATGGTTTAGGGTGGAGGCTCTGATACCACGTTGGAAGAAATGAAAGAGAGGACTTGTTTATTCCAGGGAACCCTAGGCTCTCTTATATAGAGGATGCCTATGGGTAAATTACATAAGATGGAACAACGAAAATAAGCATGACACATAAGTACATAAATACTAGAAATATCTCTACAGGGACAAATGGGAACATTTAAAAAATATGAAAAAAATAAAAAATCATTCGCTTGTTGCAATAGTCGGTGAAATACCCGAATATTCGAGTTGGATATTCGGGAATATTCGTGTTGGATCGAATATTGATCGAATAGCAATATTCTATTCAGTCACCTCATTGAATAGGAATATTTGACCCGATATTCGGTCCATTCGATTGAATATTCGGTGCATTCTGTCACCCCATTGGGGGTTACATTTTTTTGGTCGAGGGAGAGTGTTAAGAATAGTGTAGGGTTGAGTTGGTTGGGTATATGGATATTGTGATATGATTCAATTGTGATGTTTAGTCCCACAGTTCTCATTGATCGGAGTTTGGTGATGGCGGGGTTATAGAAAAAGCCCTACACCCATTGTTATCCTTGAGAAATATAATAAAGGAAACATCCCTTTGTGACTTTCTCCCATAGTTTCAATAGGCTCCTTCGTTGTTGTAGTATTAGGTCGGGTGACCAACTTGAATATTGCTTTTTCGGTCAAATATTTGGTGATTAACCAAAATGAAATTTCGGTCGTTTCGGTTGGTTTTTGAATTAGGACTTCCAAAATTCGACCGATATAAGCCGTTTCGGCCAAATTTCACTCACCTCGATGAAATTTGTTCCCATGGGTCCTACTCGAATACTCTTGAATAGTCAAGTGACTACTACAACCGAATGGTGATTTTTTATTCTTTATTTTTAAAGGTTTCCATTTATTTCGGTATCACCACATATATATTAAAGATCCATATATATAAATCTCTAGAAATCATCTTCCGATAATTTCCAAATTGAGACATCGAGTATTTCTTCTTTGATCATCGTCGATTGACCACAACACATCTAATCGATCATATTTTGAATTCCATCCCAACAGTAAAAAATGATCAATTATACCTTTTGAATTGGCCGATCCTTTTGATCTGATTGATCATAGACTTTTAACTGATCGATTATTGTTGCAAATATTCACTGATTTATCTCTACATTTGTTTCCAAAGGTCATATTTTTTGGACCTATATATAAGAAACCCTATGCCCATCGTTGGAAGACATAATTTGAGATTTTACTCCTATTCTCTCTAGAAAGTAGAAACTCTCTATGATTGATTCTTTCGATAATTCTCTCTCCTATTCTTCGATTCGTTTGATTATTACTAGGAGAATTTTGTTTGAAGATTGCCACGCTACAACGTGCGATATGTAGTGCCGATCTTAGTGTTTAATCAAAGATCGTAAAGTTGTAAGCTTTGTGTTGGGAAAAATGAATGACTTGTTCTATTCCATAAGCCCTAGGCTCTCTTATATAGGAGAGTAGCCTATGGGTAAATTACATAAAGAAGACAACTGAAAAAATAAAATAACGAAAGGGTACAGGTACTCTATATGCGTCAACACTCCCCCTCAAGATGGAGCATAGATATCAATCATGCTCAGCTTGGACGCACACTTCTGGAATGGGCCTCGAAGTAACGCCTTGGTGAATATATCAGCAGTCTGATTCTCTGATGTGACGTGGGATGTAGCAATGAACCCCTTCTGAATCATGTCACGTATGTAGTGACAGTCAACCTCAATATGCTTGGTCCTCTCATGAAAGGCTGGGTTGTTTGCAATGAACAAGGCGGCCTGATTGTCACATTCCAACATCATAGGAAGCGATATATCAAGACATAGATCTGTAAGTAAAGATTTCACCCACATCATTTCTGTGCTAGCCTGGGCCATAGCCCTGTATTCGGATTCAGCACTGGATCTAGCTACTACTGTCTGTTTCTTGCTCCTCCATGAAACTAAGGCATCTCCAACATAGACTGCAAATCCTGAGGTGGACTTCCTGTCCTTGGGGCATCCTGCATAGTCTGCATCAGCACATGCTGTGATAGAGATCTCCTTTCCCTTCTTAAATAGCAAGCCTGCACCTGGAGATGATTTTAGATATCTCAGAATCATGTGTATTGCATCCATATGGGCCTGACGTGGTTGCTCCATGAACTGACTCACACGACTCACTGCAAATGATATATCAGGTCTAGTGATCGTGACATACAGTAATTTGCCTACCAGTTCTCTGTACCTTCTCTTGTCCACCTCCTCTGTGTCATCATCATAGAGCTTCATGCTGGGATCCATTGGTGTCGTAGCAGGTCGACACCCTAGCATACCTGTCTCACTCAATAGATCTGTAACATATTTCCGCTGCGACATTACTAATCCATATGGATTTCTAGCAAACTCCAGCCCCAGAAAGTATCTAAGGACTCCCAAGTCCTTGGTGACAAATTCGGTTCCCAGCCTCTCTTTTGCCTGCTTAATGCCCTGCTCATCATCTCATGTAATCAAGATATCATCAACATAAACCATGATTACAATGATACCTCTAGCTGTCTTCTGTACGAACAAGGAATGATCAGCGTTGGAGCGTTTATGTTTATATCCTTGCTTCTCAAAAAGATCTGAAAGCTTCTGAAACCACGCTCTGGGGCTCTGCTTAAGGCCATAGATGGCCTTATGTAACCTGCATACCTTGGAACACTCCCCCTCAACAGCAAACCCAGGTGGCTGTTGCATATAGACTTCCTCTTGCAAGTCGCCATATGGGAATGCATTCTTCACGTCCAGCTGATAAAGCGGCCAGTCTCTAGCAACTGCAACTGATAACAGGATCCGCAGAGTGGAATGACGCGCCACAGGCGAGAATGTGTCAAGGTAATACACCCCGTATGTCTGTGTGAAGCCACGTGCAACAAGGCGTGCCTTGTACCTGTCAATGGAGCCATCTGCATTGTGCTTCACTGTAAACACCCATTTGCAGCTCACCGGGCTGACATCTGGAGGTATAGGAACCAAGCTCCAAGTTCCTCTGGACTGAAGTGCCGCCATTTCTTCTTCCATTGCTAGCCGCCATCTAGCATCCTGCAGAGAATCATGATGATTCCGTGGAATGTCTGTAGCTGAAAGTGCCAAAGCAAACGTCCTGAAGTCTCCAGATAGCCTCTCAAAGGACACGGCTGCTGATAATGGATATTTGGCACAGCTTCTCTTCGGCTTCCGTAGAGCAATTGGAACATCCAAATCATCTGTATTCTCATCAGGCTCCTGCAAGACATCCTGCTCAGAAATGTCGTCAGATCCATCAACATTAATATTTTCATTACATACCATAGGCGAGCTAGTTGACGGGTCAGGACCATGAGCTGGAGGAGGCCGTCGGGTGTAATGGAATGGTAGTGGTGAGACAAGCGGTGGCGGTGGTGGTGGTGGTGGCGGTGATGGAGGTGGCGGTGGTGGTGGTGTCGATATCTGAGGTGGTGGTGTCATGTATATGGCAATGGCACCAGGAGGTATAGATGGTAGCTGCTTGTCTCCTGATGCTGAAAAATACATAACAGATTCAAAAAATGTAACATCTGCACTGATCATATACCGCCGACGCACAGGATCAAAACACTTGTACCCCTTTTGAGTTCTGGAGTACCCAACAAAGACACACTTGACAGCCCTAGGAGAGAGCTTGTCAGTACCAGGCGACAACTGATGGACGAATGCAACCGACCCAAACACACGAGGAGTAAGAGCGAACAGATCCTTGTCAGGATGAATAAGTGAAAACGGAATCTGTTCATTCAAGACAGACGAAGGCATACGGTTGATTAGGTAACATGCAGTAAGAACTGCATCACCCCAGTAGGAGTAGGGAACATGACTCTTTATAAGAAGTGATCTTGTGACATCAAGAAGGTGACGGTGTTTTCTTTCAGCAATCCCATTCTGTTGAGATGTATGAGCACAAGATGTTTGGTGAATAATTCCTCTTGAGGAGTAGTACTTGGCCAGAAGGTTGGTGCACAACTCTAAAGCATTATCACTTCTCACAAGCTTGACAGATGTGGAGAAAACATTTTGTATTTCATTCAGAAAATGAATAATAATATTTCCTGCTTCAGATTTATTTTTCATCAGAAACACCCATGACACTCTAGAGAAATCATCCACAAATACAATATAAAACCTGTGTCCCTGATGATCGGGAACACGACTTGGACCCCAGACATCGATATGAAACAACTCAAACTTGGAGTTACTACTCCGACCTGGACGACTGGGAAAGGACGACCTGTGATGCTTTCCCAACTGACACGCCTCACACTGAATAGGTGTGTGAGATAGACCATAGGGTAGAACACGACGCAACTTCTGAAGCGGTAAATGACCAAAACGCAGATGCCATAATAGGGTTGATACTTGTCCCGAAGAAGAGGACGAGGTTCCAGCAAACGGAGTCTGATTCAGGCGGTAGAGGCCTCCTTGCTCATAGCCACGACCAATCACGTTGCCCGTATGGATGTCCTGAAAAATCAAAGAAGATGGATCAAAAATTGCCCGACAATGTAGATCCTTCATAATCTGACTAATTGACAACAAATTCATTGAGAAATCAAGTGCATGTAGCACGTTCTTGAGCTGCATAGAAGATGTCAATCTAACCTCCCCCTGACCAGTGATGGGGGAATGAGTGCCATTGGCAATCACTACTGTCCGACCTGGAGGGATCTGAGTGTATCCTGAAAGCAAACTCTGGTCGCCACATAGGTGATGTGTAGCGCCCGAGTCCATAATCCATGGTAAAGTATCTGATCTACTACTGTTCAGTGCAAGTATACTACCTGAAGTACTGGTAGACGCAGAGGCAGAGGCAACGGCATCAGAATGACTCTCTGCAGTCGGTGCTGGTCCAGACGGTGGAATAATACCCCTCAGACGGGCAACAAGATCGTCGAACCGCTGATCCAAGGTAGCAGCAGATGGGGGCTGTATCTGCTCAGCAGCTCTCGCGGATGCAGGAAATCCGTGCTTCGAATAGCATGTATCTTCATTGTGTCCGACTCGATGACAGTAGGTGCATGTTGGCCTAGTTCGGCCACCCCTTCCACGAGGTCCACGTCCACGGCCCTGGTGATGAAATCCGCGACCTCTGTTAGCTACCATAGCTGACGAATTCTGACTCGTGGCTGTGGAAGGAACTGTGATCTGACTCAATTAATGAAAAGCTTCCTCCATGGGAGGAATAGTTGAGTCAGCCAAGATTTGTGATCGTGCCGCCTCATACTCTGGATCGAGTGAAGCTAGGAACACACCTACCATGGTCGCATTTCTGTACGTCTTCTGCTGTTCTGGCGTGGCAGTAAGAGGCATGAAGCTATAAAGCTTCTCGAACATCCCTCTTAGGGACGTATAGAGAGAATGTAAAGGGCGACCATTCTGCTTGATTGTGAATATGTCATGCTGAAGTTGCAGAATCTTCGTCTCGTTTTTCGCTTGAGAGTATGTTGCCGCCAGAATATCCCACATGTCCTTGGCTGTGGGTTGATGTAGGATGTCATTGGCAATTTCAATAGCCAATGTACCAGATAGCCAAACCTTGGCATATGCATCATCAGCCTCCCAAGAGGCATTGGCTCCAGTCTTCTCTGCGGGCTCCGGTTCGGTAAGAATGTGCTTCTTACCTGTTGACTTCATCATGCTCATGAATTGCATTGCCCACAGTTCATAGCTTGTACCGTCCATCTTGACAATAGGCGCTGGACCACGAAAGGTGCCAATGGATGGGATATCCGCCTTGTTTTCTGATATACTGGAGATGAGGAACTGGAGCGATTGACCGAAGATAAGCTTTGTCTACAATGACATAGACGGGATTAGTTGCATGTGTAGACCTCAAGCAACTATCCCCATGAAGATTTGCGTGCTAACCCCTGCACGCGCGTAGGAATCACGCGCAGGTATCGAGACGATGCACGCGCAGGGTATGCGTGCGCTGGAGATGCGCTACGGGTGCACACAGATGATCGTGCACGGGTGATGGCGCACAGGGACTACAGCGCACGCAAGAACGTGCGCAAGGATGCACTGGAAAGGCGCGTGCAAAGATGCTGCAGCGCGCGCACTGGGGATGCGCTACAGGTGCATGCGCAAGGATGCACGCACTGCAGCACATGCGCGAGGAGGCGATGCGCTATGGATGCACGCGTTGCGCACACTGCAGCAGTGGAGATGCGCTACAAGGGGGCGATGCGCGCAGGCACGGCGCGAGGAGGCAATGCGCACAGGCGCCCAGCACGCGTGCTCGGAGGTGCGACGGCGATGGAGCAGGGCCGAGCCCAGGCGGCGTCGATGGAGCGAGACGAAGAAGAGGCCGGCAGGTGTGGTGGGGTTAGGGTTTCGAGAACTCCGATCTAGGACCGTCGCTCTGATACCATGTTGGGAAAAATGAATGACTTGTTCTATTCCATAAGCCCTAGGCTCTCTTATATAGGAGAGTAGCCTATGGGTAAATTACATAAAGAAGACAACTGAAAAAAATAAAATAACGAAAGGGTACTTGTACTCTATATGCGTCAACATAAACAGTTTGATATCCTTGTAAATTTCTCGAGCTATTGAGTAAAGTAGTTGGTTAGTGCGGCTACTTGGAAAATTCCGAGTTGGGAAGACTCATGTCGTGGTTTTTACCAGGGTAGGTTTCCACTTTAAAGTACCTTGTAGTGTGCTGATCGACTTGCTTGTTCTAAATATTCTGTGCTTGTTGGTAATTCCGCATAAAGTTTCTAAACTGCGTCGGACCACTATTCACCCTCCCTCTAGTGGTATCACGATCCTGAAAATCTTACCATCCTCTAATACTGGCTTAAGAGAGGAGTCATTTTAGGCACCACGATGCAAACTCCCCTCCTAAAGTTAGGCGGGGAGCGACCCGCTCTTAAAGAGATTGATGACAACGATATCTCTATAAATTTTCATGAACTACCTACATAGCAGGTCCTTACCACTACCTCCAAGGTTCATGAAAGCAGTATGCGTATGCATTCGAACATGCCACTGAATACTGAATAAGCGGTATGACGAGGCATATGCGGGGTATATGTGGTTCTACATGATTTTCTAATTTTTAAATTAAAAATAAGTAAATATCTATGAATAACATTAACACTGAATTTATATATCTAAGTAGAGTTAAAGATTTAAGAAAAATGGTTCATGTTAGATCGTTGAGTTTATGCTTTTAATTGTTTAACATTTAATCACAAAAGACATTTAGCTATAAAAACTTCACATATTAGATGATTTATAGTAACAAAACTTCATTACATATACATGCACTACATGAGCGAAACCTCTCGGCATATATTAAAATATTGGCGATACATTGTATATACTCATGAAAACAATACATGAGATAAACATAAAACATTGCATATATAGAATGGTATAATGCATTGCAATTGTATACAAATGCATGCCATATTCTTACGATTGAATGGAGGAAGAGGTAGATCTTTGGAATTAAGCAGTTGAATGAGAGGATTGGAAAGTTGAAGATGCTGGAGTAGTATGCAGGCATATGCGGGCTGCTTATTTGGGGAGGACGCATAATGCACCGATTCATGGAATCGGTTCGGTCTTCATGCTGTACGAGCATATGCAGCCCGTGCGGCCGATTTCATGAACACTGACTACCTCAGTTCGCAGAATCCATTTTGCAAGCAACGCTTTGTTGATGTCCTTAAGATGGAGCACTCCCATAAACCTTCCTAAACCATGCTTTGTTCAGGCTTGACAATATGTATGTTAAGTCCATCCACTTCAATTTCCTATTATGTGTCTAGGATGCATACCTTTTTTATCACTATCATGATGTGCATTCCTTTTCCCTATAGCATCAAATTATATACATTTTTCGTAGCATGCCCAATTGGGAGCCTCCATCTGAAACAACCACTTTATTCCATATACCTAAGGTGAATATTGAGCTATATATATCTTATTACATTGGCAGATGTTTGGAGTGGTTTTGCGATAGAGCAAGTGGAGTTGCGGGAGCAAGATGTTAACTCGGCTTCTTGACTACAGTATCATATGCTTGGCCTTCCTACTGCCATAAGAAATGGAGCCATCCATCTTACCAAGCACACAGTTTCTAGTTATTCCTTGGACAACTTGTTGGGCGGACGTCGTCAGTTCGTGATGAGGCTACACTGGATCTATTGTGGAAGCATGCCATGCAGGAAACGGATAGTGAAGCTGTCTTGATGTATCTTTTGTGTGCTACAAGATGCAGTTAGTTACTGAAGGTTACAGCTAGACACATGGTGTTGACTAATTGTCAAGGTAGGAAATGTCGATATCGTCACCATGTCGATATTGTGTCGATACGATATTTCGACGATATATCGGTGATATATCGCCGAAATATCCCATATCGACACACTTTTGTGAAAGAAGGAACAGAAAAAAAGTATATATTGCCATGTCGATACCGATATCAGACCCATGTCGATATCGAGTCGCCGATATATTACGTTATTTCGTACCCTGCTAATTGACTATCCTTTTTTTCACTTTCCAGATGGCCATATTTTGAAAGTCGTTGACTGTTGCTATGGGAACGACCCTGATTCCAAGCAGATATAAAAATCTTTATTTTCTTAATGATTTGACAATAGGAGTGTACATGCTGCAATCACCTGTATTTCTTGCGGCATTTAAGTGTCAAGAAGGTTTGCAGGCTACAGAAGTCTTTTTATAAACAAACGCAGAGCATGAGGGCTTGTTTCTGAAGTTGGCTCCGGTTGTAGAGACTGTTGGATTTTGTTGGTCCATTATATATTAATTGTTTTTTGTGAGAACATACAGGGGTCTGGTGGTTCATTTGAGATTTTATGTGGATACATTGTAGTGATCAGGCTTTTCCAAAAAAACATTGGTGACCAGGGAGACATGGAAGTGATTTCTGTCGAAAATAAAGAACGCAGAAGCGAATCAATAATCAGAACAAGAAAATAAAGAAATATGAAAGATGGAATGCTCAAGATTTTATGTGGAACCCTACTCCCTAAGGAGCGGGATGAAACCACGGGAGAAGGCTTCAAGGGTCGGATCTTCTATTGAAGTTTCTTAATGATTACATGGGGTGTGGGGCTCCTTATATAGCCCCACGAGCGGGCCAAAGTCCCATCGCTCATCCTCATGGGACTAAACATGAGTGGGACATTTGGATCTTGGAGAGATCTAATTACCTCTCTATTATATACTCCAATTTTAAATATGAAGAAACTCCTTGATAAGTACTGTTGTCAAGGATATTGGAGCACTCGGATTCTTTTGCGTGTTAGAGGTAGCCAGAAATTTAGAGGACTTGTCATCCAATTGAGAATGTGCTTTATGTTTTGAGGAAACTAGTTTGTTGGTGCAAAACTTTCATTTCTGCTCATGTATCTTAGCATTCACTTAGATTTTACTAAACCATAAGAACTTGGTGCCACACAGTATAGAGAACTTGTAGGGATGCTTTTTTTGTTATTGTGACCTGTCTGATTATCTGTAAGACAATGAGTAGGATCAGCTAATTTGGAAGGCCAAAATGGGCGGTGCCTGAGATCTGAAGGCTTCCCCAGGAGGCATATATTTTTAGTATAGTGCAACCGTCTCAGTTGGTAGCTTATAAAGATGCATAGCATGTATATTCCTGAGTTTCTGGCTGATAAGAAAGCTCACTACAAAGTTCTAAACATTCTTGATGGGACTTTTTTTTACGTGAAGTAAGAGAGGTCCAATTCAGGGTTTACGGGGCAATCACACAAGCTTTGAAAATGTGAATCAAGCCCATCTCATGGTTCAGATATTGTTATTCCATGCCTATGGAGTTGAGGTGTGATAGCTAGGTGGTTATGTTTATTGCTTTAATCCAACCTTCCATGAGCGGACCTAGCACGCGGAAGTGAATTGTCATTATACCAGTTACGTAATTCAGAAGACCTTTTCACTCAAGAGAAGATATTGCAGACCTGTTTAAGAAACTCCTCTCTTGCTCCAGTTTTGGTCATTCCTAAGTGAGCATGGTCGATATACTTCTTTTCTTAGGGATTAATGTGCTATTCATATTTCTTTTAAAGCTTTACCTTTTTAGTTTTTTGAAAAGTGATTCCAGTTTTTCATGGCAACTACAGGGGTCATGATTAGATTCTACAAACAAGAAGGAAAGATCGACTTTCTGTTGATTCGTTAATTCGTGCACCCCTCAAGTCTGTCCTGCTTTATATTGATGCTTAGATATATTTTTTAGTGAGGGTGTTGAAATTATACCTGTTGGTCCTTTATTTATGTTTGGGTCTTTTGCGAAGTTCTGAATCAGTGTGTTTCCTGAATGTCCACGTTGAATTCATTATGGTGATTTAACAGGGTAAACTTGTTAAACTGCAATTTGTTTCAAGACAGTAAAACCTTGCTTTGGCTGTTTGGTTTCTTATCAGGTGCTGCTGAGTTTCCCTCTTTTCTCACGCTTCTAAAGCAACTTATTGTCCCATTAACTGTGCAGCTCTCTGACAGGCGTTCTGCCATTGTAAAGCAGGTATGGCCACATAAGTCGTGTTTAGACTCCATATTGGATTACCTTCTTTTATTTGACAAGGGTTCAGAACAAAGACTCAGTTAAAATTAGAGTATGTCAGAACCCTTTTCTTTGTTTTTACATGGTTCTCGCATTTCACTGCTGTCAACTTTTTCAAGTTGATCAGGTTATTAGAGGGACCTACAAAATTTTAACCTCTTTTTCGAAGTTTCTTTGTTGTTGGTTTTTTAGTTAGATTTAATGACGATCCTGGAACCTAGTCGCCTCGTTTAAATGCTGTTTACTGTAATACACGTGATTTGATGAACTTTTGATGATTTGATAATATTATGTTTATGATGAAAAATTCCAATTCTTTCATGAATAAATGCAGTGGATTAGCTTAGACCAAATTTATCACAATTGTTTGATCAGACTGGAGTTTTGAGATGCCAGCGTTGGATTGAACTATAAAAGTGAGGCATGCGAGCTGGAATAGGTTGACTCAAAAAAATGGGAGCTGGAATAGGGATCCGATCAGACTTGGTGGAGAAAGAAAAACCGATTTGCACCCTACTCATTTTCAAACTTTTTTTTGTGAAGTATGGATATCTAGTTCCTGTTAAGCAAAGAAAGAACTTCCTGTCCAAAATTGGTCAGATGGACTTGATGAAAAATCCATGTCTATGCATACACGTCTATTTTTGCATTTAGATGGCCTTGTAAATATTCTGCCTTTGGTTTTTACACTTCTTTTTAAATTATTTTAGGGAGTTTACTCCAACCCAACCCAGCCCCATAACCAAATGAACCCATAGGCTTTAGTTAATATTAGTTACTTGTGCAATGATTATTCAACTGGAAATGCAGAACTGGTAGCATCTATATACCTATTATAAAGCTGGGTTTTTACCCAGCTTTTGACACGTGGATGGCTCACCCGTTGCCCCTCCCCTCTCCATTCCCCCCTTCCGTTTCCACTCGCCTCCCTAACTCCATCCTGTTCTCTCTCTCTCTCTCTCACTGCCTGTCATTTCTCTCCGTGCTTTTCTCTCCCTCGTCTTTCTCTTTCCTCTCTCCTTTTATCTCCCTCTCTCTTTTTAAATTTAAAACAATACAAAATCCTCTCTCTCATGTCTTTTATCTCCCACGTCTCTTCTCTTTCCTCTCTCTCCTCTCTCTTTCTAAATTTATAACTAACAAAAACCCTTTCTCTCTCTCTCCCCCTATTTTTTTCTCTTTCCTCGCTCCTTTTTATCTCCATCTCTCTTTCTAAATTTATAATAATCTCAAAAATCAAATGTAAGTTAATTTGAAGGGATTTTTTTATACCTTAATAAATTTGTAGTAATTCAACTGCGTATTATAAAATTCTAATAAAAATATTTCAAATTACCTAATACTATACTTTATATGGGTATTAATTTTATTTTAAAAAATAAATATGATCTTAATTCTAATAAAAATATTTCAAATTACCTAATACTATACTTTATATGGGTATTAATGTTTGTTTGAAAAATAAATATGATCTTAATTCTAATAAAAATATTTCAAATTACCTAATACTATATTTTAAACGGGTATTAATGTTTGTTTGAAAAATAAATATGATCTTATATTTTAATAAATCAAAACTTCAAAAGTCAATCATAAAATCACATAAAACTTGAAAAATACATAAAAATTAAATAAAACTTTTTAAATTCCAGAAGATCCACTAAACATTAGCGTGGAAATTATGTTATTATTCCAAGATATATTTTTTTGTTGGTTTTGATGATCTCGAAGCTCCAATTTTTAGAGAAATCTACCTAATCGGTATGTGGAATTACATTATAATGTGAAGTTAAATTTTAAAGCGTCCTCTTACTTTTTTTTAAATATTCCAGATGTTTAGGGCATACTATTTCATTAATTATGACAAATAATTCATACATATTCATAAATAGAAGACAAATACATTAAAAAACGTAGAAACCGAAGATCTTAGGTTTAAATTTTTATATCTATAGTTATTATTATACGTAGATATCGTTAAAATTTAAAAAACTTTATTATGGATTGACTATTCTAAATCTAATTGTGAACAACAAAACAATATTCTTGATCACAATATGGGGGAAGTTGTTGCTGAATTTCCAAAAGATATGGTTCGTCATATAGATAATCCAACAGTTATTATCTTCTTAGCAATGATTGTACAAAATTTCAAAGGTATAATTTTTCCTTTCTTTAATATTATAAATATTAATTTATACTATCAGCTATAATTTTTCACACTAACTCTTCTACAAAAATGAAACTTCGCTTGTCTAATATTAGCCTTTGAGTTCTTCATAAACATAGATATACCTGAGATAGCATGGATTTGATGCATGTATATGATATTCGATTTGAAAATTTTTATACTAGATTATATTTTTGCATATTTTTATAATTTAGTTTTCTATTTTTTTCTCTTTTTTTTGAGATTCAACTTTGGTTGACCGCTTTACAATATGTTTGTTCATGCACTTCAAATCTCAGATATTTCCCCAATTAAGTATCCTTTTATATTATATGTAGAAAACAATATTTTTTAAAAATTAAATTATGAAATATCTACATATAATTATATTTATACTAATCGTTAAAGTTTTATTAATCACAGAGATTCAGTATCAATGGAAAGAATGCAATCTCTCTTTTTTGTAATCTTTTTCTTATCTTTTTTATTTATGATGTTTAACGGTTGCTTTTGATTAAATTTGTTAAATTTTGGTATACACCAATTGCAAGGGATGATGTGGGAGTGGCTTCTTTCTTTATATAACAGAATCTTGGTGGTCTGTTGGAAACTAGAATTAGACAACCCAATGTTGATCGAGTTCGTGATCCATTGGGCTGAGCCTCGATTTCGAAGGTAGACAGAGCATGAAAGCCAGGGTGTGGCGATCAAAATGTTGGAACTGTCGACTGGATAAATCAATGTATGCTGGTATGTTATTGCAGGCTTCGATGGCGGGGGCGGGGGCGTGTGGATTCCCCGCCTGCGGATCCGGTTACTTGTTTACACATCGCTCGCATCATTAGATTCACTAGTGATCACATTGAATTACAGAAATTTAGGGAAAATTTTTCACGTTTCGGAATGACATTCACAACTAATGTAACAATCACATAAACACCAAGAAGTGTCATCAATTCACATTGTATTAATTTTCATATATATATATATATAACATGTAACAACAAAGGCTGACGATGTTTACATGTATCACAAAATATAACAGAAGAGAAAGAAAAACATTATACATTATTCTGTACATAAACTGTAACAAGTGTCACGCCGTGTATAACAATGGAAGCTTGGAATCATCAGCCAGTTACTGCGATGCAGACGCTTTTCCTGCCAAGCATGATAGGAAACAAGAGAACACCAACAATTGTTGCATACAATCTCATATTAAAAAACAGGTAATTTACTGGTTTCAAAAGAAAACAAGTAGATATGTGTTGATATTTAAATTATACAAGCTACTTGCGTGGAAAATGAATTTCAAGATGCTATGTATGTAAATCTCCTGATCACCCCATAACTTTTCAGAAATAACATTTTCATATATTAATTAATAACCCATAAATATATTATTTTTTATCACTTAGAGATCATGATGATGTATCTTGATATTGAGGATGACGAGTCTATGATCTGATCTTTATTTCTATCTAATTTCTCAAGTCTAGTGTGTAGTCTGTGGTCTTGGTCTGAGTGTGATCTCACACTATGACTCTAAGACGTGAAGAAAACCTTAGGATTGGGGTGCATCCGTAGGCATGTGGTAAGGTATATTGCATCCTAACTAAGTTCCCAACACATCCACTAGCTGTTTCTAACATTTGTAGTAGTAATTCTAAGATCTGAATAATTGTCAATGATTTATGGTTGATTATGATTGATGATTTTGTACCGAGCTCAACTGTGTGCAACTCAGCTATAACCAATCTCAATTGTAGTACATTGCCAAGCCTATTGGTGGAATGATAATCAAAACTCAAGCAGTGAGGAAGTATCCTAAGAAACTCTTACGTCTCACCCCCTAAGTGGAAGTGCGGTCCGGTAGAGGACTAGGCCTACTCCCAAACTACGTCCCTGAGATGGGAGGGAGAGACTTTTCGGACTAAGTCACTCCAGAAAACCGGCCCTATCGGTACGGCCAAAAGAGCGCTAAAAATCAAAACTAAGGGTCCTAGATCACATCTCAGGCCAAGAGGTGTTGGTTTACAAATCATGAACTTTTAGCTCCATCTGACAACTTTTAACAAAAGTAAAGAGCTTACGAACTTGTCCTGTCTCCCATGTCAGGTAAAAGTTTCAGATGCAATGGAGAGAGTAAATCTAGAAGTTTCAGATGCAATGGAGAGAGTAAATCTAGAAGTTTCAGATGCAAGGAAAATATGTGGTCTTTAGGAATTGTCACACAGAGAAAATGTGTTGAATTTGTTCCTTCCATGAAATCTTGAATGGTAGTGCTTATTGTATAATTGGTATTCTTATTAATGACATGGCTGAATGCTACTAATTCCAGTGGGCTTTTAAAAATTGTTGCTATATGGACTTAAACTGGTGTCTACAAGTAGTATATGTTACCATCAATTATACGGACAAGCTACAATCTAAAAAAATCAAGGCTTTTTCAAACGAGCTGAGTTATCACAACGAGCAATCCCTTGGGCTCAAGCTCGACTCCGAGTGAATGAGTTCAAATCTTGACTGATACTCAATCTATTAGCTTATTAAAAATGAGCCCATGTGCTTATAACGAGATAAACAAGAGTTGAGCCTGAGTTTTTTTATCGTGCATGTAAAGAGTATAAAGGGTACTAATATACGCCCAACTTCCTTTTAGAGGCTTCTATCTCCCCTATTTGAGATAAAGATATTTATATAAGAGATGCTATGAAATCTTTAAGAGATGGTTTTAATAAATTGAGTGGCTGGGATTTCACTCCTCGTAATGGAGGCAAAAATGTGAATTTTATGGAGGGCAGCTAGAGGATAATGTATGATTGTACATATATGGAAGCAACAAGGGAAAGGGGGATTGTACCTCTTGATCTTCAAACTTGGAGAAGATGGGTTTGCATGCTGCAGCAAGGGAGGAGAAAAGGTCTTCCAACAGCTAGAATGGCTGCTTTTGACCAGCACACAACAACAGACATTGGTTGTAAGAACAACTGGGCAACTACCTTGCAGTAGCTCAAGCCGGTGCTTGAACTTGGAGCATCAAATGCTGTAGTTGCAATAGTTGCAGCTACAGCCTGGAGAGCAGCAGTAGCCTGAGCTACTCGACAACAACAAGGGGCAGCAACAGTACAACCGTTGAAATTTAGAGGAGGAAGAAGAGACATTTGGGAAAACACGAGAAGAGAAAAGAAAGGGTAAGGTTTGGTATTTATAGGAAAAGGGAGATGTTAATTTTCTGCCATCTGCTGACTACTGCAGACTGTGGGTTGGAATTAAGTTAAATAAAATTTCATTTATTGTATATATATTTTAAATTCTCTCTCTCTCTCTCTCTCTTATTTGAGATAACAAAGTCATCCGCACCTATGCCTCGAATCTCGGATTCAGGTGTTCAATATCTTGTTTTGACCGTCTCTGAACGACGATCAATATGAGTATAATATTCATATACTTTGGATCGAGTATGGTTTCTCGAAATTCCTGATATACAGTCTTGATTTGTGACTAAATTTTGTGATTTTAAAATATCAAATGACCTTCGATGGACGGACCATCGATTTTGTTGGTCTTATTCTTTCGAATTGGATTTTTTTGTGGTCTCGGTTTGTTTTGCATTTTTTGATTTTGTCTCGCAGCTTTTCCGATAGCATGCATTACGATGCGATTGATTTTTGATCGATCGCGATCGAACGAATTTTGATTCGTGATCGAACGGATTTTGATTTGTAATCAATGGATCAATCTGGATTTATTCAATATTAATCGATCATGCTAACCCTTAATCGGGTTGGATTCGAATTATTCGGATCACGATGCCCTAGGGGGGAGGCCTTAGACGAAAGAAAACGGAGGAGGTTGTTTTATATGTAGTATACGAGGTCAGTTTTCAGTGGTTCTTGTAACAGTAGTGCTGGGCTTCTGTCTTAGTGAGTGTCCTTCATTTAGGTGTTTCAGAGTCACTAATTCGTGGGACGGTTTGGGGGAAGACTTCTAACAGGGTATCATAATATGGTCTTAGTGAAGGCGTAATAGGTAGAAGGCGGGAGTGGATCTGAGACTGATTGCTTATCGGCTTACGCCCCCTTCTCGCTATCTTTCTTGATCTCAAGATGACTCACACGCTTTTTTTTGTGCTCGGAATCTTGTCAAGATTTCTTGCTTCAACTGGATTTAGGCTCCAGTTTCACTCTGAGATGATGAGAATTTGCCCTTGCATCTGCCGAGCCAGCATCATTATAGGGCCTAGCCGCTCAAGATCTCGTCTACTACCCCTAATGCTGTTGCAACAATCGGAAATCCCCAACCCTCAGCAACAAGCTCTTGTGATTTCCCTGAAGATGAAGATGTCCAGTGAGTGGACAAGGGGTATCGGTCTTCCAAAGCAAAGAATGCTTGAACACTAGTATTAGACTGGGGGGAACTGACCCTGCTTATGTAAGGTGGCTGAGAAATTTGCTTCGACAGGTTCAAATCCTTTCCGAATGAACTGCACATGTCGTTCTAGACGGAAGTCTCCAGCCTCTGTTGTCAGACCGCCCTTTTGTACTTCCTCATCTTCTTCTTCACCGAAGGAAGAACCTTCCTTATCAACTGTCCAATCCAAGGCTCTAGTCCTCCTATCTATAAGGATCATCTTCCTTTTTCGGCTAAGCAATCACCCTCCCAACACAGAGATTTAAGGGGTGGTTGTATATTTCTTTTTATATCTATTATTTAACTTACAGTTTCTTATTAACTTATTCACATATTCGTTGGAAGAAAACATCAGTTAAAATTTAACTCCATATTAAACCGACGCAACGTAGCTGTATAAATATGTTAGTTTAATAAGATTTTCTTACAGTATAATTGTAGAAATTCAGTATTCCTTTATGCTTCAATGGTGGTTGTTATCTGCAATTGTCTTATATGAACTTATTCCATTAATATCATAAATACAGATCATTTATTTTTTCCGCAAAAATATAAACTAAATCTTTTCATAACATGTAAACTTTTTATTTTTTTAATGTTTAAAAGGAAATAATAATACTTGTTTTTTTAAATCATGTCAATTCAATTTTGTTCCGCCACGAAGCGTGGGGTACATCCTAGTTACAGTTTAAACTACAGTTGCTTGAGCTTGAGTGAGCAGAGAGATTTATAACCAGTGGAAGAAGGTTAAATGAACGCATCTAGTCAAACTGATGTGTGAGCTGTGGAGATCTAAACCCCGGGATTTTTCTTGCTTCTTTCAATATCAATAGAAATGGATAAAAGTTGCACCCGAGAAGATTGGAGCTGCATGTCTTGGCTCTCTTGACATATTTTCCATTATCGCATATTTTTGGAGCCATCGGCTCTGGACATATATCTCACTTATATTGGCTACAAATTCTATGATAGCGAGATCTATTATAATGACCATTAACTTGATTGATAGTTTTTTGTGGAGATTGGAGTGGAGATTATGATTTCCGTTTACTCTATGAATGCACAGTATCCTCTCTATCCATATGGATTTCCCATCTTATAGAAGAATTGAGTTGACTTGTTTGGAGTTCAGACCATTTCTTGGACTTAGGGCTGTTGGTTGATGAGTTTTCATGGCAAATGTGGTTTTGGTAAGATGTGTTGGCATTTATTCTTCTTGGTATTGGTTATTGAAACATGAAAACACATTTTATATTTTGGGGTATTTGTGGGATTCTTTGATAGAGACATAATTTCTTTTTATGGCTCTATCTTCCGGGGTGTGTGTCTTATCAAAGAAATCTTTCAGAGTGAGCGTATGTGTATGAAGAATGTGATTGGGCATGCTAAGAGTCTAAAGATTTTCCAGTCTTATTTTTTATACTTTAGAGGTAGGTGTCTTCTCCTTGTCATACACCTTTTTTTACTAAAAGAGGACACAATCTCATTTTATTTTTGGCACATAATTAATATAGTTGGCAGGGAATATAATTCTAGGTGTCCGGGAAGAAGGGGGATAAGGCACTCCCTGATTATTCCGATGCATTTTTAAATATGTATTATGTGTTACCATGCGCTGCATTTCATTGATACTTGTTAGAAGAGAGGAGTCTTCGTTATGATTCATAGGAAAACCCTAGGCTCTCTTATATAGGGAGAGGCCTTACGGGTAAATTACATGGATGCCTAAATAGAAGAAAGAAATAGAAACGAGGTACATTAAACATGATAATAATAATAGAGACTATCTCTACACTCCCCCTCAAGGTGGAGCATAGATGTCGATCATGCTCAGCTTGGATGAACATCTCTGGAAAGGTCCTCTGAGCAAAGGCTTGGTGAATACATCGGCAGTCTGATCTCCTGAGCTGACATGGGCCGTGGATATCAATCCTCTCTGGATCAGGTCCCTGGTGTAATGGCAGTCAACTTCAATATGCTTGGTCCTCTCATGGAAGGCTGGATTGTTGGCGATGAACAATGCTGCCTGATTATCACACTGAAGCTTCATAGGTAGAGATACAGCTACATGTAGATCTTCTAATACGGAGCGGACCCACATCATTTCCGTGCTGGCTTGGGCCATTGCCCTGTATTCGGACTCCGCACTGGATCTTGCCACCACCGTTTGTTTCTTGCTTTTCCAAGAAACCAGAGAGCCTCCAACGAACACTGCAAACCCTGAGGTTGATTTTCTGTCCTTAGGACATCCTGCATAATCTGCGTCTGCACACGCTGAGATGGATAAGTCTGCACCTTTTCTGAATAGTAGCCCTAATCCTGGAGTAGACTTCAGATACCTCAGTATCATGTGGATAGCATCCATGTGAACCTGTCTGGGCTGCTCCATAAACTGACTCACCCGGCTAACTGCAAATGCAATGTCTGGACGGGTTATAGTAATGTAGAGGAGTTTTCCCACCATCTCTCTATATCTCCTCTTATCCACTTCATCAGTATCATCATCATATAACTTCATGCTGGGATCCATGGGGATGCTAGATGGTTTGCACCCATCCATACCAGTCTCAACCAGGAAGTCAGTAATGTACTTCCGTTGTGTCATCACCAGACCATGTGCATTCCTTGCAAATTCCAACCCCAGAAAATATCTTAGGGTTCCAAGATCCTTTGTAACAAACTGACGACCTAGGAATGCCTTCGCCCTTGCTATGCCCTGAGTATCATCTCATGTAACAAGAATATCATCCACATAGACCATTATGACAACCGTACCTGCCGAGGACTTCTGGACAAACAACGCATGGTCAGCATTGGACCTCTTGAATCCCTGGTGCTCAATTAGGTTGGACAGTTTCTGGAACCACGCTCGTGGACTCTGTTTAAGTCCATATATAGCCTTGTGAAGTCTACATACCATATGCTTCTCCCCCTCAGCAGTAAACCCGGGTGGCTGCTGCATGTAGACTTCCTCCTGTAAGTCCCCGTACAGAAATGCATTCTTGACGTCTAGCTGATAAATGCTCCAGTCACGAACCGCTGCAACAGACAGGAGGATACGGAGAGTCGAGTGTCTCGCAACTGGAGAGAATGTATCCATGTAATCAACGCCATATATCTGTGTAAATCCTCGGGCGACCAAGCGTGCTTTGTACCTATCCAATGTGCCATCCGCATGATATTTGACTGTGAAGACCCATTTGCAGC
Source organism: Ottelia alismoides (assembly GCA_037367405.1). Lineage (NCBI taxonomy): Eukaryota > Viridiplantae > Streptophyta > Magnoliopsida > Alismatales > Hydrocharitaceae > Ottelia > Ottelia alismoides. The sequence continues at coordinate 127,892 of JAZKJV010003941.1, read as the reverse complement.
TTACAACTGATGTATCAGGAGGTGCAGGGACCAAAGACCATGTGCCACGGGACTGCAAGGCCCCCATTTCTTCTTCCATTGCTAGTCTCCAGCATTCACTCTTCAAGGCTTCCTGGTATGTCCGTGGTATGTCCACGGAAGACAAAGCTGTGGCAAACTTCTGGAAATCACCTGTGAGTCGGTGAAAGGAAACCTGTGAAGCAAATGGATAGGATGCACACTGTCGTCTCTGTTTCCGAATAGCAATCGGAACATCCAGATCATCATCTGTGTCCACCTGTAAGGAGTCATCCTGCATATGTACCGAACCTGACCCGTCAGTAGTAACATCATCTGAACATACCTGAGGCTTAGTGATTGGCTGAGCTGTCGTCTGAGCAGGACCTGACCGACGCATATAGTGGTTAGGAAATGGTGAAATGATTCGCCGTGGAACGGGTGGAGGTGGAGGTGGTGGTGGAGGTGGAGGTGGTGGTGGCTGTGCTGGCATAGGAACAGACACAGGAGACGAGTCAGGTGAAAGACAAGTAGGTGGTGGTGGAACCAAAATATCATCAGCGGTGGTGGATGGTACCATTCTGTCCCCAGCTGGCGAGAAGTACATAACCGACTCGAAGAAAGTGACATCCGCACTAACAAAGTACCTGTTGGTAGTAGGATCATAACACCGGTATCCCTTCTGTGTTCTGGAATACCCAACAAAGACGCACTTGACTGCTCTTGGAGAGAGCTTGTCAAGTCCAGGAGATAGACGATGGACAAACGCCACAGCACCAAAGACACGAGGTGGCAGAGAGAATAGCTCCTTGTCTGGAAAGATAAGAGAAATGGGTATCTTCTCTCCAAGGACAGAGGATGGCATTCTATTGACCAGATAGCATGCAGTAAGGACAGCATCCCCCCAGAAAGAAATAGGAGCACAGCTTTGAATCAATAAGGTACGAGTGATATCCAAGAGATGGCGATGCTTTCTTTCCGCCACACCATTTTGTTGGGATGTATATGCGCAGGTGGTTTGATGAATAATACCCTTCGATGACAGGAATTGAGAAAGAGAACGTGTACAAAATTCCAGGGCATTATCAGTCCGAACATATTTGACTGAAGAAGAAAAAACATTCTGCACTTCATTAATCAAATTTTAATAACATCTCCTGCTTCAGACTTATTCTTCAGAAGAAAAACCCAACTACCCAAGAGACACGAGAAAAGTCATCTACTACCACAAGATAGAACCTGTGCCCCTGGTGATCGGGAACACGACTCGGACCCCATATATCTATATGTAACAACTCAAAAGGGGAGCTACTGCTCCGACTCTGACGACCTGGAAAGCTCGACCTGTGATGCTTTCCTAACTGACATGTTTCACAACGAAACGACGAACTTGGAGAGATCTGGGGCAGAAGATGGCGCATCTTCTGGAGCGGAAGGTGACCAAAACGAAGATGCCAAATGTAGGGTGAGACTGGTCCAGCAGAGTGAGTGGAGATGCCAGCATAGGATTCCCGGACCAGCCGATATAGACCGTTCTGCTCAGAGCCACAGCCAATCACCTTACCCGTGAGTATGTCCTGAAAAATGAGAGAAGACGGGTCAAATATAGCTCGACAATTCAAATCCTTTGTAATCTGACTAATAGATAATAAATTCAGTGAGAACTCAGGGGCATATAAAACATTCTGTAGCTGCATAGTGGAGGATAAGAAAACCTCCCCCTGGCCAACAAGGGGTGAGTGGGAACCATCTGCTATCTGTACTGAGCGACCTGGAGGAATAGCCCTGTAGGCCTGTAGTCTACCTCTATCTCGACACAGATGATGTGTAGCTCCGGAATCTACAACCCAGTCAGATACATCATGTGAAGGTATGAAGGCTGATGATCTACCTGAGGAACTGGCTGCAGCGGATGAACTGGCTGAGGCTGTGGCAGCAATATCTGAAGAGCCACCAGATGAATCACCAGAAGACTGTGGCATAATATCACGAAGACGGGCCACGAGTTCGTCAAATCTATGATCTGCAGTAGACGGTAATGGAGACTGTGAATGCTCTGCAACCCGTGCCGATGCTGGGAACCCATGCTTTGAGTAGCATGTCTCCTCTGAGTGTCCAGATCTGTGACAATATGAGCACGTCTGACTGACTCGACCGCCTCTTCCTTGAGAGCCACGGCCACGTCCACGACCACGCCAAGAAGGTGGTCCACCTCTCCCACGCGAAGCTGCCATCGCAGATGGGGGTGGAGTAGAAGAGCTGGAGGAAACTGGGATACGACTGAGCCTCCTGTAGACATCCTCCACCGGAGGAATGACGACATCTGCTAAAATCTGTGACCGTGCAACATCATACTCAGGATCGAGGGCAGCAAGTAGAACGCCCACCATGGTAGCGTTCCGGAACGTCTTCTGCTGCTCTGGAGTAGCAGTCAGAGGAATGGTACTGTATAGCTTCTCGAACATCCCTCTTAGGGATGTGTATAGAGAATGGAGAGGTCTGCCGGCCTGCTTCATCGTAAAGATGTCATGCTGAAGCTGCAACATCTTTGTCTCATTTCGCACCTGCGAATACGTAGTAGCAAGAATGTCCCACATTGCCTTAGCAGTGGGCTGATGGAGAACATCATTTGCTATCTCCATTGTCAACGTACCAGACAACCATACTTTTGCGTAAGCATCGTCGGCCTCCCATGAGGCATAGATCCCTGTCTTCTCCGCAGGCTCATCTTCGGTAAGAATGTGTTTCTTACCGTTTGATTTCATGAGGCTCATGAACTGCATGGCCCATAACTCATAGTTAGACCCGTCCATCTTCACTATCGGCGCCGGACCTTTGAATGCGCCGGTGGAGGGCAAATCGACTTTCGATTCTGACATAATGCTGCTTGAAGAAGACGAAGGGAGAATAGACAATGTGATGACTGTCTACACCAACTGCATCGGATTTGAGTACGTGTGTAGACTTTTACGCACTCAAATCCATAAATCGGAGGAAGAGAGGTCTAGGGCACGCCTCCAAGGAAGAGTACAGCCCTTGAAATGTCTCGAGAACAACGCCTAGGGACTGCTGGAGGCCACTGGAACCCTACAGCGGCAGATGGGAGGTGCCGCTGGGGTTATAGGTGCCGCCGAGACGGCTGTAGGCGGCAAGGGGGGTTTCGCTGGGTCTGTGGGCGCCGCTGGAAGGTGCGGCTGGCCCGCAGGAGGCAGCGGCTGGGAGCCGCTGTGCGGCAGGTGGCCGCTGGAGGGAGCGGCTGTGGCCGCGGGGCTGTCGGAGGAGCGCCGGGCGCTTGAGGGAGCCGCTGGCGAGACGAGAGGGAAAGAGAAGAGAAGGGGCGGCGGGTGGGGAAGGGAGAAGAGCCCTAGGGCGGCTCTGATACCATGTTAGAAGAGAGGAGTCTTCGTTATGATTCATAGGAAAACCCTAGGCTCTCTTATATAGGGAGAGGCCTTACGGGTAAATTACATGGATGTCTAAATAGAAGAAAGAAATAGAAACGAGGTACATTAAACATAATAATAATAATAGAGACTATCTCTACAATACTTGCTGTATTCGTGTTAAAAAATGATTTTTCCAGTTTACGATGATGCGCCTGTCATAATTTCAACTTGAAATATGCTATTCCCTTGTCCTTAGGAGCGACTTTTTGGTTAGACAATGCATAAACATCGAACATGGTTGTCTGAAATAAATTACTTGGCTTTGGAATTTGAAAATTTTAATATCATTGCACAGAAGTCATAACTTGGTGATCAAACAAAGACATCTGCCGAAGTGAACATCGTGGAAGTGGATTCTTTTTTAACATTAGAACACATATTCACTGATGAGTCCATATTAATTTTGTGCACTGTTCTTTATCAGAAGGTTATACATGTTCCTTTTTGTAGGCTTGCCATCTTTTGAACTTTCTATCGAAGGAGCTTCTGGGAGATTTTGAAGCGTGTGCTGAAGTATTTATCCCGGTAATATTTTTGTTGCTTTATAGTTACTAATACTAAGATCACATCAAATATCTGCTTTCTTAAGGCCTGGTATTTTTGCTTGAATTAGTTATAATTGTAATAGATGTAAGATGACCACTACTGCCAATATGAGTTATTAATTTACTTTATGGATTTTTGTTGGATTATGATAAGCTCACAGAATGCCCTGAACTCTTTTGTGATGCAACTTTCTTTTGAATGCTGCCGGAATTGATGTAAATAAATAATACAATCAACTTTGTTTACATGGCACCTCCACCTTACATGGTGCGTTCATTATGTTTACGCTGTGCCCGTTCCCATCTATAATGATTTTCTATTCCTTCGAGCAATCATCCCAAGAGACCATTTACCAATCATTTTCAAGAGAAATTTGGAAATTATGATTGGGTTGTCTCTAAATTCCAATAGAAACTGAACATAATAGAAACGGCAAGTTCTTCAACCTCAGTCTTGTTATTGATGATCACATCACTAGCTCTAACTAAATGATTATTATATTGCCATTTCTGATCCTCGGGTGATTTGACGAAGAGAAATTTCATGGTCTTCGAATGCACGCTGCCTTCTGCAGAAAATGTTGCTTCTGGGGGCTTGACCCTTACTAGGCTATAGTCAGCAATGATGTATTGAAGGGTCAGAGTAAATACTCGAGCTAATTTTGAACTATTAGAGGTTTCCGGGAAGGTGCTAGCCCCCTGTACCGAAATTCCTCATTAAATGAAGCTCAATGTCTCTAGAAATTGATCTCCCTTTACTGATAAAGTTTATCTGCAAATTGCCTAAAATAACGTCCATTTATTTAATGCCCTTGTGTCCTGGTTTTTGGCATTGAAGAGTTTAGGGTGCATGGACAGTGGAACACAGCATTGCTCGTTTACAAGCATCAACCTACCTCATAAAATAAATAGTCTAGAAATATATAAATAGGTTGTACTTATTTTCAGCACATGGAGTCAAAATAAAAAAAAGGAAAAAAATGGACCTACCCCATGCAGGGTAGCTAAGTTAGCTACATCCACCCTTCTTTTATGATATTTTTTCAATGACACTTGAGGGAATTTAGATCACATAGTATCATCATATTATTATTTAAAATTCAACTAATTTGGGGACTCTTATCTTATACATCTAGGCTATCAAAATTCAGCGGTTTCAGAATTGTAGAAATTGCTGCTTTTGAGATGGACGGGTTTCTGTATTTCTAGAAATTTGAAACACATATTACTCTTATTAGTTTAACTTATCCCCCCCTGTGTCATCTAAAAGTTATACAAAAAAGGGATGGGAGTAGCTAGCTTGGCTACCCCACATGGTATCCCCATTTATCCCAAAAAAGGCATGTTCATAGAAATGTTCAAGTGTCTTCAAATGGCAAAATGAATAGAAAAGATCTTTGCTAGTCTAAGGTTAATCCTTTCTAAGGGGTTTGGAGGAAACTCTCATCATGCACTACATACTTCTTGTGCTATATTTGGGCAAGCACTCATTGAAACTTGGACATAAAGACACATCAGGGTTCAAAATGTCACGATATATTGCCGATATATCGGTATCGACTGTTGGGGGGTTTCGAAATCCATGTGTATATACATTTCTATTTACTTGATTTGGACAGATATCTCATGAGCTATTACTATATCGTCCCACATCGCTAGAAAATGGAGGTTTTCGGTGTAATTTTTTGAAGATCGACGGATATCGTTGACATTATGCCGATATTGCTCAATCTCACCTTCTTTTAACTATTAATTGTCGATTTGGTTGGGATTCATCTATTTTTAACTTTTAGTGGTCGATTTGTTCCGGATTTTGCTCGTGTAGTTACCTCTAGTATTTAAAATACATTATGATTTATAAATTTGTTCGGGACATTGAGATCATCATTTTGAACGAGACAACGAGACCTCCATTTTGTTCGGGATAATGGGAACCCCGTTTTGAACTGGTTGTTTCACCCCCTTTTGGTAATGGAAATGAAACAACTTTAAAGCTGATCAAGGAAAGTCTGCATATAGATATACATATATATATTGTATATGTTACTATATTAATATTTAATAGTTGATTCCAATGAAGTATTAGTAATTTAGTGATACCGAATCATTTATCCACGTTACACTCCAATCGATATTGATTTTCTTTAATTCATGTAGACAATTTACATTCTAATCTTTTACAGGTCATCTTGTTTCGTTCAAACTTATGATTATTATGGATGACACTCTTTAAATACTATACTTTATTATAACCATTTACTTGTTTGTTTGAATTTCGTTTTCTCGGTATTTTGTTTATACACAATGTGCAATATCATATAATGTTAATGGATAATGACATGTGTGATATAATGTATATTGATGTGCTAAATTCACCTCTTTTGCATCCATGTGTATGTTTGTACGCTTTATATCATTTTGAGAACTAGGACGATCTTAATTTGCGAAAACATTGCTTTTTTGAGTCATTTTCAGGATTTCCACTGATATCATTGATCTATCTCTATATATTCTCGATTTATCCTGTTTCATGTTGACCACTACGATATCGATATGAACCTTGTTCCACATAAGGGCTATGAGGGCTATGTGTCGATGAGTTGAATGAAGAGTATAAGTGAATTGTAGTGGATTACTATGGCCTTCTATTATATAAAGATAAGCTTATCATGAAAATTGTGTTTGGAATTATACTAGAACATATCCTTGCAATTTTGTTTCAGTTATATATTTTTGTGTGTGCACGTATACGCATGTGCACATACGCAAGTGGATCATGGTCAAGTAGACGAGTGCACATTGTATCTGTGAATAAAAGTTGCACATACACATATGAACATACTTGCAAGGTTTTACAAAATATGGGGTGGGTCGTTGCAGTTATTTGTGCCTGAAGCGAAGCGTAAGAATTGGTTTATATAAAAAATATGTTGGGAAAATAAGAGACTTGTTTATTCCATACGCCCCAGGCTCTCTTATATAGGAGAGTAGCCTATGGGTAAATTACATCAGGAGTCCATAAGAATATAGAAAATTATGAAACAATACAAATAACATAACATATATCTCTACACTCCTTCTCAAGATGGAGCATAGATGTCGATCATGCTCAGCTTGGAGTCTTGGACGAGCACTTCTGGAATGGCCCTCTGAGTAACGCCTTGGTAAAAATATCTGCAGTTTGGTCCCCTGAGCTAACAAGAGATGTAGAAATAAAAACATTCTGAATCATATCTTGTATAAAGTGACAATCAACCTCAATGTGCTTGGTTCGTTCATGAAATGTTGGATTATTGGCAATAAATATAACAGCTTGATTGTCACTTTCCAGAGCCATAGGAAGTGGGACTTCTTTGTATAGATCTGTAAGAACAGCTTTCACCCACATCATTTCTGTACTAGCCTGGGCCATAGCCCTATATTCAGACTCAGCGCTGGATCTGGCTACCACAGTTTGCTTCTTGCTTCTCCATGAGACAAGAGAGTTTTCAACATATACAACAATACCAGTGGTGGACTTCCAGTCCTTGGGACATCCTGCGTAATCTGCATCTGCACATGCTGAAATAGCAATCTCCTTGTCTTTCTTGAACAACAGACCTACACCTGGAGATGATTTAAGGTACCTGAGTATCATATGTATACCATCCATATGTACCTGACGTGGTTGCTCCATGAACTGGCTCACGCGACTAACGATAACAACAAAAGAAATATCGGATCTGGTAATGGTAACATAAAGAAGTTTGCCCACCAGTTCTCTGTATCTTCTCCTATCCACCTCATCATTGTCATCAACATATAATTTCATGCTCGGATCCATAGATGCACTGTCCGGTCGGCATCCAAGCATTCCTGTTTCACTCAACAGGTCAGTGGCATATTTCCTCTGGGTCATTACAAGTCCATGTGGATTTCTGGCAAACTCCAGTCCCATAAAATATCTAAGGACTCCAAGATCCTTGGTGACAAATTCACGACCCAACATTTCTTTCGCCCTCTGAATTCCTTGTCCGATATAACCTGTAATCAGAATATCATCTACATACACCATAATTGCAATAATACCTCTGGATGTTTTCTGTATAAACAGGGAATGATCTGCACTGGAACGTTTGTACCCCTGTTTTTCAAACAAGTCTGAGAGCTTCTGGAACCAAGCTCTAGGGCTTTGCTTAAGGCCATAGATGGCCTTATAAAGTCTACACACCTTGGAACACTCCCCCTCGACAGCAAAACCAGGTGGTTGTTTCATGTGGACCTCTTCCTGCATGTCACCATATATAAAAAGGCATTCTTAACACTTAATTGGAATAATGGCCCATCACGAGTAACCGCAACAGAAAGAAGGATCCACAAGGTGGAATGACGAGCAACCGCGAGAATGTATCAAGATAATCCACTCCATATGTCTGTATAAACCCACGAGCAACTAAGCGTGCCTTGTATCTGTCAATGCTGCCATCTGCATTCTGCTTAACCATGAAGACCCACTTGTAGCTCACTGTAGATACACCGGTAGGTGCAGGGACAAGGCTCCAGGTACCTCTTGATTGAAGATCCACCATCTCTTCTTCCATAGCTAAACGCCATCTGTTGTCCTTCAATGCATCTTGGTAATTCCGTGGAATATCCACAACAGATAGTGCAACGACAAAGCTCTTGAATTCACCGTGGATGCTATAGGATTTGACACGCAGCTACGCTTCTGTTTCCGAAGTGCAATAGGTAGATCCAAATCACTTGCATCCTCATATGTCCTCTGTAACACAGTCTGCTCAGGTAAATCATTAGATCCATCATTATTGATTATATTCTCAGAACATACCTCAGGTGAGTTGTATGATGAGCGGTGACCATGAGCAGAAGCAGGCCGACGGGTATAGTGGAGCGATAATGAGGGAACCGGAATTGTAACATGAGGTGTAGGTGATGTAGGTAGTGGTAGAGGTGGTGATGGTAGTGGCATGTATATGGCTTCATCAGTGTCCGAGGATAGCAACTGATCACCTGTAGGAGAGAAGTACATAACAGACTCAAAAAAAGTAACATCAACACTAACAAAATAGTTCCTACGCAATGGATCATAACACATGTACCCTTTTTGTGTCCTAGAGTACCCGGCGAAAACACACTTGATAGCCCTAGGAGAGAGCTTGTCAATACCTAGAGACAACTGGTGGACAACAAAGGCCACCGAGCCAAACACACGAGGAGTAAGAGAGAACAATTCTTTTTCAGGGAAAACTAGGGAGAAAGGAATCTTCTCACCTAAGATAGACGATGGCGTGCGATTAATGAGATAACATGCCATTAGGACAGCATCGCCCCAGAAGGAATGAGGAGCATGACTCTGTATGAGAAGTGACCTGGTGACATCAAGTAAATGACGATGTTTCCTTTCTGCAACTCCATTTTGTTGGGAAGTATAGGCACATGATGTTTGGTGGATAATTGTTGAGGCTTTTTTCTCTAATTTACCCAGTTTTGTTTGAAAGAAAAAATGGCCTCCACCGTATAAATGCGTGCCCAAATTTACCCTGAATGTTATATTATGCTTTCCTTTGTAAAGAATATTTATGTACTTTAACGAATAATGAAAATTTTTATATATCTTTTTTTTTAATTTTTTCTTTATATATCTATGCAATCTTTTTCAAGGCCTAACAAAAACTACAATGTGAGTGTATATTAACAATATTATTGAAATTGTATATACTTTATTTTATTGTTAATTTATATGTTTTTTCCGTAGCGAACATTTAATTTGCTTATTTGATCGTTATTGACAAGATCAGTTATAGATGACGTGTTTATTATTGTATAAATACCATTTATATTTAGTTAAACCTATTGGTTTACACCTTGTGGACGTCGATCGATGGATGGGGATGGATTGGACTAAATGACCTGGATCTTTACAATCACAATAATTTAAAACAACCGCAACGTTATGGAGCACTTTTAATCACTGAAAAACAATCAACCACAAGTGCACATGTATCTAATGTGGAAACCGTCCTAGATAAAAATCACAACATGAGTTTTTTGAATCGGGCTTCCAACTTGACCCACATGGGTTTTCTACTAACCTGAGTTGCTTACGCAGGCATCCCAACCGTATTACAACATGATTGATTACACAGTCACGTCAACTGTATACGATTAAACAATTTTAACAATCTCATATGCGATGAAGAATATGAAGCAAAATTAAGATGATCTCACAAAGTGAGGAACAAGCTCGTAAGATTAATTGCAGGGCTTTAGAGTTGTATCCGTGAAGAATGGAGTAGAAAATAGCTCTTTGATCTTTTTCTCATAGTATAGAGTGGAAAGTAGAGAGAAGAGAACTTGAAGCTCTTGTTGTGTGTTGAACAGGTGAGCTATGAAGTCCTATTTATAAGTCTTGAATGTTCATAACCTTTGAAGCCTGAAATGGCGAGGAAAATTTTCATGAAATGCCATATTCAAAAAATGATCTATCAGTGAAAATTGGTGATCGATCATAATTCAAAAAATATGACCGGTCAATGAAAATTTGATGCTCGATTAGAATTCCAAAATTTGATTGATCAGTAAAACTAGATCATTGATCATAATTCAAATAAATGATCGATCAATGAAAATTGGATGATCGATTAGTGAAAATTGGATGATTCATCCGAATTCAAAAATATGATTGACTAGCAAAAACTAAATGATCGATCATTTCGATATTTTGACCTAAAAGTTAGAGTTAAAGTCTGAGATGCAAGATGCATGATTCTTGAGGTCTTTTATATTCTGAGACTTTTATAGAACGCTTGACTCAATAAAAGAAAAGACTTTGCCTTCTTCTGTGCTTAAGGTCCTTTCCTTTGAGCTTGAGCTGATGTTCCGTTACTTTGAACTCCTTTGAGCTTTTTAGCATCTTCTTCATTTAAGGTTGGGCTCCTCAGGTTGACCTTCTTTCTGGTTCAATAGCTTTCTTGCTCTTATCCTAGCTACAAGAGTTACACATATGTTTGTTTTATATGCACAAGATTTGACTAGCATCACAAGTTTTGTTATCATCAAAATACGCATATGCTCATGTGCTACCAATCTCCCTACTTACGCATGAACTAACATCACCAAGGGGTATGTCTCGCCTTGGTGCAAGATTTTTTTGAATAAAAGGGGGGGAGGGACACTCCCTAGGCCTCTAGAAGAGAGCTAACTAGGTGAATTAAAACCAGAATTTCAAGATGCTTAAATCCAAAATTATGACAACGAAGTCTCCATAAGAAACCTGAATTACATTCTCCACATGTATTGTTTCGTCTTGGATATGACCCGTTACAATGTGACCATTGGTTTCAATAACTCAGTCATGTCTCTGAATTAGTTAGCCACCACGTAGTGCCAGAAGTTCACATGTGAGCAGATTTTCATCCAATGGATGTTTGCAACATCCTAAATATGATGTAAATGAATGCAAAAGTAGAAGAGATGATTGATATATTTTTGATGCGGGTCGGACCTAACCCGACTAGTATTTATAATATATATATATATAATTTTGGAAGTTGGTTAGCTTCCTCTCATTTTATTCTAGGATCCTTCCTATTTGTGGATCATTTATGGCATGCGGGAAGGGCTCGTGCAGCTGTACCATGATTTGAAAAACTTTCACAAACAAAACTAAGTTATTTGTCGCACAAAAAAGAAGTGAACCCATCTATAGGGATGAAAATGGATTTGTGTGTGGTATGCATTGCTCTCCTATATTTTCCACAGAAAAGATTTTATATTAGGTGGACCTGCACTGTGCAAATAAATTTGCAATCTCTTTTCCGTGCACCGTTGTGATGACTCAGATTAATAGGATAGCACAAAGTATGCTTTTTCACTGAGAAATGATTATCTCATCAGATCAAATAATCACGTTCGCAAAAAGACCAACACAACCCATCACAGCCTAATTAACGTGCAAAAACTCCTCAAAACATTGTTACGAAGAAATTGTTTAGTATGTAGACATCCACTGATCGTCAATCCAAGCATCAAGAACTAGCTGACCTTAGTTTGTGGCAATCACGAACAAACATGGAGATCTCACATTGAACATGCCCTTTCCCGTCTAGTCGGCAGTTCAAAATATGAAATATATCCTGTCTGTCAGGTTTTAGACACGCATTGGTACATAGCTCCGCCAGTTCAAGCAAATTCCCTTCCAACGCGCCGAAGAAAGGTGGTTCATAAGGGTAAATATCGAAGTTCTTGCATTGGTATCGTATATGTCTCTAAGAAAATGGCATGGCTAGTCCTCCCCATTCCCCCACAACCTAGCCATCCACTTCATTAGAAATTCCTTATCCATGTCCTACGGGCGATAAAATAACAAATCTCCCTTGTCCATCGGGAGGGTGATCGTATTCCGATTCATTAAATGTATCCCTCTAGTATTTCCACTTGAGGAGCTATGCAATAATAACTGCATGCAACCATCGAGGCACTGTCGGATCTTCATTAAGAGGATCTGGGTGGATATGATGAAAATATGTATTATCGTCGGGTTTGCCTTAAAAAACAATTTTCTTACCTTCGAATCGACAAGACACCTTCCAACATGATGGCTTCCACTTTAGTTGCTTGTTGATTAAGATCCAACTCGCATGTAGGAGACGGCCACAAGTTAAGGTTTCCCTAAATAACTAATGAGAAGGCCCCCCTTGGAGTGCTAATAATCATGAAACACTTAGTGCCTGCTTGTGAAAGGTCAAACAGCACAAAGTGGACTTGAATATGTCAAGAGACAAATTTGAGAGGTCCTTGAAAATACCAAGAATCGTGATCATTCCTCTCACTTTCGATTGCCCGCCCACCCCATCCCCATGAAAAGATGTTGTCGTAAGCGTTTTTCAAGAGGGAGATGGAAATGTCATTCTAGAGATACCCAAAGGTACCCTCCCTCTGGATCACTTGCCTTACCATAATTTTAAAATTGTTTGCCACTAGGATGAAAGCCTTGGAGCTAGAGGACATTCCTGTTGGACACTGCACTCAAGCTAAAAAGACCACCTTTGGTCTTCCCATTAATTAGGATAAAAAAGAGGTCATGGTCAAGCATATCGTCATCCAATATATCTACAATTATGGGAATTCACGCTTTACTAATGTTGGCTACAAGAAAGGCAAATCTATGCAATTAAACGCATTGGAGAAGTCGTCCTTCCAAAGGTCCCTCAAATCACAGAACTTCCACTCACCTACAATCTTTGTTGCAACCATACCGCTGTCCTTTATCTGTATGTCTATGATAAGGCTAATTTGTACCTTAGTACAAATTGTCATTCTAGAGATAGCCAAAGATACCCTCCCTCTGGATCACTTGCCTTACATTATTTTAAGAATGTTTACCACTAGGATAAAAACATTGGAGCTAGGAGACATTCCTGTCGGACACCGCACTGAATTTGAAAAAACCATCTTTGGCCTTCCCATTAATTTGGATAAAAAAGATGCCATGGTCAAGCATATCCTCATCTAACATATCTACAATATGGGAATTCACGCTTCACTAATGTTGGCTACAAGAAAGACAAATCTACGCAATTGAACGCATTGGAGAAGTCGTCTTTCCAAAGAAGGTCCCTCACATCACGGAATTTCCACTTACCTACAATCTTTGTTGCAACTACACCACTGTCCATTATGTATATGTCAATGATAAATCCACTTTGTCCCTTAGTAGTCAGGTTATCCATAACAAGGCATAGTCGATAGGCAAAACATTCACCACCACCAGGTATAATGCATTGGAAAGTATGATAGGGTAGAAATCCCCAGTTTTTTTGAGATCTCCCTCTCGACAGGAGGCTTAAGACCGCATGGTTCTTCCGATCAAAGCCATATTCTCCTTTGTCAAACTCACCCATCACCTCCAAAAGGTCGGCACAAATCATATTCCAAAATTCTTTGAAAAAATGTATGGGGAACACATCAGTGCCCGGTACCCCATCTGAATTTAACTCAACCATAGAAAGAATTTCCACTAACGTGAATACCCTTGTGAGGCAGTCCTTCTGTGTGGGGATCACAGAGGATGCCCTAAAGCCCAACCACCGCCACCATTGCTTATGATGTGACTCGTGTGATGGAAAAAAAACCACGACCAGTCCCACCTCCTTGTCCTTTGCTTGCTCTTCTACTATCAAAATGGAATATACATGAAATTGCGTCACCATTTGCCATTGTCTACCTAGTGGAGGTTCTTGGTGTTAACATCACCCTCTTTGATCTAAAGTTGTGTGGACCTTTGTTTCCATTTAGCATCCTCCTTATCTTCTTTCTGAATATCTCTTTGGAGACATGTGCTCTTCGCAAGCTAAGAAGAGAGAAGCTCACATGTATCCTCCCTATCGAGTCGCCTGATTACTTATTGAGCCTCCCTACGATGGATCATTGGAACCACCTGCACCATTATATTGGTATAAAGCTTCTTTCTAAAGGACTCTACCTTCCATGAATCCATCCTTGAGCGACCAAGCTTTCTTGATCGGAAAAAAGCTCCAGGCATCCCCCCTCCCTTGAGCTCTGTGTAATTAGATTTGGAGCAAGTTAAAACAGAGATACGTACCAAAGGAAAAGTTAATTGCAACTCCACGAGACTTAAGAAACTATCCAATCTAGATCTCTATCAAGACTTTCATCATTTATAACGACAATCATTTGCATCCAATACCTCGAGTTGGAGATCACTCATCACTCTGTTGAATTCCCCAGGACTTTGATCTTGACCCCCCCAAGTGATGTTTGTTTGAAGAAAGTTATGTGGTATTGAAGCCCCTCTAACTGGTACATAACAAATGAGAAATGTGCACTGAATGCATGTAGAACCTCCCATAAACGGGGGCGAAGGGTCATGGCGTTTGGTTCATATACATAGGAGAAGGCTGCATGAACTCCATTGTGTTTATCCTTAAGCAGCGCAATAAAGCTCGATCTCCAACATAAAGTAGTAACCATTCCACGCCACATGCAGCCCACCTGAACTCCATGTCGCATCCATAACTCTAAAATCAGAAAGTAGATTTGCCCCAAACAACCTTCATAAATGGAAAGACCACACTTGAATCTTGGTTTCCTGAAGCAAACCGACAACCCCATGCCTTGGTCTTGAAAGTCTCTTGGCCACACATTTTGGTTCTCCCTGACCCCTCACGTTCCAAGCGATAACCTTCATTGAGTAATTTTTTGTAACCCTCTGGTCTGCACCAATCCTACATCTCCCGTGATACGGTCACATATAGGGTCAAAACAAGCTCGAGACACCAATGCCAAGTTTATTAAGTTTGGGGATTTAGCACCGTAAGATCATGTAGGGGAGCCAAGCTGACTTCTTGTTCTATGTCTATTTCAGATATATATATCTTCTGTGCAACCATCTCGTACACTATCACTGGAGGTTTTGCATAACTAGGATGTTCGGCCTCCCTTTTTATAGGTCATTAGTAATCGTCTCTCGGAGCAGCTAATTGGATCATAAGGGAGCAAATAGGACTGAGTAGCTCGAACCATGACAAGTGATTGCATGCTTGATGGTTAAGGGATAAAGATGGTAGGCTCTCCCTTTATAGATGCATAACGTGATGGGGATTGGCCCTCACCATCTAGAAACCCTCCTAATGGTGACTCTGAACATGTGGAGAGACAGATGCGGCTCTTGGCCGAAACAGTGGCCTCTCAGGTGCCATGAGTTGTGTACTTGTATGGTAATCTTTGAAGCGTCCATCCGCCATCGAGCGAGAAATGTTGTGGGAGTTTTAGTTCGAATGTCATCACCCCATTATCATGGCCCTTACGAGTACGATTTCTCGCCCACTCTTGAAAATCGTCTCAAAATAGGGGAGTTGGTTGTGCAAGAGAGTGCTGATCAAGAATCACCATCTTCCTCAACTCGAGATTTCCACTGTGTTCGATTGAGGTAGTGGAGGAGTCAATACTTCGACCCTCAAGGGAAATCGTGTGCATCCCACATGCCTTGAGAGCTCCAGCATTTCCTCAACTGGATGTCAGCCTAAGACCTTGATGATCGTTGCACTTATATATAATCCCGACAAGCATCCATTCGATAAGACACTAACAACCTCACCCATATATCTAAGGGTCTTGTTTAGAGCGGTGATGTTTGTAGAAAGTAAGGGACCCCCTAACACCTGTAGGATTGGCCGCTATAAGGTTGTTATTCCCCTGTTTGAGAATCAATGGCATTTCTGCAAGATAGGAATGGCCGTCAAGTCATTCCTGGCAAGAAGCACATCTTGCCAGTGGTGGATGGGCCCTTCGCACATATGATGGTGTCGTTTGACAACACGATAATGTTAGAAAATGCTTCCCCTAAAGTCTCTGATACCAAGTCACTAGCAATCTTGCACATATGCCATGCAGGGAATCAAATGGGAGAGATGGGATTGAAGGAGTTTACGAGCAAAGAGTGAGGGCACTGAGAGGATTAAATAGCCAGCAGGTAGGGTTATTTGGGTTTGCCTTTTGTTGTGCTTCTTTAGGTTGCCACTTGTGTGTTTTGATCCATGTCTGGTAGGGCCAAACACATGCAAAATGCTGAAGGCCTACCGACATGTTGCTCTGCCCTATTTATTTAGAGATATTTACACCCATAACCCTAAGTAATTTCGTAATTACCTAGGAACCCTTGATAATCACGAATTACACCCAAGACCCTAAATAACCGTTTTGTTTTACACCCATAACCATTCGTTAGTTTAGTTCATTGACTCAACCTGATGACTAATTTAATATGACCCATCCGTGATCTAATGGATGGGATTAATAAAAATAAAAAGAAAGGAAGGAGAGGATTGGGTGGGTTCGAACTTGGAATTTACGATGACTTAGGGCAGTTGGCGGCGATGGGGCGCGGGGGGGGGGGGGGGGGGCTTTGACATGGGGCGGGGCGGGATCCGATCTGGGGCTTGCGGGTGGGCAGGGAGGTTGGGCTTTGACCTGGGACATGCAGGGGAGGGGGGAGCTTGGGCCTCCTATCCGACCTGGGGCATGCACGCAAGGTGGGGGGGGGGTGCTCTCCGACCATGGGCTTGTGGGCCGGTGAGGGGGGCCTCGACCTGGGGCTTGCACGGGGGGTTGCCGACTGGGAGGAGTGGCAAGGGAGGCTTCGACTGGAGCTTGCAGGGGGCTTCAACCGGAGCTTGCAGACGGGGGAGGGAAGGGGCTTTGATGGCTTGTTTTTGAAGGAGAAAGTGGTCGACGGGAGGAGGACGTGGGTGCTGGAGGAGGAGAGGGAGGAGGTGGAGGAAGGGGATAGTGGTCTCATTTGTAAATAACTAAAAGTTAAAAGATATAAAATATAAAATACTTGACGGATACCACTGTTGTAAAAGTCGGTCCGACTAGGCCGACTAGTCGAGTTGGGGGGGTAGCCGACTGGACTAGGCCTAGTCGGCCATTAGTCGATCAACCCGACTAATCGGGCCGACTATTCGGCCGACTACTCGACCGACTTTTACATAGAGGTTTTTTATCTTTTTTATTTTTTGCTTTTTTTTAAATCAAACCTATTCTAATATGCTTAATGTTATATTTAAAGTCAATTACTCCTTTTGTTTCATTATAATAGTATAGAGAATGTTCAAATCTTTGCAAAATATATAAGAATATATGTATAAAAAATGATTTATATTGCAAATATTTAAGAGTATATGTATAAAAAATGATTTATATATTAAAAATAAATAAAAAATTCAAAATCGACTAATAGCCGACTAAATCCGATTAGTCGCCCGACTGTCGATTAATCCTTAGTCGGTGACCCCACCAACCGAGTACCGACTACCGATTTCAGCAACCTTGACGGATACCGTCATAGTTAACGGGAAATTGGATGGAAGTTAACACTGGGTTATGGGTGTAAGAGTTAAGCATGACTCAAGATCTTGTATGTAATTCGTGATTATCGAGGATTCATGGGGTAATTACGAAATTACTTAGGATTATGGGTGTAAATATCCCATTTATTTATAGAGGGAAATCATATTTAAAGATTCTAAACACATTCAGGACATTTTCTTCCAATTTAGAATGACTACAAAAATTCAATGTTTCTTGGTTAGTTTACATTTGGTCGGCTCATATAAGGTCTTGTTGGCACCTTCAGGCCTGATTCAAAGAAATTTCCATGTTCAGCTGTACAAGTTGGATGTTGAATTATAGGGTAGAATGACATTATGATATATGCATAGCCGATCATCTATTTCTTTGGCTTGGGGGAGTGGTGCTTTTGGTCATTTATTCCTTGTGTAAGAATGCCTAGAGTATAGTTTTAAACTACATAACATTGTCGTCATTATTTATGTATCTTTATTTTATTTTTTATTTCAGGCACTTTTCAAGCTTGTAGTGATCACTGTCTTGGTGATTGCTGAGTCTGCTGACAACTGCATAAAAACGGTATGGAACTACCCTTGTGAGAGTTTGACATGCGTTGTTAGTTATCCTGATTAGAAGCTGCTTTGATTGTTAGATGCTGAGAAATTGCAAAGTTTCACGTGTTCTTCCACGGATAGCTGATGCTGCAAAGAACGATAGGAATGCTGTGCTTCGTGCACGGTAAGGTGTTACAGGTTATATGCTTGCTTGTCTTGCCATTTATACCTTATTGCTGTGTTTTGCAGATGTTGTGAATATGCCCTTTTAATATTAGAGTATTGGGCTGATGCCCCAGAGATACAACGATCTGCTGATCTTTATGAAGATCTTATCAAACGATGTGTAGCCGATGCAATGAGTGATGTAATTTCTTCTTTCTTATGTTTTTTTGTGTAATAAAATGGGAATGAGAAGAGATACTCCTTTCTTGGTCTATAGGACGTGTGTCACGAAAAATAGTCATGTTCATTACCATTTTCTACTGATATCTATGCAGGTGAGGTCCACGGCAAGAACTTGTTACCGCATGTTTTCAAAAACTTGGCCTGAGCGTTGCCGGCGTTTGTTCTTATCCTTCGATCCCGTCATACAGAGGGTAATTTATTTTCTTATTTTTTCCGATTTTATTATCTTGAGGTTTGAGATCAGATTATGACTACGACATATTGTCAATCGGGGGTTGAGATCAGATACGTTGATGTGTCTCTCATAAGCACTGTCAGATACTGATGCTTTTAGTTTGGCAGATTATACAGGATGAAGATGGGGGCAAGCACAAAAGATGTGCATCTCCATCTCTACGTGAGAGGGGAATGCAGCTATCAAGTGCGCCATCTCCATCGACTACTTTGTCAATGACTGGATATGGAGCTTCTGCTATAGTTGCAATGGACCGAACTGCAAGAATTTCCACTGGGACATCGCTTTCCACCAGTGATCTGCTTCTATCTCACGCAAAACCTCTTGGGAAGGCCAATGAAAGGAGTCTTGAGAGTGTTCTTCACTCAAGCAAACAGAAGGTTACTGCTATTGAAAGCTTGTTAAAGGGAGTTAATCTGTCAGATAAGCATGGCTCTATTGCACGGTCTTCCAGCTTGGATTTAGGTAGTGCGATAAACACAATGATTGATATATCTTTGTAGTCTTTCTCGGAACACCTGCTGCACCTAATCTTTTTAATGTCTAAATAATTCCTTTTTTGCTGCTAGTGCAGGAGTTGACTCACCATCATCTCGTGATCCGCCATTTCCTCCTGCTGTCTCTGCCTCAAACAATTTTCCTTTGCGAAGTTCTACTTTACTTGATTCATCTGCTGCTAATAATATAAATAGAGGTGGTATCCACAATGGCGTATCAAGTATATCTGATTTTGGGTTCCAGAATCAATCTTCCAGAGATTCTAGCAAAACCTCATATCATGGAAGCGTGAAATCTAATTCCCTTTCTGCCCTATCATTATCTTACCCAACTAAAAAGCCTTCTGAGAGACTGCAGGAGGGAAGCTATTATGCTGAGAGCAATGAAATCAGGCAAGCAAGGAGGCTTCCATCTTCGCATTCTGAAAAACTGTATCAGGATGTACAATATAGGGATGCAAATATTAGAGATTCTCAGCATAATTATGTCCCTAATTTTCAACGTCCACTTTTAAGGAAACAGATACCAAGTAGAGCTGTAAGTGGGAGAAGTAGTTTTGAGGAAACTCAACTTTTTGCTGGGGAGACCACCAGCTATGTTGATGGTCCAGCTTCTCTTAATGATGCACTTGCAGAAGGTTTGAGTCCCAATTCTGATTGGGTCGCGAGAGTCTCTGCTTTCAGTTATCTTCGAGGGCTGCTTCAGCAGGGTCCTAAAGGAATTCAAGAAGTTACACAGAGTTTTGAGAAGGTCATGAAACTGTTCTTCCAGCATCTTGATGATCCTCATCATAAAGTTGCCCAGGCTGCACTTCTGACGCTTGCTGAAATAATCCCTGCTTGCAGGAAGCCCTTTGAAAGCTATCTTGAGAGAATACTACCACATGTTTTTTCTCGACTAATTGATCCAAAAGAATTGGTTAGACAACCCTGTTCATCAACTTTGGAAATTGTAAGCAGGACATATAATATTGATTCTCTGTTGCCTGCTTTGCTTCGTTCTCTAGATGAACAGAGGTCCCCAAAAGCCAAACTGGCTGTTATTGAATTTGCCAATAACTCATTTAACAAGCATGCACCCAACTCAGAAGGTTCTAGCAATAATGGCTTTCTCAAGTTGTGGCTTGCAAAGTTATCTCCGCTTGTAAATGATAAAAATATGAAATTGAAGGAAGCAGCTATTACAGGCATTATATCAGTTTATACACGTTTTGATTCATCAGCAGTATTGAATTTTATTGTTAGCTTATCTGTTGAGGAGCAGAATGCCCTTAGACGGGCACTTAAGCAGTTCACCCCTCGTATAGAAGTTGATCTGGTGAACTACTTACAGAGCAAAAAAGAACGACAGCGCTCCAAGTCCGGCTATGATCCTTTAGATATCGTTGGGACTTCGTCTGATGAAGGTTATGCAGGTAGTTCGAGGAAGAGTTCTTTTCTTGCGAGAGCTTCAGTAGGCTCACTTGATGACGGTGGAAGGAAGTGGAATTCTATGCAAGAGGGAAGTCATCTTAATGCGTCCCTGGGGCAAGACTTTCCCAATGACAGTAATGACCACAGTTACCGTAACTTTGATGCCAGTTCAGACAGTGAGACAGTGATGAAATCCAGTGTTACATATTTATTATATCCAAATCCTGTTGTTGATACTACTGCATCATGGTTAAGCCATGCTGATAAAGTTGATGGTGGGAATGAAAGGGAGGGATTTTTAGCGACTCCCCGACTGGACATTATTAGTAAGCTTGTTAGTCCTGATGGGCCAAAAACTTTTGAATTAAGTATTGACAATGAATTATCATCCGATAATGATATCCATCAAAAGTCATTAACCAGAAAAAGTAACTCTGAGCCTGACGGTGGGCCGAGCATTCTTCAACTTCTTCATCAAGTTAGTGGTTCATATTTTTGGTTTTGCGCACAATTTTTCTGTCAGAAATTTTCCTTAGTCTTCTGCCTGTATTTTTTAATCTTATTTGTCATGTTATCCATCAATGCTAAACCTTATTTGATGTTGCAGATCTCATATGGACATGATGAGAGCTCGGTTGTCGACAAACGTGAGGCCCTCAAGCACTTGATTGATGTGTCAAAGATCAATGACCGATCTGTCTGGATCAAGGTTTGGAAATTTTAGAGGACAATCATTTGTGCTTCTATCTGCGTTTTCCTGATCAGGGGAAGGACATTCCTTTAAAAGATGGACTCTGATAAAGCATTTTCACTTTTATTTTGTTTCTTCCATGTGAAAGGAACTTCTAAAGATGCGGGTTTCGACATCCGAGAATAAAACTTGGTTTCCTGTGCATGCATGTGTGTGTTTGTTTTGGGGGTGTAGATGGCCGAAATGTTTTTTGTGCAATTTTTGGATGTACTAATTAATGGGAAATATGCTATTTTGTTTTTTTATATTCCCGAAAAGAGCAAGAGTTTAAACCTTGAGATAATCGAATAAGTTGTTTGTCTATTGCATGAAACTAGGTTTTAGGTTTAAAATTTTGGGAATTTGCAGTCCGAGTTTGTGAATTGCAAATTGAACCAGATCATTTCTTTCCGAATTTGGATTATGTGGGTTGTTGTACTGCATTATGTTTTGACTTTGAGCCAAGAGAAAACAATTCGAAGGCAAATTTTGCTTTAGAAGGGCCACTTTAACCCTTTATGTGGGACGTAACTTAGGGATTAAATCGTCTTTGGTTCCCTTGTTTAGTTGTGATAGTCCCAGGTCTGGTAGTTTTGGTTTTAAACCTATATTGAGCCGTACAAATGCTATAAGTTATTTCATTTTTCATTCTCAAAATTACAGAGTCGAAGGTAAGACCGAGTACAGTAGATTAAAAATGCTAGAAACCCAGGCTTGTGCACTGGCCAACTGTTCTCTAGAATTTTTTGTTGAGTTTACAGATTTGTCTATGAACATTTTCTGTTCCATTTGGCTTTCGCTCTTGTCGTTAGGCTCTTTAGGTCTGCTAAAATTTTCAAAGCGAGATTTTTTGCTTTGTGGATTACCTTCGCTTCATCACTCTACCAAAAGATATGTCAAGATATGTGAGAAATGTTTGGATCCATCGCATCTCTGTGGTGGGTTGGGCCTGACTAGGTTTCCTCTGGACATACCTTGTCCTTGTCCAAAAGAAGCAGTGAGCGTAGTCATTTGAGATTCTTGCATCTCATGTTATTGGGTCATACTGAAGTGACCGAATTTGTTGTATACCTGCTCGAGAGTGGTTAGTATGGTAAATGTTATCACTTGATCTATTTTTGAATGGTAGGTAGGTGTCGGTCAACCTAAGAATGCTTTAACAACCACTGGCTCTTTCTGAGCAGTCTTCCTGTTTGATAACTAGTTTGGGTTGAGTTTGAGTAACCTTTTGTGAATAGTAGTTGTTTGGATGGTTAGGAGGGTTGGAATGATAAATGTGATGTGCCTTTGATTATATGTTTATTAACTTTTTTAATGATTATAATATGATTTTATGTTGACTTTTTTATTTGAACATGGTCAAAAATTATTATAACAAAGAAATTGCATGGCCGATACAAGTAATTTCAACCCAGGAATGCAGGGGTAGTGCAGTGGGTATGGCAGATTACCCTTGGGTAACCTGGCAACCAAACGAGCCCTAAGGGTCACATGTGCAGAATGCCCATAGAGAATTGTACTTAAGTTGTGACTAGTACTATGCAAATTGCTCACGAATAGGAATGACACTTCACAAAATTCCAGCATACACCGTGTCGTCTTCATCTCATGTAGCATATGCATGTATTCTCATTTTCTGTACTGGAGACAAGAGAATACGGAGCTTCCTTTGTTCCTGACTAATTGACATTAATATTCACGACCATTTGGCATAATAAGTCTCGTCCATCATGATGGTTTGACCATAGAATGAATTCTTCATGCTACCCATGCATGTTTTTCCGTGATGTCACCCTTGATTACTAACTTTCAAAGGTTGTCTCCTATTACAGAGCCATACCAAAACTAGCAAAAACTGGTCAATCAACATCCACGCCATGATTTGCAAGCAGCGTTGTTGAATTCATAAGGTGACAATGGGTCATCAGGGTGGCGCACGCTGCAAGGGATGATGATAGTGGCCACTGGATGCAGTTGCATCGGCCATCGTTAGCAGTGATTACGGGACCAGTAGGGGAATTGCTAATTGTAACACAAGGCGGCGTTGGTTACTAGAAGTACCACTTCATGTTGGTTGTGATTATCGGCGATGAGGGTTGCTAGAAGCGATGATGGCAGCAGGCGAGGGGTGGTTGGGGAGGAGATACAGAGTATGGAACCTGTTCTAAGATCGTGGCTATGTAACTATATGGAATATAATACTCGATATATTGAAATATAAGTAACGCCTCTATTCTAAGTAAGGCTATAGTTAATGTGACCAAAAAAGGAATCAAAAACATAATTACCCTAATGGCCATGAGTGCAACATGACTTTTGAGTTGATTACTCTTCATTATGTCATGATATCTTCTTGATGGCTCTTTATGATATCATAGGGTTGGCTTTAATTTTTCTTTCAATGGTAGCAATAACCTATATGGAGCGAAAAGGAGAAGAGCGAGGAAGAGAAGAGCACGAGAAAGTCAGAGTAACATGAAAGGGAATAAGATGGTGGTGGAGGCTGAGGGAGATGGGGAGTTTGATTAATGGGAGGTCGATCGGGTGCCTAAGAGCTGTTGGGGGAGTAAGCGAGTGCACGGGCCAAGGGGAATGGTCGAATGCAAGAGCGTCTAGGATTGGAGATGCTTCAGGTCTATGAAAGTGGGTCTTCTATTAGTGTTGTGCAACGGCTTGGAGGTATCTTTCGATTATGGAGTGACCAAACACCATCATTCTTCTTGTTGTTGAATGGGATTGTGATTGGATCAACTTTGGTGATGATGGTTCTGGAGGGTGACCTCACACGTTAAGGAGACGCTTGGAAGCTAGTTGGAAAGAGGAAATATGTCGGTGCTCTGTTTGGGGTTTCGGTATGTAGATGCGATCCTCTTGCAGGAATCATGTTAGGAAAACGGGATAGTCGTTTGCTGTGGACAGTTTTTGGCCCACATCTGTTTGATTTTAAAGCAGTTGATTCTGCTGGTAATTCTTGTGTGAATCCTGATGGGTTGGAATGGGGAGCTTCTTCTGTTTGAAGCTGAGATGGTGGTTCGAAGGTCTTTAAATGTGATGTAGGGTGAAGATGATGGGATTTTGCTGGTTACAAATGTGTATAGACGTATATATGGTATGGTAAGGGGGGCCCTCTGGGAGGACTTGCATTTGGTTCGACTTATCCTACCATTTTGTGGTTTCACAGGTGTGACTTCTGTGGCACTGTCTTGAGATTGTATTGGAATTCAGGACGGGCGAGCGTTGGTGGGGTTGGGATTTTTGGATTTCATTTCGTTGTTTGACGAGCTTCAATTGGAGGTGATGGAGTCCTATGAATACATATATACTTGTAGGAACTCGTGCTCACCTTCGCACACTGATCAGTTCTTGTTGTTTATGCATGTAATATAGTTGTTCCAATTGGCGACTCCACATGTGTTGCTTTGAGCACACTGACAAGTGACAATACATTGTTTGGCGTCGTGTTGCTTCGAGCACACTCTAACAATACATTGTTTGGCTTTTTTAGGATTCTCTATCATCGAGCTTCTTCGTATTCAAATGCTCTTTGCTCTTAGAGTTCCAAGCCAGGTTGTGAAAATCGACCGACTATGTCGACTAGTCGGCCCGATTAGTCGAATCGGGTGGGTTGACAACTCGACTAGGCGTAGTCGTCAATAGTCAGTTTACCCGATTAATGGGGCCGACTAGACCAAATAGTCGTCCGTTTTTAAGTAAGGGTTTAATGGATCTGGATATCTGCTCTATCTTTGACTCTGATTTGCCCATTTGGGAGAAAACATGGGTTATTGTCGTCTAATAAGATTTTCCCACTTCTCCTCATGCTTAATACTCTACTTTACATCCCATTGTCCTACTATAGAGAATTGTTCTCAACAATGATGGATAGAACTGTAGCTTTCTCAAAAGTATGTTTTACTTATTATGGTTACATGTTTTTTAGAGATGAAGCTATGGACCAGGAGTTTTAGGAGCTGTAACCTATTCATACAATCCTAAATAGTTTGATTGACTAGTATTTACGGTTACTTGTTTTTGTCGTAGGAGTTGTAGCCTCTTTATACACATCTTGTCCTAATTTCTTGAGGGGTTGTATTGTCAACAACAAAAACAAGTTTAAATCGGCATCATTCTCAATTTGTTGGACATTTGGTTTATGTGGTAAGTTGTAACTTGTTTTTCTTGTATACTTAGTATGTCGATGTTAGTAATAGCATCTTGCTTTTATTAACTTGTGAGTTTGTGACAATATAAATGGTTACACCTTCCACAAGCGTCGCTTCTGGTAGCGACTCGTTGTTTTATGTGCAGTTAGGATCATGTGATCGTGCATGGCATGCAGCAAACATTTTGTTAACTTGCTTCTTTTTCTTCTTCTTTTGATTCAGTTTCTTCTTTTATTTAATTCTGGTATCTTTGAAAAGTTTTAAATCTATAGAAACATATGAGTATATATAACAACAATTTATGCATTTAAAATAATTTAAAAAAATCAAAATCGGCTAATGATCGATTAGTCATCTGACTGTCGATTAATCCTTAGTCAATGATCTGGACGAATGAGTACCAACTATCAACTTTTGCGATCTTTGTTCCGAGTTGAATTCTAGGTGGATAGGTTGGTGGCTCGATTAGTTGTTGAAAAGCTGTTGGTTTTAAATAAGATATTGGTTACATATGAAAGTGAAAATCATGCACGGTGCTAGGAAAGGAGAAAGCTTTCTTCAGAGGAGGTCACCTAATTTTTCTTAGGAGGTCATATATATGAACATGATTAAAGATGATAGTGCCCCGAGATAAGATGATTTAGAGAAATGGCAGGTTCATCATGGCATTGCGTTGAAGACTTGAAGTTCGAATAAGAGTGGAGGTAGCTATCGAGACCGATTTCTAGTAATGCGGCCGCATATGTTCCTGTATATGCCAATGTTGTGGGTGGACCGAACCTCATTCTCTATACAGTGCATTGTGGTTTAAATGTTGTATATTCATTATGCATAATCACATAATCGTCCCCGTACACCACATTCAATTTTTGTTCTAGATAAAGTTGATATATAACTTAGATTTTAGGGCTTTTACCCAGCAAACCCTATAATCTTTGCCAATGACCTCTACGACCTTTGAAACATCGTAATTCCTCCCTCACCCCCGTAAAGTTGCTCCATTTTACCCTATGAACCCTATCGTTAAATTGACACATTCAGAGTTAATTTCCTTGAGTTAAAAACGAGTTAATCTAACCATTCCAGGATAGGACGGCTAGAATTAACCAAGAAAAGAAAAATAATCATCCCTCCTCTTCTAACACTGTAGGAGATTGCTGGTGGTCTGAGGGAGGCGGGATGTGCTGGAGAAGAGCAGGAGCTTGAAGCTCGCAGTGGGGTGGGGGCTTCGATGCGGTCGTGCTTTGCAGGCAGTTGGACAAGGGGCACCGCTGGACAGGGTACGCGGGGGGTTGGGGGGGGGGGGTAGGGTGCTTTGCTGGCGGCTGGACAGGGTACATTTGGGGCATGGCCTTAAATTTCGTCGAAATTCGACCGAATTTCAGTTTCGGTGGGTAACTGAAATTTGACCGAAATGGCCTATATCGGCCGAAATTTGGGGGCCTTAGTTCAAAAAACGACCGAAATGATCGAAATCTCGGTCGAAATTCGGCCGAAATTCGGCCGAAATGTCGTTTTGGTCAGTCACCGATATGAAATCGAAATCCGACATTTTAGGCCTTGGTTTGGGGGGGAGGGTCCTTTGCAGGCGGCTGGACAGGGGACGCCGGGGGGGGGGGCTTTGCAGCGGGAGGTCGGGGGACGAGAGGTGGGGTGCTTTGCAGCGGGGGTGGGGTGGCGGTTGGACAAGGGACGCGACGGGGGTGGGGTGGCGGTGGGCTTTGCGGGGGGGGGGGGGCTTTGCAGCGGGAGTTCGAAGGATGGGAGGTGGGGTGCTTTGCGGGCGGGGGTGGGGGGGGCTTTGCAGCGGGAAGTGGGTGCTTTGCAGAGGGGGGGGGCTATAGGCGGCGGGACAGGGTACCCAGGTGGGGGGGGGCAGGACGGCGACTAGAGCCGGGGGAGGTGGTGGCCGCGGGCTTCGAGCAGTAGGGGGGCTTCGAGCGGCGGGGGAAGGGAGCACCGTGTTCGGCTGCGGGTAGAGGGTGGGAGGCAGTAGCACTTGCGGTAAATTTGCTAAATAAAATGGGTATAATATAAAGGAAGATAACAGATTCCGGTTAGTTTCAATGGTTAAATGGATGGGAGTTAACCATAGGGTTTGTAGGGTAAGGGTTAGCAAGTTTACGGGGTCGAGGGAGGAATATCGATGTTTTAAAGGTCATAGAGGTCATTGGCAAAGATTATAGGGTCTGCCGGGTAAAAATCCCTAGAATTTAATGTTTATTTGTTTCAAAATTTTTCTTATTATCAATCTTTGTAACTTGCATTGAGGAGATAAATGCTTATATGAAATTCGTATTCGCATGATTTTATAATCAAAATTTATATTAAATATGTGAACGTACCTTAATTTTAATTGTTAGAATCTTGGAAATCCTACTAAATTTGAAAAAATGAAAATTAGTAATGAATATAAATTTATATTAATCTAAAAAATAGTAACATTACACAACCTGGCATATTTCTGTTGGACATATGAGCTCATGACGAGCCATTATGTTATAAAAGTCATTGCATATCACACTTTAATCTAAAATGTATAATAACTAAGTTTGCATAATGGGTCCCTTCGTACAGTTAAGGTTATGTACCATGTCCATCCTGTTATCATAAAATTGTTGATCCAAAGGTTGGGTCAGGGTTGAATATCTAAAGGGTTAGATTGAGGACTTAACAACATTGACATATGATTATCAAGAAAAGATCTTCATCGTGAGAAGGAGATGCTAATGTATATTCCAAGGCCCTAAATGTCGGTTTCGGTCACCATTTCGGTATCGACCAAAACAGAATTTCGATGGAATTTCGGTGGAATTTCGATCGAAATTTCGATCATTTCGGTCATTTTTTGTACTAGGACCCCCATATTTCGGTCATTTCGGTCGAATTTCGATTTCGACTGGATATCGATATTCGATAGAAATTCGAGCGAATTTCGCTGAAATTTGAGGCCATGGTATATTCCACAGACCGACATCTGATCTACCTCTTGATGTAGGTCATCCGCATAGGAATAGAGATTCAGAGGTGCCGGATGAGTTAGATCAAAGGGTTGACTTAGTATGATCGAAGTAACTAAGATCTATACATATGTTGTCATGATACAGGCACACATCCTCTTATCGGAAACATGTGTATTACTATTTGTCAGAGTATGCATATTTAGCAGACCCATATGCTAATATCCTAATCAAGGTCTATACACCGACTCACTGGTGTGCGTATGAGGTTATATGAGGAATACAATCGCTAAAAGGTATCATAAAAGTTGATTAGTTGTATGGATTCTTACACTTAGGTCCTGGTCATGGACCTAAATGTAATATAGAAAAAGTTTTGTAGCGGGAATTAATTACTGGAGATACTTGAATTTGCACTGGGTAATAATTCATATTTTCCACTGGTTCGGGTTTCTACGGTTGGGATTAGAAACTATGGCTTGATCTGAGTTGTCCAAGAGCCACATGCATCGACAGCCTGAAGCTCGGTTGTTCATGGTCTGTTCTTCCACAAATCGCAATGAGTGGCGGCGCTAGATCTTTTCCGGCGATGAACGAAGCGGTTATTGCGACTATGGCATCTCCTGTATGGCTAGAAGGGGGTCTCCTCCCCCCTTCGAGCTCACATACGTCGAGTTGATGATCGAAGAAGAATGCGGCAGAGATGAAACTCCAATTAGGGTTTGAACGGTTCTGGGAGTGCTCTGTTGCTTAGTCGATGCAATTGGACGAATAGGATGGATCTCCATATGATTATGATGAAGGCAGCTTCTCCAGAACTCTTGAGGACCTGCAAATGAATCATTAATGCTCGATTTCGTGATGAAATCGGCCATACAGTAAAGTGATTTTGTAGGTCTAAATAACTTCCAAAATAAGGAAATAAAAGAACAAAAATTAAATGGATTTTGAATGGAATCACCATCTGATTTTGAGTGATAATCAACGAAGATGATTATGAATAGCTAATGGAGTGATTAAATCTCCTAATTGATACACGGAGATCGAGAAATACGGAGATGAATGAAGGAGTACCTGTGGTTGCAGTGTTTAAGACCCCACTGTTGTAGCTCGACGGGCGGCAACCGGAGCTTAACGTCGCTTGATGGCGATGGTGCAAGGCCGGCGAAGGGCCTTGGAAACTCCTTCGATATGCCTTCTTCTACGTGGGGGCTCACCCAGGAGATGTCACCACCTTGGATAGCTGGAGCGGAGCGAGGAAGTGGAGAGATTGGTTAAGTTGTTTTCTAGTGTAGGAGAGTTATGTTTCAACTGATGATCTTTGGATCAATAAATAAGTGAATTGATGGGTGAGGGAGCACGAACGAGTCATGATTTGAAGGTATGGAAAACATATGATCGATACCAACTCCTGATGATCAAATGGGAAACTTACCAATAAAACCACGAAGGAGACGTCCAAAAAATGGGATCCGAATTTCAGGTTTAATTACAGTCTTCCAGTGTGCATGATGTGTAAGTATTGGGAATGCCTGAGGGTAATGCGATCTTAATCGATTGTATGCCCTGACTCTTCCACTCTGAGGGAGTGATGAAACATGTTTGGATTTTAGTGACTATGCTCGGTAGACTAGTTATCCAATCCTAGTTCCAAGGTTGAACATTGATCTAAATTGGATCCATGTACAATAAAAAGATTGGATACACTAACTAATATGGTCAGAGAGCTCTGAGAGGCCTTCTAAATCTAGATATCAGATTTTGATCTCGCTATCAACGCCATTATACATGCCAAATATAATCACTACGACCTTATTTCCAAGTATCTACGGAGAAGGCATACTATCCTCAAAGGAGTTTGAGGAATGTTCCTGAAGAGATAGCTTTGAATAGTGAGCAAAGAGAAGAAATTTGATATGATTAAATTGGATATAATTATCATGAATGGCATTATACTAGATAGTGTTATCTACGGTATTTCAAGAATGATGTTGATAAAATTCACATTAATTTTTAGGTATATTTAGTGAGAAATTTATCGTGCAGGGTGTTTGGTGGTAGTGCAGTGTGTCTATCACCCAAAAGACCAGTGTTCAAATCCCCCTTGTGGGGCTTGCGTTAGGTAGCCGATAACCAACGTAAAAAATAGTCGGATCTTTCAACATGCATTTGAGCAAGAATCCATGTAGCCGACCCTACTTAAAGTGGGAGAAGGCTTCACCATTTTTTATCCAAGATAGTGTTATCTACAATACTCCAAGAATGATGTGGATAAGATTCACATTATTTTTAGGTATGTGTAGAGAGGAATCTAAGATAATTAACTTGGATTTATTTATCCTGGATGTGATTAATTTGAATAGTATCATCCACAATAATATGGAATAGTGTGGATAAGACCCACATTATTTTTTGAGACTTAATTGTGAATTGGATTCACGAATTTAAAGTTGATGTGAATTGGATTCACATTGTACATTGATAAATGTAAATTAGATTTACGTTTAGTTTTGAACCTATGAATATGATTCATAGATTTAGATGGTTTGTTTGTAATTCTCATAAATAATTTATAGAGTTATTTGGGGATAATCAACTTCCAAACTTAATTATCAAATTAGGAAAATAAAGAAAAATACAATAAAAAGGGGACGTCTATGGTGGGTCCTACCATGGTCTCGTCATCCTTTTTTTATGTATTTATCACTTTTGTTTTCTCTCTTTAATACTTAATTTGTTGATAAGTTTGTTTGATGATTAATTGATTAAAATGTTAACAATATTCTATCAACTTTTATCCTTAATTTGTTGAGGATTACAATTAACCCTAGCCATCCATTTGATAATTAGGATTGCAATCATAAATTGTCCGAAAAAGTATAAAAGGTTAGGTAGCCTTGCCTTCTCCCATAAGAATCAGAATTCTCTAATTTCTCTGCCTCTCTCTCTCTCTCTTTCTCCCTTGATTTGTTGTTAGAGGATTTTGTTTGTCGAAATCAAGAGTGACGACATGCAGATTACCTCTTTGAATTGTGGGGAGCATGTGGTTCATCCACGCGTTCACTAGTATTGTCTCCGTCTAATTGGACTTGAGAGAGGATGTTTCTTGTTTTATAGATTCAAGGATCATAAACACGCTTCAAGGTACGTTGCTTTATTCGTGTGATCATGGTGGAATTTGTTGGGTATGGTTCCAAATACATGTGGTTCCATCAGATTTTTTAAATTTATTAGTTTATGTTCTAACTCATACGGTGAGTTTGTTTTATTCGGATAAGATCCGATCCTCTTGGTTATTGCTGGGGAGATCCGATCAGTCCTAGGAAATCGCTCCTCTTTCGGTGGTACAGGAGTTGCAATGGTTCCAAATCCATGTGGTCATTGCTGGAGAGTTGCGATCGGTCCTAGGAAATAGCTCCTCGTTCTGTTTCCGGATGGATGATTGGACGGGTGAGGGAGCTCTTTGTGATCTGTTCCCACACTTAGGCCGGCTCGCGTCTAACAGAACGGTTTCGGTGCATGAGATGTGGGTCAGAGGGTGGACGACTTCATGTCCCTACAGGGGCTATTGGTCGAAAGAGGATGCCCCTTCTCTGGGCGGGATCATTTTGCATGGGTAAATGGCCGATTTTATGTGAAGAAGGCGCACATATTTTTGGTAGGGGAGGGGGCGAGGTGGAACCGGACATGGCGACGGATTTAAGTTTGGTTTGGAGAAGCAGGGTTCCTAATCGGATAAAGGTTTTCCTTTGGTTGCTTCGTCACGATCGGATCCTCTCGTAGGTTCGACGGTGTTACTTGCTTGGCTGGAAAGTGAGCTTTGCAGTCGTTGTGGCTTGGTGGCTGAGGACAATAACCATTTATTCTTCACGTGTTCGTCCTCCGTCGGGGTTTGGGACATGTCCGGCATATTGTGGTGTGGTAGTCATGATGGAGGAAATTTTTGGAGGAGCATCTGTCACGTGTGCGGTGTCGGCCATGAGGATTGTGCGCGACCCTTTGCGACTTTATGGGCAATTTGGTGTGCAAGGAGCAAAGTTATTTTGGGATGGCAATCTTGCTATACTGAAAATATACTAGAGCATAGCAAAGCTTTTTACGTCAATTGTGGAGTCTGTAAGTCTTTGTACTCTTTTATACCTATAATGGTATATGTTGGGAAAAGAGACTTCGATAATAATTCAGAAAAACCCTAGGCTCTCTTATATTGGGAGAGACCTTAAGGGTATATTACAAAGAGGTCTATCAAAGATAAAGAAATAACGACAAGATACATAAAGAGATAATAATACTAAGAACTATCTCTACACTCCCCCTCAAGGTGGAGCATAGATGTCTATCATGCTCAGCTTGGATGAACATCTCTGAAAAGGTCCTCTGAGCAGTGGCTTGGTGAATACATCTGCAGTCTGATCTTCTGAGCTCACATGTGCAGTAGATATCAATCCTCTCTGGATCAAGTCTCTAGTGTAATGGCAGTCAACTTCAATATGCTTGGTCCTTTCATGGAAAGCTGGATTGTTGGCAATGAATAATGCTGCATGATTGTCACACTGAAGCTTCATAGGTAGGGGCACAACTACATGTAAATCTTCTAGTACAGACCGAACCCACATCATTTCCGTGCTGGCTTGAGCCATGACCCTATATTCAGATTCGGCACTGGACCTTGTCACAACAGTTTGTTTCTTGCTTTTCCAAGAAACCAGAGAGCCTCCAACAAACACTGCGAACCCTGAGGTTGATTTTCGATCCTTAGGGCATCCTGCATAATCTGCGTCTGCACACGCTGAGATGGATAAGTCTGTGCTCTTTCTGAATAGCAGCCCTGACCCTGGAGAAGACTTCAGATACCTCAGTATCATGTGTACCTGTCTTGGCTGCTCCATAAATTGACTCACCCTGCTAACTGCAAATGCAATGTCTGGACGAGTTATGGTAATGTAGAGGAGTTTTCCCACCATTTCTCTATATCTCCTCTTATCTACTTCATCAGTATCACCATCATACAACTTCATGCTAGGGTCCATGGGAATACTTGATGGTTTGCATCCATCCATACCAGTCTCAATCAGGAAGTCTGTAATGTACTTCCGTTGGGTCATCACCAAGCCCTGTGCATTCCTTGCAAATTCCAACCCCAGAAAATATCTTAGGGTTCCAAGATCCTTTGTAACAAACTGACGGCCTAGGAATGCCTTCGCCCTTTCTATGCTCTGAACATCATCTCCTGTAACAAGAATATCATCCACATAGACCATAATGACAACCGTACCTGCCGATGACTTCTGGACAAACAACGAGTGATCGGCATTTGACCTCTTGAATCCTTGTTGCTCAATTAGGTTGGACAGCTTCTGGAACCATGCTCTCGGACTCTGTTTGAGGCCATATATCGCCTTGTGAAGTCTACAGACCATCTGTTTCTCCCCCTCAGCAGTAAACCCAGATGGCTGCTGCATGTAGACTTCCTCTTGTAAGTCCCCGTACAGAAAGGCATTCTTGACATCTAGTTGAGATATACTCCATTCACGAACCATAGCAACAGATAAGAGAATACGAAGGGTAGAGTGTCTCGCCACTGGAGAGAATGTATCCATGTAATCCACGCCATAGGTTTGTGTAAACCCACGGGCGACCAAGCACGCTTTGTACCGATCCAATGTGCCATCTGCATGATATTTAACTGTGAATACCCACTTACAGCTCACAACGGATGCATCAGGAGGTGCAGGGACCAAAGACCATGTGCCACGGGACTGCAAGGCCCTCATCTCTTCTTCCATAGCTAATCTCCAGCAATCATTCTTCAAAGCTTCCTGGTAGGTCCGTGGTATATCCACGGAAGACAAGGCTGGGGCAAATCTCTGAAAATCACCAGTGAGACGGTGAAAGGAAACCTGTGAAGCAAATGGATAAGAGGCACATTGCCGCCTCTGCTTCTGAATAGCAATCGGAACATCAAGATCATCATCTGATGTACTGGATGGGCTAGTGACGTCCTGTACTAAAGAATCCTGCACATGTACCAAACCTGACCCGTCAGTAGTAATGCCATCTGAACATACCTGAGGCGTGATGAGTGGCTGATGTGTAGTCTGAGCAGGACCTGACCGACGCGTGTAGAATTTTGGTAGCGGTGAAACGATAGGCCGTGGAATGGGTGGAGGAGGAGGTGGTGGTGGGGGTGCTGGCGTGGAGACAAGCACAGGGGAAGACTCAGGTGAACTCCATGTAGGTGGTGGAGGAACATAGACATCATCAGTGGTAGTGGATGGTACTAGTCTGTCACATGCAGGAGAGAGATACATGATAGACTCAAAGAAAGTGACATCAACACTCACGAAGTACTTCTTATTCGTAGGATCATAACACTGGTAGCCCTTCTGAGTCCTGGAATAACCAACAAAGACGCACTTGACTGCTCTAGGAGAGAGTTTGTCAAGTCCGGGAGATAGAAGATGAACGAAAGCCACAGTACCAAAGACACGTGGAGTCAATGAGAATAACTCCTTGTCTGGAAAAATAAGAGAGATAGGTATCTTCTCACCAAGAACTGAGGATGGCATTCGATTGACCAGATAACATGCAGTAAGAACAGCGTCCCCCAGAAGGAAATAGGGGCACAACTCTGAATCAACAGGGTTCGAGTAATATCCAAGAGATGGCGATGCTTTCTTTCCGCCACACCATTTTGCTGTGATGTATATGCACAAGTGGTTTGGTGAATAATACCCTTTGATGAAAGAAATTGAGAAAGTGAGCGTGTACAAAATTCTTGGGCATTATCCGTCTGAACATATTTGACTGAGGAAGAGAAAACATTGTGCACTTCATGTATTAAATTCCTGATCACATCTCCTGCTTCAGATTCTTTCTTCAAAAGAAAGACCCATGACACACGAGAAAAATCATCCACTACCACAAGATAAAATCTGTGCCCCTGATGATCGGGAACACGACTCGGACCCCATATATTTATATGTAACAACTCGAATGGGGAGCTACTGCTCCGACTCTGATGACTTGGAAAGCTCGACCTATGATGCTTTCCCAACTGACATGCTTCACAGCGGAAAGACGAACTAGGAGAGATCTGGGGCAGAAGATGGCGCATTTTCTGGAGCGAAGTTGACCAAACTGGAGATGCCAGATGTACGGAGAGACTGGTCCGGCAGAATGAGAGGAGACGCCAGCATAGGAATCCCGAACCAGCCGATGTAGACCATTCTGCTCAGAGCCACAGCCAATCACCCTGCCCGTGAGTATGTCCTGAAAAATGAGAGAAGATGGGTCAAATATGGCACGACAATGCAAATCTTTCGTAATCTGACTAATAGATAACAGATTCATTGAGAATTCAGGAGCATGTAGGACGTTCTGTAGCTGCATAGTGGAGGATAGGAAGACCTCCCCCTGTCCAACAAGGGGCGAATGTGTACCATCTGCGATCTGCACTGAACGACCGAGAGGAATGTCCCTGTAGGCCTGTAATCTATCTCTGTCTCGGCAGAGATGATGTGTGGCTCCCGAATCTATAACCCAATCAGATATATCATGAAATGGTGTGAATGCAGTAGATCTACCTGAGGTACTAGCAGTGGCAGATGAACTGGCAGAGGCTGTAGCAGCAACATCTGAAGGACCACCAGACGAATCACCAGATGAATGTGGCATAATATCTCGGAGACGTGCCACAAGTTCGTCAAATCGATTATCTGCAGTAGACGGTAATGGAGACTGAGAATGCTCTGCAACACGTGCCTATGCTGGGAACCCATGCTTAGAATAGCATGTCTCCTCCAAGTGTCCTGTGCGGTGACAATAGGAGCATGTCTGACTGAAGCGACCACCCCTTCCCTGGGGTCCACGTCCACGACCACGACCAGAAGGCGGACCACCTCTCCCATGCGAGTCTGCCATCGCTGATGGGGGTGGAGTAGAAGAGCTGGAGGAAACTGGAATGCGACTGAGCCTTCTGTAAACATCCTCCACTGGAGGAATAACTGAATCAGCTAGGATCTAAGACCGGGCGGCATCATATTCAGGATCAAGAGCCGCAAGTAGGACACTCACCATGGTGGCGTTCCAAAACGTCTTCTGCTGTTCAGGAGTAGCAGTGAGTGGAATGGTACTGTATAACTTCTCAAACATCCCTCTTAGGGATGTGTATAGGGAATGGAGATGTCTGTCGCTCTGCTTCATTGTGAAAATGTCATGCTGAAGCTGCAACATCTTTGTCTCATTTCGCACCTGCGAATATGTAGCGGCAAGAATGTCCCACATCGCCTTGGCAGTGGGCTGATGGAGGACGTCATTAGCAATCTCCATCGTCAATGTACCAGACAACCAGACCTTTGCTAGGAGTCATCAGCCTCCCATGAGGCATATATCCCTGTCTTCTCTGCGGGCTCATCCTCGGTAAGAATGTTCTTCTTACCATTCGACTTCATGAGGCTCATGAACTGCATAGCCCAGAGCTCATAGTTAGACCCGTCCATCTTCACTATTGGCGCAGGACCTTTGAATGCGTCGGTGGAGGGCATATTGACCTTCGATTCTGACATACTGCCGCTGGAGAAGAACAAGGGTATGTAGACAAGCTAATGAGTGTCTACACCAACTGCATCGGATTTGAGTACGTATGTAGACGTTACGCACTCAAATCCATATATCGGCCGAAGAGATGAGGTGGACTAGGGCACGCCTGAGATGAGGCCTACAGCCCTTACAACGGCAAGGATGTCGCCTGGTGGTATGCGGCGGTGGGGGGGGTACCGCCTGGGAGTGTTGCGGCGGGCTGGATGCCGCCGGGGCCTTGGCGGTGTAAGAGAGAGAGGCGGCGGGTGGGGAAGCCGCTGCGGGAGGGGCGGTGGGCAGGGAGGAAGCCGGAGGTCGGCGCCGAGAAAGGAGAGGGCGGCGGGTGGGGAAGGGGACAGCGGGTGTGGAGAGCCCTAGGGCGGCTCTGATACCTTGTTGAGAAAAGAGACTTCGATAATAATTCAGAAAAACCATAGGCTCTCTTATATTGGGAGAGACCTTAAGGGTAAATTACAAAAAGGTCTATAAAAGATAAAGAAATAACGACAAGATACATAAAGAGATAATAATACTAAGAACTATCTCTAAAGTATATACTTAGCGGTGAGCCGCAATTTCTGGGACTTTTCAAAAAAAAAAGATCCAATCCTTACGCTTCTGTGATGCGCGAGGCATAATCGCCTCCCTCCATTTCTTGCATTCTCCTCGCATACCGAGTATCGCTATACGGTGATCATCTATCCGAATGAATTCACATATTGCATTTCTGAATATTAATCGATATTTGATTAAAGGAGGGCGATGCAAATATGATGTCTTTCTTTCCATGGCTGGAGGGAGTTGTGTCGGGTGATGTTTTGCTTATCCCAGGCTCGAGGAATTTGTTTTTTAAGGGGGTCTGATGCGCACAAGGTTTAAACTGTTGTTTTTATCTGAAAATAGATTTATCAATCGAACTCGAACTATTTTCTTGACTTATATTTAAGATGTTTTGGGGAGGTAGTGAAGGCCTATGTCAATTAGGAGCGTATTGAGGGTAAGAAAGAGGTTGGTGTAGGATTACTCTTGGTCCTGATTAGAAGATCTAGTTACTATGGTTGAGGACTGTCGGATCGGAGGATAAGCCACTTATGCCATGCTAAGGAACTAGTTTTTTAAGGGAGTTTGAGGAGCAATAGGTTGAAACTGTTGCTTTTTACCTGAACACAGATGGATCAATCGGACTTGGATGGTTTTCCTGTTTTTTTTATTTTAAGCAGTTTAGGAGGAGGTAAATGTTGATTTGATGGCATCATATAGGGAGTCTAGATCGACGAATTTTGGGATTGAACATGGCTCTTATCTTTTATGTCCCTAAGAGGGATGCTATTCAGGTGGAGGAATGTAGATCCATTGCACTCTCAATTTCTATTAATTTGATTTTGACAAAGGTGATGTTCTATTATCTTAATGAGGTCTTGGGTGCCATGTTTTCTCGGAAACATGTATCTTTTGTTCTTGCTCTCTTTATGGTGGATAGCTTGGTGGTGGTTATGGAAATGGTAACGAATTGGAAGAGGAGGGAGGTCAAGGGCTTGCTACAGAAGGTAAACTTCTCGAAGGTTTATGAGTGTGTGGACTGACGGTTCATTTGAGCCTCCTTCAAAAGGGATTTTCCAAGGACTTGGATGGCTTGGATGAAGAGTTGTGTCATGAAGATTTGGTACTTGGTGGTGGTGAATGGCAAGTCAGGGATTGTTTTTTTAATCCGCGGAGAGGGGTCAGCTAATGTTGCCCTATGATGCATTTGATGTTCATTATTATGGCTGATACCTTGGCTGTGATGACAAGGCAGACAGTACAGTACTTGCCTTTGATGTTCATTATTATGGCCGATATCTTTGCTCAGATTTATGTGGGATGATCGTTCTATCATGATTCTTTAGTATGTTGATGATATCATCTTTTTCATTGAGGATGCGGTTTATGACGTTGAGGGGATCTCAGTGGTGCTAGAGATCTTTGCTGGGATCTTATGGTTCAAGTTAAATTGGGGAAAATAGTTTGTTCTTCCCTTTCATCTTTCTCAGAATGAGGTGGTTGTGTGTTGGCCTTGTGTACTCTGCATACTTCTTTGCCTTCACTTATTCAGGTCACCCACTAACAAGGGGTCTCTTGCAGCAGGTGGAGTTGGTCCCTTTGTTGGACGTCTTGAGAAGAAGCTAGCAGGGAGTCCGTTCTAGCTTCCATCCCTATTTTTTTAATGTCATCTCGTGCCCTTTTCATGAGATTAGGACTTCCCAATGTCCTTGATAAGCCGGGTGGCATTCCATTGGATTGATGTGACCTTTTTTAGTCCTGGCGCACCTTTATAAATTGGTAAAAATGACTAATTTGGATCAATGTACTTGTTAATGGTGAAGGCTACTTGCTTCTTGCAGTGATTAGGGTGTCTAGCTGTAGAGAAACGAGGTTATTTCCAGCGCATCCAGTGCTTATATTGAAAATGTAATCAGATCAGTGTCTGTTTTTTAAATCCTGCTTTGGAGAGCTGTGAATTTGTTTTTGTAATCCATATGCAATATCGATAATTCCTGGAGGGTGATCACTAACCTCCACTTATTTTCCTTTGGCTCTTAAAGAACTTATATAGATGGTTTTTCCATGTTCATTCTTGTTCCTTGCATGCTGGTTGTTTGTATATTAGAATAGTCAACTTTGCAAGACTGGTTAATTAAACTTTCATGGTTTAAAGCCCCTGTTTTAGTAATACTTGTACTTTTTTCATTGGTTGGAGTTGCACTTGGATAAAAGTGAAGCTCTTGTATTCTGACTTATTGCAATTATGCCTGCAGTATTTTAATCAGATTTTAACTTCTGTACTGGAGGTGTTGGATGACCATGAGCCCTCTATCAGAGAACTAGTTCTTTCTTTACTAGTTGAAATGCTCAACAATCAGGTAGGCTGCTTTGGATATTTTTTGTGTGGAAATGCATTTTATTTTGAATATGCAATTTACATATTTTCTGTTGAATTTTCCTATTTAGAAATCTGCAATAGAAGATTCTGTTGAAATAGTCATCGAAAAATTGCTTCATGCTACCAAAGATGTGGTTGTAAAGGTGTGTTTCTTTTGCCTACCCACTTGATGTCACCTTTTTGTTTTTGTAGTATCTCACTGATATTCTTTTCAGGTTTCTAACGAAGCTCATCACTGTTTAACTATAATGCTTTCTCAATATGATCCTTACAGATGCCTAGCTGTATGTCAATGCCAATTTTCCTTAAATATTTTTATAATGTCGCATTTTTTGGATGGCATTTTTTTATCTTTTTTCCTGTCATTGGTCATTTTTAGGTACTCGTGCCTTTGTTAGTTAATGAAGATGAAAAAGTGCTTGTTACATGCATCAATTGTTTAACAAAGGTACAGTTTTTTGAATTTCTTTCTTGAATGCAAGATTAATTCATCTGCTGTGTCCTAAAACCTTTAGTATGCAGAGAATTAAAGAGAACATTTGCTCAATAAATAACGTAAAACTAAACGCTGCAAACGAGACCTATTTATTCATATGAGCATCTCCAGCTGCATTATGGGTATCATTCATGGATCTCAGCATGTGCATTGACAATACATGATTCCATCCTCATAACATGTAGACAATTTCCCTATATGGATGTGGTAAATCTGCAGGTATAGACTTCCTTCAGATATTCTTTCTCCAAGAATTAATGTTTCCAGTAAAAGAATAGGGAAAGCCCCCACTAAGTCTCCACATCTCTAAACTGGTAATTGTGGGACTAAACAACTGGATAGGTAAATTGATCCCAGAGGTATCCATTTACCCATCTACAACATAAGAGGCGCACAACCAAATACTCAAACACTCCCCCTCAAGCTGAAGCATGCAATGCTCAGCTTGGAGAAACAAAAAGAAACTCAACTCACAATACAAGACAATACAGACAATATTAACTCAACGCGCACAACTGTTGGTTGTTGTCGAGGACGTTGCTTCTCATGTCGTGCAGGTGAGGAAGACGAATGGGCTGGAGTGTGAGTCAACTGAATCTCCTCGTCGGAGAGCATGTGCTCTGTACTGCACCTGTCAGAGTCACTACAACTGGATAAGTCTCCACGTAGAGAACTCTGGCCCGCTACAATATGTGGACAACTGCTCCATCTCTGAAAAGGGTCCAACTGAAAAAGTCGTGGAGTGTCATCCTCGTCGGAGTCCACGGTCGCAGGAGAATGGAGTCTGAAAAAGTCTCCTCGTCGAAGAAATGGGTCTCTCCCATCTGGCACAGAGAATGGTACTCTACTTTGGAGTCCCTGTGAAACCACATGAAAACCCTAGCCCACATGGCATAGGGAATGAGATCTCTACTTAGGAGTCCATGTGAAACACATGAAAACCTTGGCCGAAACAAAAAAGATGAGGACCACACAAGATGACAAACATGTGCACATCTGAAAAAGACCGCATACATGTGTGTCTCTGAAACTGAGGTCTCGAAATCAATCATCGAGTCTGAAACTGCGTTGTAGAGTCTGGAAATCTGGCTGGTTTGGTATTTGACATCTGAATCTGGAGCAGACATGTGACTGTACACAAGACTCCCCCTTTCTTCCATACTAGTCGGAATATATGACATCCACTAAGTTGAGAGAAGACAAGATAATGGGGAGAAACAAACAATAAGCTGATTTCAAAAAAAATATTCTTTTCCGCTTTTTCAAATCATCATTTTTTGAAACATTTTTTTAAGTTGTTTCATTTTTTCAGCTTTTCATCTCGTTTTTTTTAATCTTTTGCCTATGCCTTTTTA
The DNA here is from genome assembly GCA_037367405.1 of Ottelia alismoides. NCBI lineage: Eukaryota > Viridiplantae > Streptophyta > Magnoliopsida > Alismatales > Hydrocharitaceae > Ottelia > Ottelia alismoides. Next base: position 85,721 of record JAZKJV010003941.1, on the reverse strand, counting down.
TTGTACATGTCTTTTTTCTAAAATATATTTTTTTTGGAAAATAACTCTCTGCCCAAGCCTGGGCTCGAACATACAAAGCATCCCCCTTTTTTAAAAAGCAGGCTCGTCTCCTTTTTTTCTCGAATGAGGCCTGAGCCCTTTTTTGTAATAATTAACAGCCCAACCAGGGCCCTTTTCTGGCTATCGCAGACTTAGGGTTCCACTTGGAACCCCACTTTCAAATGCCGCCCCGATGGAGAGTCTCCTATCGCAACCGCTCGTGGCTTGGAGGATGGAGCGGCATCAATTAAGCTGCCTGGAGAGACCTGAGGGTCGCTTCTAGCAGAAGAGGCACAACCACTACTTTTCATGCTAGAGCGGGAGGTGCATCTTCATTATGTCCTGCACCTGGATGTGTTGCGATGACGATAGAGATGCCACCTGGAGGTAATCCGCGCCGCCTACGCGAGGGTGGAAGGTTGGGGCTGGAACGCATGGAGATGGCGATGTAGATGGAATCTGTGGCAGGATGCGGGTCGCAAGGGCTTCGCGCGTGTATGCGATGACGCATGTGGAGATGTTGCGCGTTGAAGGAGGATATGGAGCAGTCCCGCATGTGCGATGGCGGAGCATTCGGCCTGGGAGAAGACGCCCCTGATGAGTAGCTACCTACACAACGCGAGGGAGGAGGCATTGCGTAGCCTCCTGGACCATAGCCTGGGCTTGGATGCCTCCGCCTGGGTGAAGTATGTCGCCTGGGTGATCCCGCTGGGTTTCGTGGAGAAGAAGCAGGGATCGCATATTCTCGGCTTGGAGTTGATGGAGGGTTCCTTGTGATGAAATCGATGGGGGCTAATGCGAAGCAGGAGCACCCCGTGGCTTGGGATCTTGAACACGATTTGGTGGTGGCCCTTCTAGGGTTTACCTCCTGAGAACTGTAGCTGGAGAACTGTGAGCGAGACTGCTGGAGCATGCAGGGAGGTGCATGCATGGAGAAGCTTCTGGAGATGCGTGCCTGGAGCCTAGAGCCTTGGATCGAGCCGCCGTGAGGAATTTCAGGACTTTGATCATTGAAAGAACACGAGATTAGGGTTTCAAAAAGAAACCCTAAAACTTGAACCATACATGATAATAAGAATAAATCTTCAAGAATCGAATATTAAATCTCGAATAATAACAACGAACATGAAATCCTCGAGAATCGACCCGCTCTGATACCATGTTAGAAAATAGTAATGCAGAAGCGAAATGATAAACAGAGTATGAACTAGAAATATGAAACATGAAGAACAAGATTTTTACGTAGAACCCTACTCCCTAAGGAGCGGGATGAAACCACGGGAGAACGCCTCAAAGGGCTGATGCTTCTATTGCTTTTCTCATCTGAATACAATGGGTGTGGGGGTCTCTATATAGCCCCCGCCGAGTCTCCACATCTCCAAACTGGTAGATGTGTGACTAAACAATTGGATGGGGTAAATGGATCTTGGAGGTATCCATTTACCCATCTACAACATAAGAGGCGTACAACCAAATACTCCAACAACAACTACATAGTGGAACCATGATGGATAGCAGACCTCTAACTTGAGATGTGACTTAAAGTATCTATTGATCAGTAGTTGGACTTGGAACCTTTCCTGCTGATGTTCGACTATAGATATACCCATGTATCACCTCTACTTGGATTGCCAGATATTGCTTCTATCTCGGATAGGATAAACTCCATTAATTCAATTAACTCAGTAAACTTCTATCTCACCAAAATGCCTCTGAATGCTGTTGTATAAGGAATTTTGGAGATCTTATCAGATGCTGGGGTATAAGGAATTTGTGGACATCTTATCAGGTGATGATCTCCCTTAGATATTATACAATGACCAGAGTTAGGTGTATAAATAGAATCTTGCCAAAGATGTCTGGAAAAATGAATATCTTGCTTCTTAAAAAAATTGCAGTTGATGTATTTATGGAGTTGGGTGTGAAAAAAGAGGCTGCTCGAAATATTAGAAATTGTTCATATTTCTGTCAAGGATGGTCAAACATTCTATGTACACCGGTTCGGTAGTAGTAACAAATAAATGCTTCCTCCCATGCTTATCCAAATAGTGTGGTCAGTATTCTCCACCTGCAATCATATAACATGTAAGTTGTCCCATTTTTCCTTGGCTTGACGGTGCAAAACAGAATTCCGAATTAGGTTAAATTTGGGTTTCCATTAATTTATGGTCGCATAGTTAGGGTTTTCAGTAAATTAAAGTCGATTGGATTTTAGGCTTTTTTATTTAAATAAAGAGATCACACGTCATCTTTTTTTGAAGGAAGCTCCCTCAAGGAATTTTCATTTAAAAATTACAGGAACTTTTATGATAGAAGAAAACTTTCCATCATGGGAATTACAACCAGATGGTAGGGGAGGAAGGAATAACAAGCAAAGCACAACATAGAAAACCAAGAACAGATCGGCATCGCCCTCTACGGGGATTGATCTCCTCGACCAAAAGTGAAAAACCTCGAGAGCACTCTTCGAGGAACATATCGAATATGGACGGGAAAAAAGAATAAACCATCAGTATCTTGATGTTCCAAATGTGCCACTCAGCTCTGGAATCTGATGGGCCTGATCTACTCATGCTATGTGTTAGATCTCACAACAGAGAAGGACCGGGGATGATCTACCGGAAGAAAAGCACAAGATCTGGAGCCAGAGTTCATACTTAGAGCTTCACAGAGCCGCCAGAAAGGAGATGGAGGTGACGTCGGCAAGGGAGGTGTGGAAGCCAACAATTGTTCACTGGTGTGGTGAAGGTGAAGGAGACGACAATGGAGAAATCGAGGGAGGATGAGATTGGTCTCTACCATGTACGTGGAGGACGAGCGGCCGCACCTCGGAGAGGTAAACACCAGCCATCTCGGTGACCCCTTAAATGGTGGAGGAAGACATCTCGGGGGTCCCAAGTGCTCACCAGATCGGGAGTTGTCGGGCCCCAAGACGGAGGCGGTGGGGAGAAAGAGCGAGAGAGGCGGTTGCTCTCTAATTAGTTGGTTGGTTGAAATATTTTAGGGGCCGGTTAAGATTTTGAAAGGTGGTTCAAGTTAATTCTTAAATTTGGATTTTCTCTATTATCTCATTTCCCTTTCTCCTTCTCCCTGTAAGCAATCTTTACATTTCTCCCTCAAAACTTTGTGCAAAAGCACGTCTTCTCCTTCCTCTCCTCTTCCCCAAATTTCTTTCTCCACTAAAACCCTAGTTTGCAACAATTGGTATCGGAGCACAAAGACCGAATCGTTCCATCGATAACGATCCTATCAATTTATTGGTGGACGGGGTCGAATTTTGTTGTCCCTACAATGAATCGTGTTCATGACCAAAGAGATTCAACATTGTCTCTTATCAAGCATAATGTACAATTATGGTTGGATTCTTTCATAATGGAAGATATATTTCGCAAACTAGAAATTGTGATTAGGAAAATACTTTTTACAACGTCCAAAACATACATGAGCCTATTTAAGAGGAATTGTTAACATTGGATGAAAAGGAAGAAGATAACAATGAGGAGCAACCAACTCCCTTGATTCCAGAATTTCTTTGAAGGTTAAGCAAAGAAGGTCAGCTGATGCACCAGCTAGGAGATGCGAGTGTTGAGATGTTGAGTCGGCTAAGAGTGGGCGAGGACGGCCCAAGAAGTATTGGAAAGAGACTATACGAAGGGATCTTAGTTTTTTGGATATAAGCCCGAGATTGATCCAAGATAGATCTGAATGGAGGCGAAGAATCCATGTAGCCGACCTTACTTAATTATGGGAAAAAGCTTTGTTGTTGTTGCTGGAAAGGGTATTTACTGCATGGTTGCTAAAAACTTCTTTCTATAAACTCTAGGTTACACGTATAAAGCTACTAATGGGAGTAGCCCTCCAACATTATAGGAAATACAATGCTTGAAAAGAAAAATGCATGCTTTGAAGCATGCCCCACAAAGCGAACCTCTTGACACCGCACACCAACGAAATCGACCATTGATGCCAACTCACTTCACCCGACTAGGAATCGGGCTTCTTTTCGAAATCGAGTGGGAAACCCCTCCAGTTGTAGTCTATACACATGGCCATCTTATGCCCAAGGGTCAAAATTTCAGATTGGCTCTTTTTTGCTACAATTGGGGAACCCACCTTATCCACTAAACTATATGCATAATCAGAATCTAGTTGGACTTCAGGCAACACCACCATCAGATCTGTCATGTCTGGCTAAACTTGGTTTCTCCCTAGAACCCTTTTTCGAAAAGCGACTTTCTCAACTCAAATTGTCCATCGTCCATTGCTGGGAGAAACTCTTATTCATAAAATAGAAAAGACCCTAGGGCTCTCTTATCTAGAAGAAATACCCTGGGTTAATTACAAAGAGGTACATAAAGGAAACATAAATAAGAAAAACACTACTGGGAGATACGATTATCTCAACACTCCCCCTCAAGCTAGAGCATATATATCTATCATGCTCACCTTGGTGCAACATCTCTGAAATGGTCCTCTAGCGAGTGCCTTGGTGAAGATATCACCAGTCTGATCTCCAATAGAAACATGTGATGTAGCTATGAGGCCTTTCTGAATCATGTCTCTAATGCAATGACAGTCCACCTCTATGTGTTTGGTCCGATCATGAAATGCAGGATCATTGGCAATAAATGGAGCTACTTGATTGTCACATAAAAGCTGCATGGGAAGAGGAACCTCAACAGTAAGATTAATCAACACAGATCTTACCCACATCATCTCCGTGCTTCCTTGTGCCATGGCTCTGTATTCAGATTCTGCACTGGATCTGGGTACCACTATCTGTTTCTTGCTTTTCCATGACACAAGAGAGCTGCCAACAAAATATCAAAGCCAGATGTAGATTTCCTGTCTCTGGGCAAGCTGCATAGTCTGCATCTGCACAAGTTGTCACCTCAAGAGATGTACCCTTGTTGAATATGAGATCAGAACCAGGTGAAGTCTTCAAATATCTCAGGATCATATACACCGCATCCATATGCACCTTCGTGGGCTGCTCCATGAATTGGCTAACTTTTCTCACCGCAAAAGTTATATCTGGTATGGTGATGGTGGCGTATAGGAGCTCGCCAACAAGCTTTCTATATATCCTCTTGTCTACCTCCTCAGTGTCATCATTATATAACCTCGTACTCAGGATCCATAGGGGTAGTAGCAGGCTTGCACCCTGTCATACCTGTCTCGGAAAGAAGATCCATCACAAACTTCCTCTGAGTCATCACAAGACCACGCTGGTTCCTGGCAAACTCCAACCCAAGGAAGTATCGAAGTGTGCCAAGGTCCTTAGTCACAAACTGCTGACCTAGGAACTCCTTGGCAGCCTGAATACCCTTCTCCTCATCCCTTGTGACAATGATATCATCAACATATACTAGAATAGCAACAATACCTCTCTGTGTCCTCTGAACAAACAATGAGTAATCTGATGTAGACCTCCCGAAATCATGTTGCTCTATCAACTCGGATAGCTTATGGTACCAAGCTCTCGGACTCTGCTTTAGGTCATAAATTGCCTTATGAAGCCTGCACACCTGTGACTCCCCCTCAATAGCAAACCCTGGTGGTTGCTGCATATACACCTCCTCATGTAAGTCACCATATAAAAATGTGTTCTTTACATCAAGCTGGTATAGTGGCCAGTCCCGTGAAACAACAACAGATAAAAGAATGCAAAGTGTCGAGTGTCTGGCCACTGGTGAGAATGTATCCTGATTTCCACCACATAGGTTTGAGTAAACCCATGTGCCACAAGCCTGGCCTTGTAGCGATTCACACTGCCATCTGCCCTTTGCTTTACTATAAATTTCCACTTGCAGCCCACAATAGATGCACGTGGTGGAGCAGAAACAATGCTTTATGTGCCACGTGACTATAAAGCTGTCATCTCTTCCTCCATTGCAAGACGCCACCTACTATCCTATGTAGCCTCCGGATATGTTCGTGGGATAGAAACAACAGATAGTCCTACAAAAAACTTCTTGTATTCCTCTGACAGATGGTCCAATAAGACATGCACAGCAAGAGGATAAGTTGCACATTGACGACAAGGCTTTCGTAAAGCAATAGGTACGTCCAGGTCATCATCCTCTCTGTTTTCTATTATCAACTCATCCTGTGTAGCATTCAACACACCAGTGCCGTCAGATGAAACAATGTGCTCATTACATACCTGAGGCGTACTGGATGATGTGGATGGCGCTTGAGCAGAGGGGCGAGTAAAAGACTTGCGCATGTAAACATGTGGTAGGAACTGTGTATGAGGTAAGGGAGGCAGAGATGATGGAGGTGATGGAGATGGTCGTAATGGTGGAGATGGTGAAGACTCAATTTATTAGAGTATTTGTTATATGTGCCTATTGTGTTGTAGGAGGGTAAATGGATCCCTCCAGGATCCATTTACCCCATCCAGTTGTTTAGTCTCACATTGTCCAGTGGTGGGACTTGGAGGCTCTGTGGAGGCTATATAAGGAGCCCCAGACCTCCTGTATCAGATGAGAAAGTGCAATGCATAACATGCCCCTTTGAGGGCTTCTCCCGTGGTTTCATCCCGCTCCTCACGGAGTAGGGTTCCACGTAAAATCCCGTTCTTAAATATTTATTCTTTATCCATGTTTTCGCTTCCGCTTACTATTTTCTAACATGGTATCAGAGCGGGTTCGATCTCGGGGTTTTCATTATATTCTTTGTTCATGACTCGAGAATCAATTTGAGAGAAGATTTGATTCGTGTTTATCGTTGGAATTTTTTTTCTGCGTCAATGAAGAGCATCAGGTTCTAGGGTTACGAAACCCTAATCAAGAAGCTGCAATCGTCCAGGTCTCTCTGAGTACACGCATCTCCAAGTTCCAATGTGCAGGAGGCACATCTTGTTGCCAAACCTTCAAGCGACGCCTCCTTTGGGAGGAGAAGTTTTCTTCGCGTAAGGCTCTGCTCCAACATCTCGAAATCTCGCAACTCCTCTCCAGTTCACGGTGCCGCCAACCATCACGATGGCATGCAGCAAGGCACTTATTGTGGACGGTGGTCTCCCACGACAAAATCCAGATCGCTCACCCAGACAGTCCTCTCCACAGACCCGCAACTCCTGGTGACATCTCCAAGCGCGATCGATGACGCGCGCACCTCCAACACTCCATCGTGTGCGCACAATACATGAGCCCAGGCGCTCGCGACCTTGAAGCAGCAGAAGGAGGGCGCTCCAGGATGCACATAGAAGGAGGGCGCATCAGCCTAGGCAGGGCACATCGCGATATCGCGCACCAGGCACGCATGCCAGGCCCCTGCGCTCCCGACCCCAGCGCCCCCGTGCCCAGGCGCCCTCGCCCCTACACGATCTTCCTCTCCAATCAGCATCGGCCGCACAGGCGCATATCCATCGCACATCAGGCGCATCATCTCCGCGCGTGCGCGGCTCCAGACTCCAACAGGTGGTGGCAGCGAGATCTAAGGAGCGGCGCAGATCTCGCACCCCAGGCGCTGCTCTGGGGATTTGGCGGCGCTTCAACCCTCGCGAGGGGGTTTATTCAAATGAGGGTTTCAATTGGAAACCCTAGAAGCTCTTGCGTCTGAATTAAAAAAATCAGTTATTTTTGGGCTATTTGCTTGAAAGCCCGGAAAAAAAACTACAGTTATGTAAATCCCAATGGGCTGTATGTTCAGAAAAGTGAAAAAAAGGAGGGGGCGCAAGTTAAAAAAATGAAAAAAGGCACGTACAAATTTAAAAGCCGCCAGGTCGAGCCCCCCCTGGGGAATCATCTCTTTCGGAAGCTTTTGCTTATATTTACTACCCTAAGACTGTGTAGGTGACCACGGAAAGGTGAAAGACCGGGGTCCAGTCCGCTAGTTTGAAGCTCGAGGGGTTTGAGTTGTGAAAAGGACACCCGGATTAGACTTCGATCCGAGGCGAGTCTTACACAATCGAGTCATGGGATCATTGACCAAAGGGTGCAGACCTACTACTATTTGATTGGAACAGGAGTCTGACCATCAGGTGTACACAAAGTATTTCAAAAAAATGTGTTGCAAGGAAAAATCGAAAAAATGTTGAAACGGCTTTAAAAAAAGAGGAAAAAATGATTTGAGAAGCCGAAAAAAAGAGAGAGAAACTGGCTAATTGATGTTTTCTTTCCCCATTTTATTGTCTACTCCCAACTTTATCGATGTTCATTGTCCGACAAGTATGGGAGAAAGATGGAGTATTATGAAGAGTCACTTGTCATGTTGCAGATTCAGATGTCAGATGCAGACCAGGCAGATTGTTCAGACTCTACAGTTTTCATATGAAGATTTTCCATGCGTAATTTCAGACTCGATGTTCAGATTCCGAGTGCACAGTATGCTGCGCAGATTCAGACTCGACATTCAAATTGGTCCGAGTCCAAGTTTGAGGCACTCCATGTTTGAGAATCCATTTTTCGAGTTCTCTAGAGAGAGACTCAGTTTCAGACACGCACATGTATGCGGTCTTCTTTTCAGATGTGCACATGTTTGCCATCATTTGTTCGTGGTCCCCATCATTATTCTTGTTTTGTCGGCCAGAAGTTTCATGCGAGCCATAAGGACTCCAGAGTAGAGGACTGTTCCCTATGCCATGTTGGCAAGGGTTTTCATGTGGTATCATAGGGACACCAGAGTAGTGTACCATTCTCTGAGCCAGATGGGAGAGACCCAGTTCTCCGACGAGGAGACTTCTTTTAGACTCCATTCTTCAGCGACCGTGGACTCCGACGAGGATTGCACAGCCACGGCCTTTTCAGTTTGGCCCTTTTGCAGAGATGGAGCAGTTGTCCACATTATTGTGACCGGCCAGAGTACTCCGACGAGGAGACTCATTTCAGTTGCAGTGACTCTGACAGGCACAGTTCAGAGCACATGCTCTCCGAAGAGGAGATTCAACAGACTCACACTCCAGCCCGTTCGTCCTCCTTACCTGCACGGCATGAGAAGCAACGTCCTCGACAGCAGCAGTTGTGCGCGTTGAGTTGATATTGTCCGTAGTGTCCTGTAGCGTTGAGTTGAGTTTCATTCTGTTTGTCCAAGCTGAGCTTTGCATGCTTTAGCTTGAGGGGGAGTGTTAGAGTATTTATTATATATGCCTATTGTGTTGTAGGAGGGTAAATGGATCCCTCTAGGATCCATTTACCCCATCCAGTTGTTTAGTCCCACATTGTCCAGTGGTGGGAATTGGAGGCTCTATGGAGGCTATATAAGGAGCTCCAGACCTCCTGTATTAGATGAGAAAGTGCAATGCATAATGTAGAGAGCATTATTATTATATGTGTTATGTACTGTTTAGTATTTCCGTATTGTTCTCTAGACTACTCAGTACTTTACCCATTAGGACTCTCCCTATATAAGAGAGGCCAGGTTCTCTTGAATAATCAGTTGCTTATTTTCTTCCAACACGGTATCAGAGCCTAAACCCTAGGGCTCATCCCACCACCCGCCCCCACCACCCGCCGCCGCCCCTCCTCCCGTCGCCGCCCCTCCTCTCGCCGGCTCCCTCCTCTAGCTGGCTCCCTCCCCTATCGCTGGCCCCTCTCCTCTCGTCAGCCCCTCTCTGCTCGCTGGTTTCGCCTCTAGGCGGTCGCCAGCCCGACTCCAACGCCGTGCCCTTGCCCGGTCACCACGACGTGCTCCAGCCGCCGCTGCCAGTCCAGCCGCTAGTCCAGCCGTCGCCGCCAGTCCAACCACGCCACTAGCCGTGCCCTAGCCGCCGCTGTGCCCTAGCCGTCGTTGTGCCCTAGGCGGTTACCGTTGTGCCTCCTGTCGACTTGCTCGCAGCCCGCTCGTTCTCCGGATATATGGATTTGGGTGTGTAACGTCTACATACGCACTTAAATCCGATACAGTCTCTGTAGACGTTTGTCACTCTGTCTACAAACCCTAGTTCTTCTCCAGCGGCGATATGTCAGAATCCAAGGTGGATATGCCATCCATAGGCGCGTTCAAAGGTCCCGCGCCAATAGTGAAGATGGATGGCTCAAACTACGAGCTCTGGGCGATGTAGTTCATGAGCCTAATGAAGTCAAACGGTAAGAAGCACATTCTTACCGAGGATGAGCCGACAGAGAAGATAGGGATTTATGCCTCGTGGGAGGCTGATGATTCGTATGCCAAGGTTTGGCTGTCAGGCACACTGTCGATGGAGATTGCCAATGATGTCCTCCATCAGCTCACTGCCAAGGCAATGTTGGATATTTTGGCTGCAACATACTCACAAGTGCGGAATGAAACCAAGATGTTACAGCTTCAGCATGATATATTCACGATGAAGCAGAACGGCAGACCACTTCACTCCTTGTACACGTCCCTGAGAGGGATGTTTGAGAAGCTATACAGTACCATTCCAGTCACAACAACCCCTGAGCAGCAGAAGACGTTTCGGAATGCCACCATGGTGGGCGTTCTACTTGCAGTCCTAGATCCTGAGTACGAGGCTGCCCGCTCTCAGATTTTGGCAGATGCAGATATTCCTCCAGTGGAGGATGTTTACCGGAGGCTCAATCGCATATCAGTGCCTTCCAGCTCATCTACTCCACCCCCATCGGCGATGGCGGTATCACGTGGGGGAGGTGGTCAGTCTTTTGGTCGTGGTCGTGGAGGTTGTAGGGGTGGTCACTTTCGTCGTCCATGTTCGTACTGTCACCGCACAGGCCACTCGGAGGATACATGCTACTCTAAGCATGGGTTCCCTGCATCAGCAAGGGTAGCTGAGCATGTTTTGCCCCAGTCAGCCTCCAATGCAGACAATCATTTTGAGGAGCTCGTGGCACGTATACGTGATATTATGCCACAATCTACTGCTGATTCTCCTGTTGGACCTTCTGATGTTGTTGCCTCTGCCTCTGCCAGTTCCTCGGCCGTCGCTAGTACCTCAGGTAGTGCTACTGCATTTACCATTTGTCATGATATATTTGATTGGATTATAGATTCTGGTGCTACACATCACATCTGCCGAGATCGAGAGAGACTTGAGTCCTACAGGGACATTCCCCATGGTCGTTCAGTACAGATCGCAGATGGTACTCATTCCCCCCTTGTTGGACAAGGGGAGGTCTTCCTATCTCCTTCTATGCGTCTACAGAACGTTCTACATGCTCCTTAGTTCTCCATGAATCTGTTGTCCATTAGTCAGATTACGAAGGATTTGCATTGTCGTGCTATATTTGACCCCTCTTCTCTTATTTTTCAGGACATACTAACGGGCAGCGTGATTAGCTGTGGCTCTGAGCAGAATGGTCTGTATCGCTTGGTCTGGAATTCTTATGCGGGTTTCTCTTCTTATTCCGTCGAACCAGTATCTCCGTACATCTGGCATCTTCGCTTTGGTCACCTCCCGCTCCAGAAAATGCGACATCTTCTGCCTCAGATCTCTCCCAGTTCTTCCTTTCGCTGTGATGCGTGTCAGTTGGGAAAGCATCTTAGGTCCAGCTTTCCTAGTCGTCAGAGTCGGAGCAGTAGCTCCTCGTTCGAGTTGTTGCATATTGATATTTGGGGTCCAAGTCGTGTTCCCGATCATCAGGGACACAGGTTATATCTGGTTGTAGTGGATGATTTCTCTCGTATATCTTGGGTCTTTCTTTTAAAGAATAAATCTGAAGCAGGAGATGCGATTAAAAATTTGATTAATGAAGTGCAGAATGTTTTTTCCTCTACTGTCAAATATACGTACAGATAATGCTCTGGAATTTTGCACACGGTCTCTCTCAGTTTCTCTCCTCAAAGGGCATTATTCATCAAACTACTTGTCCTTACACATCTCAGCAGAATGGCGTGGCAGAAAGAAAGCATCGTCACCTTCTTGACATTACACGAACCCATCTTATTCAGAGTTGTGCTCCTATATCTTTCTGGGGGGATGTTGTTCTAACAGCTTGTTACCTAGTCAATCGTTTGTCGTCTTCTGTCCTAGGTGAGAAAATTCCTATGTCTATCCTTTTTCCTGATAAGGAATTATTCTCACTTACTCCTCGTGTCTTTGGTACTGTTGCCTTTGTTCATCTTCTCAATCCAGGACTTGACAAACTCTCTCCTAGAGTTGTCAAGTGTGCCTTTGTTGGTTACTCTCGGACGCAGAAGGGCTATCGCTGTTATGACCCCATAAGCAAGAAATACTTTGTCAGTGTTGATTTCACGTTCTTTGAGTCTGTTATGTATTTCTCTCCTGCGGGTGACAGGTTGGTACCATCCACTACCAATGACGATGTCTATGTTCCTCCACCTCCTACGTGGGGTTCACCTGAGTCTACTCCTGCACCAGTTACTACGTCATCTTCACCACCACCACCTCCGCCACCACCACCTCCACAACCTCGTATTCCACCTTTACCAAAATTCTATATGCGTCGGTCAAGTCCTGCTCAGGCTACACGTCCGACATCCAGCACGCCTCAGGTATGTGTTGATGACATTACTACTGACGGGTCAAATATGGTACATGTGCAGGATTCTTTACTGCAGGAGGAGACTACACCATCCAGTTCAGTGGACGATGACCTAGATATTCCTATTGCTATTCGGAAGCAAAAGAGGACGTGTGCTTCTTATCCCTTTGCTTCTCAGGTGTCTTTTCATCGCCTCACAGGTGATTTCCAGAGATTTGCAGCAGCTTTGTCATCCGTGGACATACCACGGACCTATCAGGAAGCTTTGAAGATTGATGTCTGGCGATTGGCTATGGAAGACGAGATGCGGGCCTTACAGTCTCGTGACACATGGAGCTTGGTTACTGCTCAACCTGATGCATCCATTGTTAGCTGTAAATGGGTATTTACAGTTAAATACCACGCAGATGGCAGTCTAGATCGCTACAAGCTCGGTTGGTCGCTCGAGACTTCACACAGACATATGGTGTGGACTATATGGATACATTTTCTCCGGTGGCTCATCATTCTACACTTCGCATACTCCTATCAGTTGCAGTGGTATGTGACTGGACTATATCTCAACTTGATGTCAAGAATGCTTTCTTGTATGGAAATCTGCAGGAGGAAGTCTACATGCAGCAGCCACCAGGGTTTACTGTTGAGGGGGAGAACCATAAGGTGTGTAGACTTCACAAGGCAATTTATGGCCTTAAACAGAGCCCAAGGGCGTGGTTTCAGAAACTTTCTCATCTGATTGAAAGATATGGGTTCAAGAGATCGAATGGAGACCACTCACTGTTTATTTAGAAGTCCTCTACAGGTACGGTTGTCATCATGTTCTATGTTGATGATATTCTGGTTACAGGAGATGATGTTCAGGGAATAGAGAGGGCAAAAGCGTTCCTAGGCCGTCATTTAGTCACGAAGGACCTTGGAACCCTAAGATACTTTCTGGGGTTGGAATTTGCCAGGAATGCACAGGGTCTAGTGATGACCCAAAGGAAGTACATTACAGATTTCTTGACTGAAACAGGCATGGCTGGATGCAGACCATCGAGTATTCCCATGGACTAGAGCATGAAGCTGTATGATGATGACACTGCGGAAGTAGACAAGAGGAGATATAGAGAAATGGTGGGTAAGCTCCTTTATATTACCATAACTCGCCCTGATATTGCCTTTGCAGTAAGCCGGGTGAGTCAATTTATGGAGCAGCCAAGGCAAGTTCACATGGACGCCATATACATGATACTGAGGTATATAAAGTCTTCTCTAGGTTCAGGGTTGCTATTCCGAAAGGGCACAGATCTATCTATTTCAGCATGTGCAGATACCGATTATGCAAGTTGCCCTAAGGATAGAAAGTCAACCTCAGGATTTGTTGTTTTTGTTGGGAGCTCTTTGGTCTCTTGGAAAAGCAAGAAGCAAACCGTTGTGGCAAGGTCCAGTGTAGAATCTGAATATAGGGCCATGGCACAAGCGAGCACGGAAATGATGTGGGTTCGATCTGTGCTAGAGGATCTACATGTAACCGTACATGTACCTATGCAACTTCTGTGTGACAATCAGGCAGCATTGTTTATTGCCAACAATCCAACACTCCATGAGAGAACAAAGCATATTGAAGTTGACTGCCACTACACTAGAGACTTGATCCAGAGAGGCTTGATTTCTACATCGCATGTGAGCTTAGGGGATCAGACTGTTGATATACTTACCAAGCCATTGCTCAGAGGACCCTTCCAGAGATGTTCTTCCAAGCTGAGCATGATTGACATCTATGCTCCACCTTGAGGGGGAGTGTAGAGAGCATTATTATTATATGTGTTATGTACTGTTTAGTATTTTCGTATTATTCTCTGGACTACTCTGTACTTTACCCATTAGATCTCTTCCTATATAAGAGAGGTCAGGGTTCTCTTGAATAATCAGTTGCTTATTTTCTCCCAACACATAATATGCCCCTTTGAGGGCTTCTCCCGTGGTTTCATCACGCTCCTCACGGAGTAGGGTTCCGCGTAAAATCACGTTGTTCTTAAATCTTTATTCTTTATCCATGTTTTCGCTTCCGCTTACTATTTTCTAACAATATTGGGTGCACAAGGTGGAAAAGATGGAGGCGGAGGAACAACCACATCCTCACCAGAAGTAGCAGGAGATAACCTGTCACCTGTAGGAGAAAAATACATAATAGACTCAAAAAATGTGACATCAGAACTCACATAATATTTTCTTCCTACAGGGTCAAAACATCGATACCCCTTTTGGATATTTGACAGCTCTAGGTGAGAGCTTGTCACGACCAGGGGTGAAATTGTGGACAAATGCTGCAGATCGAAAAACTCTAGGAGTCAAAGAGAACAGGTCCTTCTCAGAAAACGCAATCGAGAAAGGGACCTTTTCTCCAAGCATAGTGGACAGCATGCAGTTCACTAAGTAGCAAGCAGTGAGAACCGCATCTTCCTAGAATGAATGTAGGGCACGACTCTGAATCAGAAGGGTCCTCGTGACATCAAGAAGGTGACGATGTTTGCGTTCAGCAACACCATTCTGCTGAGAAGTATAGGCACAAGAGGTCTGATGAACAATGCCCTGAGATATGAGAAATTCCGATAACTGTAATGTGGAAAACTCCAAGGCATTATTTGTACGAATAAATTTCACATTAGCAGAGCAGATATTTTTGACCTCCGTAAGAAAAGATTTAATGATAAGACCTGCATCAGACTTATGTTTTAACAAGAATACCCAAGAAAGCCTAGAGTAGTCATCCACATCAACCATAGAAAAACTATCCCTGATGATCAGGAACACGACTAGGATCCCAAATGTCAAAATGAAACAACTCAAAAGACTGACTACTGCAACGACCCTGACGACTCGGAAGAGAAGACCGATGATGCTTTCCAAGCTGGCAGGCTTCGCAGTCCAAGGTAGTGCGAGTAGATATCTGAGGTAGAACATGACACATCTTCTGAAGAGGGAGATGTCCAAACCGAAGATGCGACATTAATGGAGAAACAGAACCTGAAGAAATAGCAGCAACTCCAGCACAAGGGAGTATGACAAGCTTGCACAATCCTCTCTGCTCATGGCCAGTTCCAATCACCCTGCCCGTTAGTATGTCCCAAAACACAAGAGAAGAGGGATCAAATATGGCACGGTAATGTAAATCCTTTCTAATTTGACTAACTGACAAAAGATTCATCTGAAAGTCTGGAGCATATAACACATTCTGCAGATGCATAGGAGTTAGAACAATTTCCCCCTGACCAACAATGGGAAGACGTACTCCATTAGCAATCACCACGGATCTACCAGGTGGGATAGACTTGTAAGAACTAAATTGTGCCCGATCTCCACACATATGGTGCGATGCGCCCGAATCCATAATCCAACCAGCCAAATCTGAATTGCTACAACTGATAAGTGCATAGGTAATACCTGATGAGCTAGACGAAGCTCTGGCAATGGCTGCGGCATTTGAAGAACTTGCAGATGGAGTAGCAGGAGTGGACATCATCTCTTGAAGTCTAGAAACAATATCATCCAGGCGTGTCCTGTGTATGAGCAGAAGTAGGCTCAGTCTGCTCAGCAACCCTTGCAGACACAGGATATCCATGCTTTTGAAAGCATGTCTCCTCAGAATGACCAGGACGGTGGCAGTGCGTACATAGGCAACGGCGACGTCCTCCTCAACCTCGAGGTCCACGACCACGAAACTGGGAAGTCCCCCCTCTGCCACGAGATACTGCCATAGCTGAGGGAGTCTGGGCCGTAGTAGTAGATGGAGTAGTAATCCTGCTCAATCGCTTGTACGCCCCTTCCATCGGAGGTATCGTCTCGCCTGTCAGGAGTTGAGTGCGTGTTGCATCATACTCAGAGTCAAGAGATGATAGGAAAACTCCTGTCATAGTGGCATTCCAATATTACTGTTGCTGCTCAGTGCTGGTAGTGATGGGCATAAAGTTACGCAGTCGCTCAAACATGCCTTGAAGATGAGAGAAATGTGCATGTACTGGTCGACCATTCTGTTTGGTCGAGAAAATGTCAACTGAAGAATCTTGCTTTTATTCTTTGCCCTCCCATATGTAGCTGCTAAGATGTCCCACATAGCCTTGGTTGTGGGTTGGTTGACGATATCATTGGCCATCTCTGTAGTAAGCGTTCCAGAGAGCCAAATGTGAGCGTAGGCATCATCTTGCTTCCATGAAACATTAGTCCAGTTTTGTTCGATGGTTCTGATTCTGTCAGAATGTGCTCCTTGTTATGGCATTACATAAGAGTACGAAACTGCATGGACCATAACTCGTAGTTGGTCCCATCTATCTTTACGATGGGAGCCGGACCTTTAAAGACACCGGAAGAAGAAAACACGTCACTCATGTTTTCTGACATCGTACCAATAAGGAGAACCACGGACAACTGAGGAGTAGATCAATCCGAGAGCATCTACACAATCATAAAGAGGAGTGGTTGTATCTGTAGACTCATACAGCCATCCTTATCGATTCGTGGTGGGTTCTTGTGTCGGAAGATGTGATTTATGAGAGAGAAATCACAATTTGTGATCAAAACCAGACCTCAAGGTTGCAGAATAAAGTGCATGAATCGATCCTGGGTCACTGGAACATGGACGCGACACGCAGGGGGGAAGTGGGGTCCCTATGCAGCGTGGACAGGAGATCGGCGGTGCCTCTAGGCGGGCGGAGCTCCTCCTGACGGCGAGCGAAGGACCTGGGGGCCTGGCGGCGGCGCTAGAGACGGTGGGGGGCCCTGGCGGCGGCGTTGGAGACTGTGGGGGCCCCCGACGTGTAGGGTTAGTGTTTAGGGTAGGATACGGGAACTCCGGTCTAGGACCGTTGCTTTGATACCATGTTAGGAGAAACTCTTATTCATAAAATAGAAGAGACTCTAGGGCTCTCTTATATAGGAGAAAAGCCATGGGTTAATTACAGAGAAGTACATAAAGGAAACATAAATAAGGAAAAACACTACTGGAGATACCATTATCTCAACATCCATTCTTCGCCTCTTGCGAGAAAAAATCAACATATCCATGTGCAATATATCCTTAATGCGCCCACCAACCACCAAGATTAGCTTACGGGTTGCCCGATCTTCTATCCTTCCTTGAAAGCCATTACCATGAGGACCCTCTGCAACCACAACTCCGACGGTGAAGTTGGGTCATTTGGGGGAGCAACCGACACAGCACAATCGGGGATACATTTGCTAGAAAACATATTAGATCAAGACGAGCTAGATGCCACATTGAATTAGTCTCCCAGAGCATGAAGGTATGACTTCGAAGGAGTAGCATCTGGCAAGCCACAATCATATCCATAATTGAATTTGCTGATCTGCCTAACTTATCATCAACGGGAGGAACAATCCAAAGCAACACCATCGTGTGTCCAACTCACATATGTAGTTGCCTAAATGAGGCCAAAACATGACCTTTAACTCGTGCCACCGACCTAGATCCTCCCATGATCGTAGGTTGTTGTTCCCAATTTCCATCAGTGACCCAATAGGTGTCAGCGCCTCTTTTTCCTTTGCAATGACTTACTGCGCAAAGGAAAAGCTAGATATCATGGCCTTCAAACGTAGAGGTCAAGGAGAGACCCCATCATCGTACCTAGGGAAATGCCATCGGATCGATAACGATACTTCATCCAAACCTGTCCAATACAAAAATCGCACCGCTAGCCGGTAGCCCATACAAACCAATCACATCGCCAAGTAGCCATACTACATCCAGCTCTACTCGATAGTCACCTTAAAGATATCGATATCTACCCTCTGGCTTTCACCAATCACCATGCCATTTAGCAGGGCGGAATCCACTCCAATATGCATAGCAATAAGACATAAAGCTTTGGAAATATCTCCACTTTGAATGATAATATCCTCACGTTGGGTCGAAGGCTTCTTCCATTCACCACACGTAGAGCGCACACGACTCTTATGGCTCCACAAATCACATCTTAAAAATATATGCTCCTTAATCAAATAATCTCTGGTTATGTGCCCCATCTTCGCACAACGGGATAGAAAATCTCGTTTCGGCACTTTAGGTTCCGTGTGCGATGGTTCTTAAGACGTTTCCCGTCCATGTTTTCAGAAACCTCCCTCCCAACCACCATTGGATCTGACCCCGAACCATTGGCTTCTTCCATCAGAAGATCTGCACCTCCTGCTTCAAGGAGTCCTGTTGGAGTAACCCTCAAGGTTCCATCCACGCCTCTAGGGGTCATGCATGAATGAGAAAGGCCCCCATCGCCCACATCACGATCTTAAAGCAGCGACCCGCCCCGTTCGCCCGTAGCACCGATCGCGTACCCTCCTTGTATGCGCAGAGACACCGCCGCCATGCTTGGCATCAGGCGAGTTGGTGTACAGGTCTTCTCCACCACTCGCCAAGCTGCCTGTGCGAAGTGAAGAGTTCGTGAGTCCAAGTGAAGCAAATTCGAGCGTATATGATCACTCCTTGGCGATGACTGTACCTTCGAGGGTGTAGGACCACACCTTGGCAGCGTTGCCAGCCTTAACTCACAAGTGCGAGCGAGTATCAAGAACCTCATTATAATTCCAGAACTTGTAGCATCCCAACTTCATGGTGTGTACAATAAGGAAAAAAATAAAAAAACATCCATTGGCAGTTGCTCTAGATCGTTTCGTCAGCCCTTACATAAGCATGATCTCATAGCAGTACGGGTTTGGAAATGTCATACACGCTACTTTATTACTAAGTTTGGCTTTCATGGAAGCTTTAACAATTTACAATGGTCATAATATTAACATTTTTATTTGTGTATCCTCTTGTTTAATTAAATACTAGAAAAAAATGGTGAAGCCTTTTCCCAATATAAGTAGGGTCGACTACATGGATTCTTGCTCAAATCTATGTTGTAAGATTCGACTATTTTTTACGTTGGCTGTCAACTACCTAACGCAACCCCACAAGGGGAGATCGACTATTTTTCCTTATTTCTAGTATTTTAATTAAATACTAGAAGTAAGAAAAAAGTTTGTTTCGTACTTTTTCTTATTTTATTATCTTAGACTTGTTGTTTTGATCCTTCGAATTATATCAAGACATTACTCATATAATTACTTATTCGTTGAAACAATGCCCATGGAAAAACTGATTTGAGAATGAGGAATCAGCAAATCTGCTTGCCTTCTTCCAATCAGTTCCTAGTGCAATTAAAAAGTCCCTTTTCTTTTTAGCAAAGATTGCAACTTTACTGTAAATTTCCCCCTTGTCATTTATCTTCGTAAATAGATGCATCTTTATTGTAAGTATGTAATTAATTATGTAATCCATTAGAATTTTGTCAACGACAGTTATTTCAGTGAATAGATTATTATCTAATTGATCATTATCTACATTTTAGAATGAAATGCTCATCTATTTTGTTGAACAAAAGATGTCTTCTAATTGTTGTTAACTTAGTTTTTTTTATTTTCATTTCCAATATCTAGCAGTCAGCTCAACAATATATATGATATGACCGATATGTGTGATATAAGGTGTATAGATAAGAGATATGTATGATATAAGTGTGCATTTGTAAGCTATTGTTGTTTTAAGATCTCGGATTGGATGATATCCATTTCCAGTATGTATCAATCAAGAATCAACATTAACATCGATTTGGTTGATATGATCGACAGATACGATATAAAGGGCACATATGTGCAATATGTGTGATATAAGTATGTATTTGGAAGGTATTTATTGTTGTAATAACTTGGAAGATCTTAATTTGCAAAAAAAATGGTTGAAAAAATGGTTCTTTGAACCATTTTCGACATTTCCACCGAAACGGTTGAAATTTCGATTTTGTGGGGGAGGGGGGAACCGAACCGAAATCAAAATTGTGATTTCGAACATGCTTCCCTTAGCATTGGAGGGGAACAACCCTAGCAACAACATGGGGTCCCTCTCAATTGGGACTCAAATCCTAAAAACGAGTAAAAAGATGATAGGGAAGAATTATGCACAAGCCTCTCCCCAAAAACTATTTTATCAAAATGGTTAAGGTCGGACAAGGCATAGAAAGGGGTTTTATTTAAGTGAAGGAGTGGAGATACTGCATCCATGTCATTCTGTGGAATATATTTATAAACGTAATGGTGAATTGAGAAGAAAGATACGAAATTGAAAAGATTTGTTCAACGAATTCAACAAGAATTCTTTCATATTGAATATCAAGCAACTCATCAAGTGATGCAGGCCAAATATGGGTTTCAATTAATTTAGGGTTTGCCGTAATTGTAATTTTGTTCAATTAGAGTTTAATTAGGTTTTTCGATAATTAGAGTCAATTGTAATTGTTTTAAATAAAGTAATCATATATGATATCTAATTAATTGGTCATTTCAGATATTTTAGGGATCATTTTTTTTTAAAACGAAGAGGGTGATATCCTGATATGAGATCCAAAAGAAAGGCATTATAATTCATATGTGAGACCATGTCGAAACAAGGGCCCTGAAATGTCCCAGATCATTTTTCGGGTAGAACCATTGGCCATGAAATATGTACGCATTCCTTGCACACCAAATTGTCCATAGAATCACGTAAGCATGAGAGTTGTCATCATGCGAACCACCACAAATTGCTCGAATCGACTCCCAAAAGGATGCGGTATTTTCTGTTCGAAGTCATGGGATGCCTGCACTTGAAGAATAAATGATCATTATCTCCAGTTTCTTCCTCACATCTCCCACACATCAGGTCCCCTTTATGAAATATCTTGTCCTTTCGCACCTTGGTCATCGGCTGCATGTGTCTAGCTAGCCATGACCTTGATCCTATGTAGAGTCTAATTGCTCCAAAATAATCTCGAGTGAAATCCTCCTCGTCCGAACGAGGGTGGGTTTGAATAATCGATAAGCCTTTTGTCGAGAACATGCCATTTACCCATTGGAAATGATCCCTACCATGCGAGATATCATCAACCTCCACTAGGTTGGTACGCAACGGCAAGAAATCAATCAATCTCTGCTTCAAAAATTCAGTCCTGAAGGTAGAAGTCCAAGAGGTTGTCTAGACATTGCAAACCATAGCAATCTGAACTTGTGCAAGCACGAAAAGGCATGGGTATCGATCTTCCAATGCGCCCAAACCAGTCCAATCATCCAACCAGAGGCAAGAGTCCCCTCCATTGCCAAGTATCGGCCTAAGCAATTCACTCGATTCCAGTAACACCTGAAGTATTCCTTACCAAAGCGAGGACAGATTTCGCACATTATCCCCCTTATTGAGCCACAGATGCCATAGATATTCCTTATCATACATCAAACAAGGTCATCGTTACCTCTTCCCCACATCCTTAGTACACATCTCATTAGGGGAGCTTTATTCATGGCCTCCAACTTTAGAATCTCTAAGTCTCCCTCCTTTTTTATCTTGTTATCATCTCCCAATTTACGAGAAGAGTCCCATCTTTTCCTTTTTCCCATCAGCCCTGAAAATTTCTCGTCCTCATAGATTCGATCTAAGAGCGCACTACAACTGAAAGGAGTCTAGTGGAATGAAAGCATAGGGGAATGGCTGACAATACATGTTTACGTAGGACTAATTTATCGTCTCGGGACAGAATTCTCACCTTCTAACCAATAATCTTATTATTTAGCATGTCCCGGACCGGTCTCTTGTCAGAGGATTGAAATCGTCCAGCAACCAACAAGTATCCTAGATAAGCGACGGGAAGAGCTCCACAAGAACACCGCAGAATTGAGCCCACCTCCTGGATCTCCTCTTGGGTAAGCCCAAAAGGAATGAAACCCGATTTTTCTCTATTAAGTTGCATGTCTGAAATGTCCCCAAAAATCTCCATAATCTGGGAGGCACGTAAAGTGTGTTTAGTCCCATGCTCCCACCTCCCTAAAAATCACGGTGTCATCCGCATATTGGAGGATAGGGATGGGCATGGTTTCTCTGCTATAACACGAGCTTAGACCATCATCTGAAGCAAGTCTCGTCAGATTTGCCCAAAGTGTCTGTTGCAATAACACATTTTAGGGATCTATTAGAACCTTTGATTTGATTTTAATTTTATTTCCTTTTTATTTTTAAAATATAATCCTATATAAAGGGGCTAAGGGAGATTGTGAAAGACTGTTCAAGTTAAATCAAAATTTAGAGTTTTATTCATTTTCTCCTCTCCCCTTCCCCCTCTCCCTCCACGCAATCTCTATGTTTTCCCCGAATACCCTGCGCAACAGGCATGTCTTATCCTTTCGCTCCTCTTTCCCTAAAATTCTTTCTCCCCAAAACCCTAGTTTGCATGGCTTGGCAATGAGTACACATATAACACAACACTATTATCCTTCTTTCCCTCTCGTACACTTACTTACCTCTTTGTATTTTCATCCGTGAGAATATGCTTATTCTCATGAGAATATCCTTATTCGCCTAATCAACAATTCACTTTATGAACTTCATGTCTTGTTGGTATTGCTGTAAGGATAGGTTTCTTCTCCTAATCATCCATTAACTTCATGAACATCATACCTAGTTGGTATTGCCTAATTGGTCTCTCAAGTCATTTTCAAGTAATTATCGAATAACCTTCGATCCCTGCTTCGGAATATGGATATGAGTTGATTGCAATGTCGGCATTGATGATGAGATGGGTGTGTTTGGTTTTTGGAAAAGCAAGATGAGATTGATTGTCATTAACAATTATGATGGAATTTGATGTCCTTACTCTGCGTTAATATATCATGAAACGAACTAAAACGTTGTGCTAGAAGTTAAAAATCTGTTTTCCTCCTGCAATAGATGCATAAAAATCTATATTTGCCATTTCGGCAGTATAGAGTGACACGGAACATGAGAATGCAATGTCTGAATTAGTACAGAGCAAGCATATCATGGGATCTATAATGCCAACCAGTTAGAGATAGTGACCGGTTGGGGTTGGAATTGTCTTACTATATGAAGTTGCTTGATTACCATGTAGAATGTAACCTAATAAGAAGGTTTGATATTCTCCATGATTTGTCTAATCAATCAGTCAGTAAAGCAGTTGGTGAGAGATCACGAGCGATGGTGGTTTCATTAGTAGTAGTGTAGCACTAATCTTTGTTGATGACTTGGACCAATACATGTCGTTTTCTATTATTATTTTTGTCAGTGATTTTTTTCCTTTATGGAGTATGTAATAGAGGGTACCCCCACTCATGTTTAGTCCCACATGGTTGAGGAATGGGACTATGGTCTGTCTGTGGGGCTATATAAGGAGCCCCACACCCCCTATACTCATTGAGAAATTCTAATAGAAGATCAAACCGTTTAAGGCATTCTTCTGTGGTTTCATCCTGCCCCTTCTGGCGT
This sequence comes from Ottelia alismoides, assembly GCA_037367405.1. Classification (NCBI taxonomy): domain Eukaryota; kingdom Viridiplantae; phylum Streptophyta; class Magnoliopsida; order Alismatales; family Hydrocharitaceae; genus Ottelia; species Ottelia alismoides. The sequence continues at coordinate 61,961 of JAZKJV010003941.1, read as the reverse complement.
AGGGTTCCACGTAAAATCCTGAAATGTTTATGTTATGATTCTTATCTTTGATTCTACTTTAACTTTCTTTATATTTTAACATGGTATCAGAGAAAGCCGATTTTGGAGGGTTTTGTTTTTTTTATCCCAAATTCTATCGATGTTCATATTATTCAAAATTTCTGAAGAGTATTGACATCCTATTTAAAGGAAAATTAGGATTTCTGGAACAATAATTCACTCCTCCAGATCTCTATGCATTCGATGATTCAATTTCTGCATACGATTAAGTTTTCTTCTTGAAACCCTAACCCTGTGAGATCCGTCATCAGCTTGTTCTTTAACATGGGGATTCTCCGTCAAGAAGAAGAAGATGTGAACGCATGCCCTCCCAGAAACAAACTTTTCTAGAAGTCATCTCCGCTCACCATATGTGATCTTCAGGCGTCTCTAGCGGCCCAAAGCGAAGAAAACAAAGTGTTTGGGATCTTTAAACCCTAACAGTCGCATACCAACCTCCAGGCACCCTTCTCCCTCACGTTGGCGACACCCCTGCTCCTTGTTGTTATGTGATGGTTGTCGTTGAGAAAACCTCGAGAAGATAAGGATCTGATGCTCTCTGCTACGTCAGTCCAAAGATGATGGCACGATGGTATGTCGGCGGTGCGAACACCCATTTACTCCAGGCCACGGTAACAAGGACCTCTAGTCGAAATCCCCTTCAGCCCAGATCACGTAACTTGAGGTGCAAATAACGCACCCTCTCCTCTCCTGATCGCGCAACCCTCCATGAGTACGAGCGATCTCTTCTCCAACAAAGCTCCGCTAGGCCCCATACCCATTTCCTTCCGACGGCAAGACCCACCACATCCAAGCGAGGCCTCTACTCGCGCAGGTGATGCCCTACCCTCTACGGGCCACAACTGTGATTTTTCTAGGCGGCTCCAACTCGTGCCAGGTACATGGCAAGACAACATAGCCTGCATCTCATCCAACGCTCTCCGGGCTTTTTCATCTCAGAGAAAGGTGATGGCAATGGGTTCTCCCCTTCAAGGAACTATAGTCCTACGGATAGAGAGGGGGACAACCTGATACCCTTTTTAAATAGGGGAGGGTTGTGGTAATTTCCAAGCCTAATGGGCTTGCTGCTTTGTATTCCAAAAAAAGAAAGGAGAAGTGCAGGGGAGTGTGTATATCGACTTCTCAAGACAATATATGGTCTAACGTAGAGTTCTAGGCATGGTTTGACATGCTCATTATTGATATCAACATTCTTGACTTTCAGAGAACATCTGACTTCTCCATTTTTGTCAGAAGATGACTCAATGGTATTGTCATACTTGATGTTTATGTTGATGTAGTTGTCACATGTGATGATGATAAAGGCATACTAGAAATCGAGGCTTTCTTTCAAAAGGTCTTTGTCACGAAGGACCTTGGTCAACTCCGCTACTTGGCATAAAAGTGATATGCACTAGAAAAGGATTTCACCTCTCACAAAGAAACTATTGCTTGGACATCCTAACTGAGGCTGGACTATTTGGATACAAGCCTTCTGGTATCCATGCAACCCAAGGAAGCACACCACTTCTGCCGATCCTATTTTTGAAGATACTATGCGATACAGAAGCCGGGTGGGCAAACTAGTTTACCTTACTGTCAATAGGCCGGATATATCATATGTTGTGAGCAGATCCAGCCAACACATGGAGCAACCATGTTACAGTCATTGACAGGATGCGCTTCAGATCATGCGCTACTTGAAGAAGTCACCAGGACGAGGCCTCTTCTATTGTGCCAATGGCCACACTGATGTGTTGCATATGTTGATGTAGATTATGCTAGTTCACCTGAAGATCGTCATTCTATTACAGGATATGCTATGATGGCTGGAGGAAATTTTGTCACTCGGAGAAGCAAGAAGCAGACTGTAGTCTCCAGATCCAGTGTAGAGGCAGAATACATGGCGATGACGTAGACTACTTGTGAGATTACTTGGTTACTCTCCTTCCTACAGGAACTTGGTATTGTTGTTACTACTCATGTTCCTCTATATTGTGACAACAAATCTGCTACATACATTGCTACGAATCATGTGTTTCATGGGAAGACCAAGTACATAGCGATTGATTGCCCCTTTGTTCATGATGCCGTAAGAAGAGAGAAGATTACTACACTACACATCTCGATCGACTTTCATCTTGCAAACACATTCACGAAGGCCCTATCAAAGAAGCGTCTCTCGTGGATAATCTTCAAGTTGGGCATGATCGATAAACATGCTCCAACTTGAGGGGGGTGTCACAAACGGCTTCTTATTTTATCTTACTTAGTTGTAATCTCTCGGAACCCTTTATGTAATTTCCTGTTTATGAGTGCTCTAGGGTTTCAGCCTATATAAGAATCTCTAGACCTCTTGAATGAATTATCTCATTGTGTTCTCTCATTCTTCTACAATCACCATCCTCTTGGCTTGTCTTACAAAGAACGCAGGCAGTTTCTGGCGGTGTAGAAATCTGTGCCTTTGTCACAATGGGGGATAGTGCCGATGACATATACTTTTTATCTTGTTAAATGCTTTAGTAGTGACGCTTACAAAACTTTAGTGCTCATCCCTTGGCTTCTATAAGAAGGAATATGGCGTCACTCTTCTAATAATTAATAATTTTCTGTATTCATTATTAAAAGCGGTACGTATATGGAATTTTTATTGTCTTTTGTTTGAGTTTTCTATTTGTATTTGTTTCTTCTTACCTCGACTTATATGGGTAGTAACCAAATCCTTCCATTCGTGCAGACAGATATGCTTACTATGGCCTCTTATTGTTTTTGCAGCTTGTGGGTCGTTTCTCTCAAGAGGATCTCATGAGTCAGATACCCACATTTCTTCCCTCCCTCTTCGATGCTTTTGGTAATACGAGTGCAGATGTTCGTAAGGTGATATATTTCTTTTATCTTTAAACAGTTTTTGTTTCTGCAGAAGAATCTTTAACTTGTTTTGGTCAAATTCTGAGTTTTCCTCATTAGAAAAAATGTTTCTCAATGAATGACCTTGATAAGATGTGAAATAAATATATTACCTTATGAAGGTATTTTCCAGATGAAACTTTTGTTCAAAGAAATGCAAGGGCATTCCTGTGGTGTGTTCTGTAACATGTTTGGAGGTGGAAGTGATCACGTGCAGCTTTTAGATTACTTGTATGGATGTGAAGATCTTGATTGAAAATATAAGATCTAATTAGACGAATATGGATTTTAGGGATGCCTACCTAGGAAATGACATTAATGATTGGTGCAATCAGTTGTAGATAAAGTTGTCCAAAAATAAACTCCATGTCACCTCCATTCTTGGCATGTTACATTTGCATGCGTTCTTTAGATCTTATGCTGATCGGCAACTTCTCCCTGGGAAAAGTGAGTAGGAATATGCTTTTATCTCTTCAATTTCAACCGTTATCCAAGGTTTCTCTGCGTGAGGCCAATATTTGCCATTGGATGTTTACAGCTTCCGTTGTGTTTGACACTATTTTTTTCTGGGATGTTTTCTGCAAGCATCTGATAGTTTTGTTAAAAGTTGACCAAGACAACCTGTCAATGAATTTGGCAATGCTTATCTGGAACCTCCGAACCCGAATTTTCGCCGACACTGGGACTGTGTATTCCATTCCAGGGATTTCTGATCGTCATGACAAATTTGTTATTTGCTAATTTGCAGATCGAACCTTTCTTAATGCCATCCGAATAAAACCGACAGTCAGCAGTGTATAGGCCCAACCATCTACTAACTACAACTAAAAGGAAGCCCAGTGCATAAATCCTGTAGTGCAGGTATAGGGAAGGGTGGGACCACTTTGGGCCTTATTGTACGCAGACTTGCCTTGTATTTTTTTCTACAAGAAGCTGCTACCACAACTCGAACTCGTGACCTCTAGGTCATTGTGATAACTTTTACCGTTGCATCAACGACCCTCTTCTGTTAATTTCCAATCTACCAGCTATATTTTCTAAATTTCTACAGCCCTCAACATAACTGATCTGTGATCCTTTGGGTTACCATAACATGCAGATAAATGAATTGGTTAACCTGAGGTTAAATTTGCATCACTGAACAGGATCACATTACATCACAACTGTCCCAAGGGTGCCTATAGGGGAAGTATAATAATTATTCAAAAAAATAATTGGAAGTAGAATATATCATCTGTGGATAAGAATATAACTATTTTTAAAATCTTAGCCGTTATTAAGATTGCATCATTGGAAATGTGTTTAATAATACCTGATTAGATTATTTTCATCGAATTCGATTGTATTATGATTATCCAAGGACCACTGATCTCAGCTATTTTTTCAACTAGTATATTTATTTCTTGCGCATTGTATTTGTTTCCGTTCTTATCGAAGGTTGTCATTTCTGCTGAAACTGTTCAATGTTTTATTTTCCTTTTAAACAGAGCGTTGTATTCTGCCTTGTGGACATTTACATTATGCTCGGCAAAGCATTCTTGCCCCATCTGGAGGGTCTAAACAGCACTCAGTTGAGGCTGGTGACGATTTATGCGAATCGGATATCTCAGGCACGATCTGGAGTTCCTATAGATGCTACCCAAGGCTAAGGCGTGCCTGGATCGGTACTCTGTTTTCCGGGTGTCACTTATTTTTGTGCATTTGTATAGTGTATCTAACTCACTGTTCATTTGAGATGTATGGTGGTCTTGTGGCTTTGCATCCTTGGATAAGGATGCTGCCATGGTGTGCATGCTCGTTCTTCTTGTTGATTCATCATTGAAATTGGGGTCAGTAAATAAGTTTGCTTATCACTGTAGATCACGCTTCCCCTTGTGCGCTACCTGATGCCTAGTGCATCTGGAAACACGTCAAGATGCATATCCTGGCTCATTCATTCTGAGGCGATTGTAAAATCTGTAGTTTGCTGGACTATACAGTTCAGGGGTTTTTTTTTATTTTTATCCGTTCAAAACTTGTTTTGCACAGAGATGGTGTATTAGCAGCACGATGTCAATAGCTTCTAATGGGGTGTTGATGTCTTGAGTTGATTTGCAGTGATTGTAGCCTCTATCCCACATAAGTACACACTTAATTATGGTAGTTAGTAGTAGTTATAGAAAACATGGGAAACCCCGATTTCCAAAAGCATTTTTGGTTGCTTCATGTTGTGTATGCTTGGACCTGTATATTCATTGATTGGCAACTAAATGACATTTGATTTGCTGTAGCAACTTACATCGATTGACACATGCCAGAATGGCGTCAATGGTGTAATATTTAGATCTCTTTTGTCAATGTTAATACACGATTTACTGCATTTTGAAGTTTGTGGCAATGCTAGGTTCTGATGGTTAATGGGCACCCCATCTGCAGGGTTCTTGATAATAATCTTTTTCTTGAGATTTTTGAGGATGGAGTTTATCTCGAGTTCCAATCTTTCTATCCTCGACTCCTGTAAGATGTCTCCAGTCATTGTCCTTAGTTGGTGATACTAATACTGTCCATTGGTTCGATTATGTTTTGTTGTGATTAATTCCTGATTTAAAACCTTCAAAAGATTTCTTTTCTTTTTCAGACTTTTGATTGTTGTAGAAGAGCAGGTTCTTGTGCCTTCTATGAAATTTGGGATTTCCACAACCAATGATAAGCTTTTGTGCAGATGAGCCATTTAGGGTTTGTCCAGTTCATCCCTCTCCCTTGGGTTCACATGTAGGGAGCAGATGGATCGATCTTCCCCGGACCCTCTTCCACCCCCCTAGATTGTCTTAGTTCTGTCCCTTGATGACCGATGACTTACGCCTTACCATGGCGTTTCTCTACCACTGAGTTAAAAGGGGCTCATGCATTTTTCATGATATTTTTCATGGTGATGCCGGCGATGATAAGTGGATTTGGTAATTGGTTTGGCGCGGGGAGGTAGCATTGAACGATCGGTTGCTCCTGGAGTAGGCCTTGGTCACTGGTCATGTGATTTCACGGGAGGGTGGTTCTCTTTCCTCCTCCTATTTAGGACATTGAGTGTTTACGCAAACTTCTAGGCTTGCTTCCCGCATGGTTTTAGGTGATCTCGACAGGAACTCCTCCACGAAGAGAGTGAGGCAAGCCACTTCACTATAGAACATTGCCGGTCGGTAAAGATCGATATGTTCTTTTATAGCTGTTTGTTTTCTGATGATTGTTGATGATTCATTCATTGCATCCGATGTTTGCTCACTCTGACTTAAGCCTTAGGTTGGGATAGAATAGTCGGGTGCTGCTTTTAACATGTTATCATCATGGGAAATAAATTGCCATTGTTCTTAGGTGCAAGCTAGTGTCGCTAGACGTGTCGAAAAAGTGAATGAATCATGAATGAACATTAGTGGAAGCAATAACAAGTCGTCCTTGCTTATTATGATCTCCATTCAGTATGTGGTACTCTCAATCGCTCCGATGATATGAATGTGTGACACAATTTAATCTTGGAGGGGTTTATAGTAGAAACAATTCCACAAATGTAATATTAAGAACATGAAACTTGATGTGAGATATCTATTTGAGATGGTGTGTTTCACTTAAATGTTGTGAGGGGGGTGTGGAAATCAGGCTTTGCAATGCATTGGGATGAATGGATGAGTTGAGATACAAGGCATCTTAACACTTTTGATGAGGCTTTACTCTCTCCATGTAGCATCATTCGTTGGCTTCATCTCTTGTTTGTTCCTTGGCCTTCTTTTCCCTCCATCATCTCTCTTGTTTGCTCTTCCCTTTCTCTTGTAATAGTCCATCCCATAAAAAGTCATCATTGATTCCATTATTTGAGGCATGTTCTTCTTGTCTACTCTGTTATCTTTTGCATTAAGATGCTAAACACCAACTAAGTTAGGTGTGTTGGGTATTAAGAATGGATGTGTAATTAATCACTATGCAAGCATGTAAAGAAGACACAACAATGGTAATTGATCATCATGTCTCCCTAACATTAGAGAAGAAAACTCATTAAAAAGAAAAAAAGCACAACTTTTTCTGTTCCATTGCTCTTGCCCTTCTCTCTCTCACATAAACACACATAAAGGTTGTTTTTGTTATGGTACGGAGTGACGTCAACCATCCTCTCTTACTATATGCTCAAATACAATCTTAAACTAATTGTAACAATCATTCTTGATTAATTAGGATCCCAAACAAATATCCGTACAACAAGATCTAAATCAGTCTCAATCAATCAAGATCATAGCGAAAGTTGATCACATTTAATTAAGTCTCCTTCAAAGATTGCATGGAATTCAACTCTATTATATTAAGATTCTATCTTTTTCTAAATAAGGTACTATATTAGAGTGTTTACTCGCCTCCTATAAATATGAGTTAGCAGCACACGATATGCCTTATTTTCTGAGTTGAGTTCCATTAGGTTATCATTATTTTTGTTATAGCCTTTGATCGTCTTTTGCTCATTTCCTTATGTTGAAACTCCCCTCCTTTATCATGTTAAAACTATAACTTTCTTAGAAAGGTGTAGTGTAGCCATTAAGAATGTGGGCTTCGATTAAGGGGTGCGAACACTTTCATGTTATGGTATCAATGACTTACAAGACATTTGTTGAGGCTTATCACTAGGAAGTTGTTAGACTTTTCAATTGAACATGTCACATCTTAGGCTTAGGTCTGAGTCATTATCGGGGAAACTTAACTCTAATCTAATATCCGGTTTGAGCCAAATTACATCAATTGGCAATTACCTAAAATGCTTGAGCCTAAGGTCTCAAGTAGTTTCCTCCACTCATATAACTCACTCTCACACGTTATGAGTATTAGATGTGGGATTGTGTTTGGGATTATTACTACTTCCTAAAGTTATTGGTTGTTATTAGGAAAAAATAGCCTAACAACTTTTTGGCTTGCCATTGTCCGTCAAAAGAATATAATCATATGTATAGTATCTTGTAGAGGAATGTCTATCCATCATGGATTATCTGCATTGGAGGAAGAAACTTCCTCTTGATTGTTGGTATGAATATCTATCATGTCAGTGTCATCTTTCTCGGGAATAGGAGCATCCTCAGTGAACTTCATTTGGAGTAACATTTAATGGATGTTGCAAAGAAATATACTCTACATCAACTGGCTTATAACTATTTTCATGTGGATCTTTTGATGCCTTTAGGATATCTTCCATGTTATGCTCCTTAACAAATAGTCCATCATGAATTCTTTTGAACATTGTCTCTATATGTTTATATAACATGTAGCCAAACTCATCTTATCAATATACCACAAAGATACAATAAATATGTAGCCAATCTCATCCTATCCATATCACACAAAGATACAATGTCTGGTTTTTATTTCAACTTGGATGTATCATCTATTGGAACTGCACAAAGGCTTAGTAACAAAATACATGTAAGTGCCAAAATAAACATCTTTTTTATACTATACTCTATCGTGATATCTCTATCAGAAATAGTGTATGGAGACAAGTTGATCACATGATAAGAAATGTCCAAAGCTTCACCCCCAAAAGGAATTAGATAGTTTGCATCAAATACTTGGCACTTCGACTCTCTTATTGAAAGTCATGTTCATCCACTCTGCAACGGTAATTAACTTTGGAATCTATGGTGGAATCTTCTAATGTCTACTCCCATGGGATCTACAATACATATCAAATTATCCCATGTACTCTCAATCATTGTCGTTGTTTGTGCACTTTAGCTTCTTTCTTGTTTGCCTCTCTATATGTGCATACCAAGGACCCGATCCTTCCTCTTTTGGGCATATACATGTTGCTTCTTAGAACAATCATCAATAAAGGTGACAACCTTTAAAAGACTACATATATTTGTGTGAACTAGTTTTATGCCTTCATGGAAGGTGGGTTACTTTTGAATGTAACTCTCTATTACTTTCCAATCAGTAAATGAATATGCATTGTTCTATATTTTCTTTCTTTATATCAGAAAGATGATTCCTTTTGATTAAGGTGTGCAAACCCTTCTCCTTCATATGGTTTAGTCTCATATTCTACAACTCAATTTAATTGTCATTATTGCACTTCTTCCCTTGAGTCACAAGGGAAGTACCCTTTGTGAGCTTCCATTTTCCATCAATAATGGCCTTCATCATCAAGCTTTCCCATAGATATTAGGTTCAAATTCATATCATGAGCATGCCTCACATCTTTTAGCTTCAAAAAGATTCCAGTGGGATTCTGCAGAATGACATCGCCCCAGTTAATGATATTAGGCATGGAATTGCCGCCAACTTACCAATTCTAAGAATGCCAACATCACCAGAAGTATAAGATTTATAGAAACTCGTATTGGAGGTTACATGTAGGTATGAACAATTGTCAACTAACTAGCATTACATCCACCACATCATTATCACTCACAATAAGAAATCGTGCTCAACAACAACGACATCAACATTGTCATCATCAATGTTCTTTTCTTGATTTCTCTTTTTTTCTCTCTTTAGAGTGGGAAGTAATATTTCTTAATATATCATTTCTTTCTGAAATAGTAACATTCGAAATATTGTATTTGGAATTGGACTTGCTTCTATTTTGATTTCATCCTTTATCATTTCTGAATTCAGTTCTCATTCTATTTATGTGACTAGAACCTCTGACTATGATGAAGAACCTTGAGATTTTCTTCTCATCCCATCACTCAAAACACCAGCCTTGATGATCTCCAAGGAAATAACTTCATTAGGTGTCGAATTAATATGAGAGATTCAAAATTACTCCCATATATCTAGAAGAGTAGCAAGTTCTAGCAGGCTTAGATCTTCATCTTTGAAATCTATTCTGATGATGAAAAGATAGTGGATAATTCCTTGATTTTTTTATATGATTTGGAACAAAAGTGTCATCCTTGAAATTTAATTGTGTCTATTTCCTAAGTACAAAAAACTTGTTGTTCCTAATCTTTGAAGCATACAAGTTCTCTAACATAGAGCAAAGTATCCGTGCTTGAATCGTATTTTGTATTTGATTATACATATTGTCATCCACAAAATGCTAGATAAATCCACGCACTTGCTCAAACTTCAATTATTTGTCACTCTTAGATTCATGTTTCTTTGTGGCAAAAACTAGATGTGCTTAATCTTCACAAATAACAAGTCTTTAATCTTATTTGTCCATGAATCGTAGTTGGTCATGTTCAGAATGATCTTCATATTGATGGTGTACTTCATCTTCTCAACCATGTTTCTTTGATATCACTTTGTTGAGGATGTATTCTTAGTATATATAAAATCATGAAAAAAAACAAAATTGATAGAAAATCGTGCACTTATGTCAAATCCAACTTTAGTTATACTCAAGGATAATTTCTAACCAAAGAAAAATCAACCACATATGTTCAAAGAAATTTTAATGTGAAAAACACTCAATGTTAGGGCAAATGATCATGGAGTTGATCGCAATCCAAAATCAAGCATTATAACTAAAAATTATAACCCATGAGGTGCTTACATCAAGCTTACCTGCTCTACAATGGCAAAAGTCATCAAAACATAGCTAGTTAAATGCAACTCGTCACTAGGATTGCCAGCGGATTGATATATGGGAACTATATGATCCGACAAATATAAAGACATGAATGTGCTCCAGTCTTTGATCACATACTAAGACAAGCCAATGAGAAACTTCTTCTCTTCTTCGTACCATCTTTCTCTCTTAATTTTTTTCTTGAGTTGGATGCCTTTGAAGAGGGGCCAAGGGTTCTTTACATAGAAGTGGGATGACAGAATATGGAACTTTCAAGTTCTAAATCGCATAGGATTAAGATTAGAGCTCGTATTCCCAAAAGAAATTCCTCTCCTTATCAAATTATGATCAAGTACAAATATGACCACTCATTGTCTTTGTCTTATTTAAGGAACCCCACCCAAAAGTAATGACCCTTTTGGGATGATGAATACAAAATAAGGTGTGATAATGGACGTGTTCGGTTGGTTTGATGGATAAAGAATGAATAAGTATTGTACATAAAGATACAATATATGATGTAATAACAATGTGACTAGGGTAGCTTATCTGTAAATAATGTCACTTTATCCCGAGATAACATATGTGCTATCTTGCATCCAAACATATGTGCCATCACACCTAGGAAAAACTCCTTCCCATTTAGTATGCTCCAAAGTTTTACTATCACACTTTGGAAGAACTCCTTTCTCCAAAAGTTAATGATTTCATCTAAAATAGATATGCATTGGAACTTTAGGGACTAAATTACATCATATCTTATGAATCAAACTTTAGCTCGATCTATGAATTTGCCATATTTCGATCCTTTCAGATGAAGGGGATAAAGGTGTCCGACTTATATGAATTTTGAAATACTCCATCCTCTCATTACTTAATTGCACATTATGATTATAATGATAAATCAATCAAGAGCATCCTAGATACAACCTTTCGTGGTAGTTAATAGAGGCCATAGTTAGTTGGGATAGCCCATTAAAGCATGTTTACAAATGACATATAAATATATAGATATATATTATGCAATTTTACAAGTACATGTATGTGTGTGTATAATATTTATCGTAGTGTTTCCTGTGAGGTGGAGAGCTTTATTCTTAGAAAAACAATACGGATTTTATGAGATGTTAGTTTTCATGAGACTTTCTTTAAAGCCATATAATTTCTCATATATGTTATTTTTCTACAATATATCTTATGAGTTTATATAATATTCTATCAAACAAATGGCTCCAATTGAGTTGACGTAATGAAACCGAGAGTCTCCACTTAATTTAAAATCTCTCGTAAATTTGTTTATACATATACCTATGTGCATGGAATTTTTCTGTATTGCATGCTAAAAAAATGTCATGTATTGTTACGCGGATATAAAATATGTATCTATCTTATACTTTAAAGCTGAGTTTTTCCCGGACTTCTTGACAGGTGGACCATCTCTCTGCCAACTTTCGTTCCCTCCTATGCTTAGTTTGTCCCTCCCTCAAACATTCTCTTCTTTCTAAAATGGGGTTAAATGTCGAGCGGACATTTGACCATTAGAATAAAATAGCCAATAGCATTGAATTTTAGCGAAAATTGGAGGATATGTGGAACATTAATAGAAGATATAATCCATAAGATTGTGTTTTCAAAATCCAAATAGCAAAAAAATAGGGATTACAGCACCTGTGTATTGTAACACCGATTATAGCAGAGGATCATCTCTGCCCTCCCTCTACGCTCTCTTCTCCCTGACCTCTTCCCGAGCTTTTCTGAAGCCCACTTCTATACTCTGCTTCTGACAATATTACCCTTCACGTTTCCCCCTTCAGCTTATTATATTCAAGGTTAATGTAATTAGATTTTAATTTGGTGAACCTATGCAATTACATTGGATTTTAATTTGGTCTCAATTGAGAAACCAAATGACATTGGAGGGAAAGTTCGGAATTCCTAAATTTGAAACAAGGTGCGACTTGGATGGAAGTTTAATACCACATCCAGTGTTCCTAAACTTTTGGTAGGCTTATATATGAGTTCATACCCCAAGCTCTTGTAGCAATAGTAGAGAGGAGGAATGGAGGACCACACACGCACATGCGCTCTGTTCTGCTTCGTCTCCGACACCAGCTCCTTCTCGGCTTCAGAATCCGAAGAGGTACCCGTGGAGGGGGTTTTCAGAAGGTGAAAAGTCATGCTCTAGGTCTTCGTATACCCTCCACAAGCCATCACTTCACTCGCAAGAAAACTCTCACGCCGCTTTTGCTCTATGTTTTTCCCCAACGCATCGGTGACCTACGTTTCTTCTTCTTCTCAGTTGCAAGTTCTCTAAGGTACAATCGAGAATGATCTCGTCAGTGTGCACGAATGCAAATCGTGTGTCGTCGTATCCTGGGAGCGGATCGCCAGTACCCTTCGCACCAGTGTTGTGGGGGTGATATCATCTCTAAGGACAATGCATTTCATGGATGCTTTGGTGATCTCCTATTTAATCAATTTATTGTTTTATTTGTCGTAATTTGTTTATTGCATTGCCTTTCCTGGATCTCTCCTTAATATGATTTACAAATGATTATTTTGGTTCATGTGTACATATTGTAATTCCTATATGAATCGGGTGTGTATGTTTTTAATCTTATTAATCTATAATGCATTGATTCGTATTGATCTTGGAATTCACTAGTTAATGTATGCTTTAATGATCATGTTTCTAACAATCTTAGAGAGGATATCCAGAACTGGATTTAGAATCATATCAGAAACCATATTTAAATCAAGTATGGATATGACCGGTATGCCTGAAAAATTCGGTGGTCAAAATTTCAAGCATTGGCAACAATGCATGAAAATCTGATTAACCATTATAGGGTTAATTTTGATGCTTGAAACTGAATGCTCTATGGTGGAAAAGGAAAATCCATCACCCAATAGCCATAGGGCGCAATCTGTATGGAAGGAACGTGATCTTATATATTATGATTGAATCCTGTTGGCTCTGTCTAACACGTTGTTTGACGTATATTGTTCATCCATGCAGACTGCGAAGGGACTATGGGAAGAACTGGATCGGAAGTATAACACCAAGGATCTCGGTATTGAGAAATACTTCGTCGTCAAGTTCTTAAAGTTTTTCATGGCCGAAGGAAGTCCATTTCTGAGCAGGCACATGAGTTTTTACTCCTGTTCCATGGTCTAGAAGATGTTGAGATGAAACCTCTTGAGAAGTTTCAAGTCATGTGCATCATAGAAAAAATCTCCATGTCTTGAGAAGACTTCAGTATGATCCTGAAATACATAAAGGAGGAAGTTTCTTTAGATGACTTGATGATGGCAATTGTCATAGAGGAGGAATCTAGGAAATAAAAGCATGCGGTTCATGTTGATGTTCAGGCTAAGGTAAATTTCATGACCTCAAGGGAAAAGATAAGAAGGGGAAGGGTAATAACTACAATAAAATGAAACAAAATAGCAAGATCTAGAAAAGAAAAAGAATAAACCCTTACGGTATTGTAATCAGGTTGGTTATTGGAAGAAGGATTGTTCGTCCTTAAATGCTCAACCTAAGGTTGTAGATGGGAGTCCACAAGTGAATATGATCACTACGGGACTTGGAGCTAGCGGGGGGTATGTCTTTGTAAAACTTGAACTATACCATATCCATGATCCAAATGAGTGGCTTGAGGATACGGGAGCCAATGTACATATATATTATGACCGAACTATTTTCTTCCTATCATACTTGATGTAGCGGGACTGTGAAGATGGGGAACGATTATGCAGCTAGGGTGCTGGAGTCAGGACGGTCACCTTGAGGTTCTCCTCTGGACGTGTCTGGACTTTGCACAGGATGATGCAAGTCCTTGACGTGAAGAAGAATGTCTTATTTATCTCTATCTTTGTTAGAAATAATTTTGAATTGAATTTTAAATGTAATAAAGTTGTCATTCTGAGATATGGTATTTTTATGGAAAAGGCTATTTGGCAGATTTTGATTTGTTGTTTAGAATTAAATGTGATTCAGTGAATGTTTTAAGTTCTGAATATTCTGATTCTGTGTCTCATGTTGTTAATAATATAGAATCTTGTGATTTGTGGCATGGTAGATTGGGACACGTGAATCTGAATTCAATTAAAAGAATGACGAATTTAGAGTTGATCCCTAAACACACTATTGATAAAACTAAAAAATGTGAAATTTCTGTGCAAGCGAAGACACCTAGGAAGTCTTTTTAGTTTGTCTCTAGAGATAGCACGATCTTGGATCTAGTGCTCACAGATATCTGTAAGTTTAATGGTGTATTGACCAAAGACAATAAGAAATACTTTATCACCTTTATAAATGATGGCAATAGATACTACTATATATATCTAATGAAAATCTAGGATGAAGCCTTAGAAAAATTTCGTATATTTAAAAATGAGGTTGAGACACAAATAGGAAAAGTGCTTAAACACCTTAGGTCAAATAGATGGGGTGGATATATTTCTAGCTTGTTTGATGAACAATGCAAACTTTCCAGCATAGTTCATGAAGTTACTGCTCCATATTCACCACAATCAAATGGGATAGCAGAACGACAAAAAAGGACCTTAACTAACATGATCAATGCTCTCTTACATAGTTCTAGGCTTCCAGCCTATATGTGTGGAGAGTCCTTGAATACGCTTGCTATATTCTGAATAGGGTTCCTCTAAGATATATGGAAAAGTATCCTTATGAATTGTAGAGAAATAGGAAACCGAGCTCAAGATATCTCAAAGTGTGGGGTTGTCTCTCTAAGATGTTAGTCCCATAACACAAAAGAAAGAAGCTGGGTCCTAAAATTGTTGATGTGGTCTTCTTGAGTTACTTGGAAAATAGCTATGTATATAGGTTCTTGGTAATTCGATCTGAGATACTAGGCATAGATGTCAAAATTATTGTTGAACTTTGTGATGCTACTTTCTTTGAGGATGTCTTCCATATAAAGACTAGGATCCCTCAAAATCTCATCAATGATGTTGCCTCCACATCAGGATCCATTCCAGATCAACTGAAAAGGATAAAAAATGTGGAGGATGAGACTCAACCTGAACCCAATGACCTTTCAGAAGAAATTGAGCCAAGGAAGAGTAAACGACCATGGGTAGTCAAGGATCTTGGTAGTGACTTTGTTGTCTACCAGATCGAGGGTGACCCATCAAGTTACAAGGAAGCCATGGATTCATCTGAAGCAAAACAATAAAAGGAAGCTGCCAAATCTGAGATGGATTATATTATGGCTAATGGAACTCGAAAACAGATTGATTTACCCAAAAGATGCTCTATCATAGGGTGCAAATGGGTATTTAAGAGAAAGTTTAGGTCTAACGGATCAATTGAAAAGTATAAAGCCATATTAGTTGCTATAAAAGGAAGGTATCGATTATTTTGATACATATTCTCCTGTGACTAGGATGACCACAATCCGGATGCTCATAACATTGACATATGTATATGATCTCTCTATCCACCAAATAGATGTGAAGACTGCCTTCTTCCATGGCGATCTTGAGGAGGAGATCTGTATGGATCAATCTGATGGGCTTGTGACTCTTGAGAATGAGAAAAAAGTTTGCAAGCTTGTTAAATTCCTTTATGGATTGAAAGAATCACTAAAGCAGTGGCATGAAAAAATTGACAAAATTATTTTGCAATGTGGCTTTAAGTTCCATGAATCCGACAAATATGTGTATTCCAAGGTGAAAGGTAATGAGTGTATTGTCTTGTACTCGTATGTTGATGACATACTATTGTTTGGATCACATGTGAGGATTATTAATAAGACTAAAGCATTCTTGAGCAGCAAGTTTGAGATGGACATGTGTGTTACTAATGTGATCTTGGGTCTCAAACTAACAAGGTCAGTTAATGGGATTGTAGTTTCTCAATCTCACTATGTTGAGAAGGTACTTGAGAAATTTGATATCAAGATTGCAAAGACATAAGTACTCATTTTGATTCATCCAAAACGTTGTTTAAGAACAATAGTGGAGTACATGTGACTCATCTAAGGTATTAACAAGTCATAGGAAGATTAATGTATCTTGTAAATTGCACGAGACCTGATATTTCATTCTCGGTTGCAAAGCTTATTGATACACTAGATGTCCTGACCGTACTCATTGGAAGGCTCTGGATCAAGTACTAAAGTACTTGAAGGGAATTATTTCCCTTAGTTTACAATACGGTAGACATCCATCTATTCTAGAAGGATATAATGATGCAAGCTGGATAGGGAAAATAGAGGAGTCTAGGAGTAATGGTGTTACTGGGTATGTCTTTACCCTTGGAGACGGTGTAGTCTCCTGGAGATCTGTAAAGCAGACTATTCTAGCCCGGTCTATCTTTGAGGCTAAGTTGTGTGCTTTGGACACCACTAGAATTGACATTAAATGACCAAGGAACTTCTTTATGAAATTCCCATGGTAGGTCAGCCAGTTCATGCGATCTCGACACTGTGGTAACATTACCACAATTTCGAAGATTAAGAATTCAAAGTTTAATCAGAAAATAATGACACATTCAAATAAAACCTAAGACGTTAAGAGAATTGGTGTCTCGAGGGGTGTTGGCTGTGGATTTTGTAGGATCCAAAGACAACACAACGGAACCCTTGACTAAGGAACTTGATATATCTTTAGTCCTAAATTCTAGGCTTGGGATGAGACTGAGACCCATTGGGAGTTCCTCTACAATAGCAACCCAGCCTATCTGAGTAGAGATCCCATAAAGTAGATTTAATGTGGTAATAACAAGCTAGTTGGCACTATTATTTTTAATGCTTATATGTGAGAGTCTTATCCCTAAAAGCATGAGTGTCATTTAAGCTGCAAGTTTAGGAAGGGTGTAGGCTCTGAATGGGTTCAAGCTAGGGTGGAGCATTGGCCAGGACCGGCCCGGCCCGCACCAGCCCGACCCAAGCCCAAGCCCACTGCCTAAATGGGCGGGCCTGGGCTGCCATTTTGGCCCATTTATAAAATCGGGTCGGGCTCGGGCTCGCATGTGCCTAGCCCAGCAGCCCACGGGGCGGCCTGATTTCATACCCACATCCAGGCCCGGCCGGCCAGGCCGCCTGTAGGCCCGCAGCCCTCCCCCCTAATTCCCAACTCCCTCCAACCCGTGGGCCCCTTAATTCGATTACCCTCCTTACGTGCTACGCCCCTCTCGCCCTAGCCGCTAGCCCTAATTCCCACCCGACCCTCATGCAGTTGTCTCTCCCTCCCATCTCCACCTCCTCGCTCGGCCGCTCCAGCATCCAGCCTCCACCCCTCTGGCCCAGTGGCCCTCCCCTCCGTGACTGCCTGCGAGCGGCTCCAGCATCCAACCGCCTGCCATTACTGCCGCCACCTCCCAGTCGCAGACTCGTAGGCTCCAACGGGCCAGCGACGCGACGCCACCTCCCAGGCTCCCGCAACGCCGCCCGCCGCTCCCACCCGGGAGTCCCTCCCCCACCGATCCCTCCCTCCCTCTCTGCACTCCACGGCTCCGCCTACGGGTCTCCCTTCCGTCCTCCCTCGACCCACCGCCTGGTGGCCCGTCAACCGGCTCTCCCTCCCTCGCCTACAAACGTGAGTTCTGCTGGATTCATGGGCCGGCCCGACCCAGGCCTGACCCATCATAAGTCGGGATGGGCTCAGGCTTGGGCCCAACTGCTGATGAAATAACAGGCCTGGGCCCGGCCCGTGGGCCCGATTTTTTAAATGGGACTGGGCTGGGCTAGGTTGGGCCCGGCCCGAGCCCGGCCCATGCTCCACCCTAGTTCAAGCCTTTGGGCAGGATGTTAGCAGTGCATCCTTAGAGAAAATCACTTACGTGAGTGTTCTGTGGGCCGTAGTTAAAAGAAGAAGGTCTTTCCTGAACACACTCATAAAAATAGGATAAGGGTGCATGGTCTTTAAGAGCACCAACCTTGAAGATTGTACCAAGAATAACACTTTGTTGTTTCTACCATATACTTTAACACGAAGGTATGAAGTTCAAGACGTAGTTCAATTCATTCATGTTTGGATGAAAATAGTAAACTCTGGTAGAGGTTCAAATCGGAAGGTATCTTCACTGAAAGCAAAGTTTAGCGCCCAAAAGATGTCTTTGAATCTTTTCTTTAAATTGATTAATTCATGGGAGATTGGTGTATTCAAAGTTAATGTGATTAGATTTTAATTTGGTGAACCTTTACAATTACATTTGATTTTAATTTGGTCTCAATTTGGAAATCAAATGACATTGGAGGGAAAGGTGGGAATTCATAAAATTGAAACAAGGTGTGGTTTGGATGGAAGTTTAGTACCATATCTAGTATTTCTAAACTTTTTATGGGTTTATATATGAATTCACATCCCAAGCTCTTGTAGCAATAGTATAGAGGAGGAATGGAGGACTACACGCACGCGCCTTCCGCTCCGCTCCGTCTCCGACACTGGCTCGGGCTCGGGCTCGGGCTCGGGAGAGTTAATTCGGATCTAAGATCTTGATATTTTTGCTACGAGTTTCATTAGTGGGTCGAATAAATTAATTCTACGAACTAATAGTGATTCGATCGTAATAAGGGAATTCGACTCGACTCCAACGGTTCTGATCTAGTTGATGTTTCAGAATCCGAAGAGGTACCCATTGGGGGATGTTTTTGGAAGATGAAAAGTTGTACCCTAGGTCTTCTTATACCCTCTCTCTAGATGTAGTTTTCTTCACTTACAAGAAAACTCTCATGTCGCTTTTACTTTCTGTTTTCCCCCATCGCATATGCGACATGTGTCTCTTCTTCTTGGCTGCAAGTTCTCTGAGGTACAATTGAGGATGATCTCATCAGTGTGTGCGGATGCATATCGTGTGCCGTCGTATCTTGGGAGTGGATCGTCAGTACCCTTTGTACTGGTATTGTGGGGGCGATATCCTCTCTAAGGATAGTCAATTTCATGGATGCTTCGGTGATTTCTTATCTAATCTATTTATTATTTTGTTTGTCACAATTTGTTTATCGCATTGCCTTTCCCGGATCTCGTCCTAATATGATTTACAAATGATTATTTTGGTTCATCCGTACATATTGTAATTCCTATATGAATCGGATATGCATGTTTTTAATCTTGTTAATATGTAATGCATTGATTCGTATTGATCATGGAATTCACTGGTTAATGTATGCTTTAATGATCATGTTTCCAACACATCTTTCCATATGTCTTCATCCTCTTCATACACAATCTCTGATCATGCATTCCCTCCTCTCCCATGATAAGGATGACCCCTCTCCTTGTCATCTCTACTTTTCTTCGATCTTCTCTTTCCACACACATCCTTCTCCCTCTCCCATTTCCTCCTCCCTCATTCCCTTGGCAACCATGTAGAAGGTGGAAGCACCATACATCAGCATACCTTGACTTCTTCCGCCATTATATGTTTCAGCTCTAGTGAGATGTGCCACTCACATTGCACGCCCACGAACTTGGAGGTAGACCTGCAGGAGGTCTTGGAGAAAGTCCTCTACAAGTCACGGTGGAGTAGAGTCCAGTTCAAGGTAATGTTGTGGTTTCTCCCTCTTCTTGATTTAGTTGCATAAGAAAAAAAGACGATGAACCTACATAAGGTGCTGGAATGCATCGCCTTCAACAACATTTAAAGGCCGTAGAGTCTTGCTTGCAGAGGAAGGAGATGGTGGCCTACCAATGACGATCTCCATAAGGTGAGCTTGCAAGGCAACACTGAATTGCAAGGCTTCTTCCTCTTTTATAGTGACGATGGTGTGAGTTTCTTGCTGCAATTGGGGTGGATACGAGGCATGGAGGCATGGAAGGAGGAGGAGATCCTCCTCAAGATAAAAGGAGATGTGCATGAGGTTGGATTGCAGTAGATGTGCGTCGTCCCGATGAATATTGAATAGGAAGGAGCATGAGGAAGGGTGTCGTTTTCGTAGGATAAGCAGGCACATGGTGAAGGACAAGCAGGTGAATAGGAAGGAGCACGAGCAAGGGTGCCGTTTTCGTAGGATAAGCATGCGCATGGTGAAGGACAAGCAGGTGTTGTAACAACAGAAAATCCAGTCTAGGAAAACAGATTGTGGACCAAGAAAGTTGCCTCCAATAAAAAATAGATACAACATTATCGTTGGATAAAGAAATGGCAAAAAAGAATATTAGTACGATACATGCTATATATATATATATATATATATATATATATCTAAAACATAATTAAAGATATGTCCAAAGGGGATTCATCCTTTTTATATATTGTCTACGACTGTACCTCAAGTAATGATGTTATCATTTATTTTTGTTAGAAATGAGACACTAGACATACTAGATCTTACTTGATTTAGAAACGTGTAAAATGATTTAATTGGAATGCAAGTGAGATAAGCAGTGTTAGGTTGGAACTTGGATTTCTATAATGTGTGTAGATATGTTAGACATGTTACTTATGATAATAGACGTGTACCAATAAATAGTAGATTGTAGAAAATATATTTAGGGATATTTACACCAATAACCATGAGTAATTTCGTAATTACCCCAGGAACCCTCTATAATCACGAATTACATACAAGACCTTGAATAACCGCTCCGTTTTACACCCATAACCTTCCATTAGTTTAGTTCATTAACTAAACCAGATGGCTGAGTTAATCTAACCCAATACGTGATCTAACAGCCGAGATTAATCAAAAAAAAGAAAGAAAGGAGAGGAGGAGGCAGATTCAATCCTGGAGCTTGCAGCAGGAGGTGGGGTTTTTCACAGAGGGCGACGAGCAGCAACGAGGGTAGGTGGGCAGAGCTGCGTGCAAGAGGGAGATCCTACCTGAGGCAGACTTGCGGGCGGGGGCTCCGACCTGAGGCGGGGGTGGGGGGAGAAGGGGTGACGGCTCGACCTAGGCTTGCAGGCGCAGACGGGTGGCACGATCTGGGGCTTGCATTTGGAGGCGCACGTGTGTGGGAGGGGTGAAGAATATTGACAATCCTGAAGCGCATCACAGAAGCGTGACGATCGTATCTCATACGATCGGGGCGACTAGTCGCACATCGAGATGCAGCGGACTTTAAAAATTTTATAAACGATGAACCCACATGATCACAAGAAAATTTCTTGGATCGTTTCATCAAATCACAAAGTATTAGGAATACCTCTCGAAGCGTGGTTGCGATCACGAGATCTCTAAAGCAAGAGATCCTCCTGTCTCAAGTCCGATCCACGGAGACAGCACTTGCGGGCGCGATGATGAGACGCGTGACTCCCGCAATCCTCGACGAAGATCCAAGCCTCGAATCTCCTAATTTTGTCAAACGAAATCCACCGTCTTCCTCTAGAGCAAGCAGCCCCAAAGAAGAAGGAGATCCTCGAGTAGTCGATGGCGAAGGCGAGAACTTCTCTCTTTCTCAACAAAGGTGGTCGGCCACCTTGTAGAGAGGGAGAGAGAGAGGACGAGAATGAGAGGGAGAGAGAGAAGTAGAGTAGGCGTCTACTTGATGTACTCCTCAAGAGCTAGGGTTGCCCTTCCTTATATACTAGTTTGGGATCCAATGGATCTCAATCCATGGCTCATATAGATTCAACGGCTATTGTCATCCAAGAGCCATCCAACGGCTATGATTGTTGTTGGTTAAAAACCAACAACATTAATTTATATTAAATTAAATATATGTTGAATCATTATCAACACAATTTAATTCACATAAAATAATTATTAAGAGATAATATGATAACAAAAAAGAGAGGCAACAAACCACCCTAAAATATAGGGGGCGTCACCTATGACTAAGTCATAGGTGACGCCACCTTTATTTTGGTGGTATTTTTTGTCTCCTTTTATTTATCTTATTATTTCTTAATTAATTGCAATAACTACTATTGCAATAATATCCACCAAATTAATTCCAGATTAATTTGTGAATATTTCAATCATGCCATTGAAAAATATGTGAATCATATTCACATCCCAAACTAATTTGTAAATTACATTTCCAATTAATTAACTAATGTAGATCCAATCCACATTAATAATTAACAAATGCTATTTACAATATTTCTCTCTCTCTGATATATTATAAATCCCATTTATAATATACGTAGATATTCTGGATATCACTATCTACGATCTACTTATCCTTAATAATTAAATCTCATTTAATTATCTTGGACAATCATTCTCACAACATGAATCTCATTCATATTGTACTTGATAATTAAATCTCATTTAATCATCAAGACCTTCTTGCTTGGATACTAAATTCATCACAAGAATTATTCTTGAACTCCTTCAAGAATAATATGCCTTCTCCGCAGATACTTGGAGATAGGGACAGGGCGATTGTATTGTTCCACGTATAGTGACTTGGATGTTGAGATCTCATCTCAAATCCAGATCTAACGGACCTCCCACATATGCTTGATTAAATCAAGTCTGTATACTTAATCTTCTCATTGCATCTGAATCACATTCAGATCAATGTCCAACACTTGGACTAAGATCAAGTTACTTCTCTACTGAGAGGAGTCATTAAAATCCAGACCTGTTTCATCACTCCCTCGGACTGGAAGCGTCATGGTTATACAATCGTTTATGATCACATCACCCTCATGTATTCCCAATACCTGTACATCCTGCATACTGGAAGACCAATGATTAACCTGGAGATATAGATCAATTTTTACACTGTCTTCTTCAGGATTTCATCACCAAGTTTCTTAATATTGGTCATTGGGATTTGGTATCGATCATATGCTTTCCCAAAGCATACATTATACCTTCAAATTCTTGTCATGCTTCCAAAGCACGACGACCATGCATGGAATTTGATCGGTCCCAATACCTCATGAGTGAGCTCATGTCTTCCGGTTCATAACTGAACCTGTATGATTCCTTTTAAGAGATCGTATTACTCATATGCCCTTAAATACACACCAGCTCGCCAGTGTATAAACCTTGGTTAGGTCATCAACCTACTGGTCTGCCAAATGTACACACTCAGACATATAGTAACACATCTGTCTCTGGTCGGAGGATGTGTGCCTATGCTGTGACAGTATTCAACATAGGACTTAGGTTATCTCGATCTCGCTAAGTCAACCTATTGACTTAACTAATCTGACACCTCCGAATCACTATTCCCATGCAGAGGACCTGCATCAAGAGGTCGGTCAGATATCAGCCTATGTGAGAAAGGATTGTCATCTCCTACTCAGGCTGGAGATCATCTCTTAATAATCATTTGACGGTGCTTGATGAGTCCTCTATCCAACTCTTTAGATATTCATCCAAACACCAGACTCTATGATTCAATTATTGAATCAACAGCTATATGATCATCAAGATGGACATGGTACATAACCCTAATTGTACAGAGGGACCTATTATGTAAATTATTTATTCTTCATTTCAAATCAGGGAATGATATGTGCAATAACATTTATTGCATAATGGCTCGCCGTGGGCTCGCATGTCCAACAATCTCCCACTATCCCAAAGAGTCATTAATGAGCTAATCATTTAAACCCACATTCATGTGACAATCATAGGCTTTTTAGAAAATAGCTAGGTAAGCTGATCAGTCACTCTGTTCCCGTGAGACTACTCCAAGTCCTTTTTCGGCACTTGCATATCCCCAGTAACAGTGCTCGCATCTAATGCGAATTTTGCATCTTATGCAACCAATACTCAATCTTGTCAGTCATAGTGTCCTTGACACTCCAGCTCAAAAATTATTATTATAACCAGTATGTAATTTCTATTATCCTTATCAGAATACCCTTATTCCTGTAGATCTCTATCTCCTAAGGTATTCGTAGTTAAGACCTTTTAGATTTCCATCTATAAAGTTTTAATTTCTTGAAGATAAGACTTAGAGATCACTATCTCTAAATCCTTGTCATCTTTGAAGATATTATTATTACTGCAATCAAGTGTTCTATCTCCATAGTAGGATTAGTAACAGTGTACTACTCCCACTGCATGGCAGACATCTGGTTTTTGTACACATCTAGCATACTTTCAGCTTCTCATAACTGATGCACAAAAAAGGCAACCAGTTTTAGCATTTACTTCCTCAACTCTTTGAGGTGCTATCCCTTTAGATATGTCAGTACCAAATCTTCAGGTAATAAAGCCTTTCTTAGAATTTCCAGAAAATGGAACATGTCCAAGGTTTACTACAAATGTGACAGTCCCGATATCCTCTTCTTTTTGTTTCTGAACAACTTCAGAACTAAGATCCAGAGGTATCCTTGAGATCATATCTCAAGGTATGGAATAGCCAGATCACAAAATACTTATTATTACTATCCTTATATCATCCCAAATGATTAGGATATAATCTTCATTTAGCACGATGAACACAATGGCACTCCCACTAAGCTTCACACGGTTCATCAAGATTCTATTTGAAATCATAACATTTATAATTTCATCAAATCTTATGTTCCAACTACAAGAAGCTTATTTGAGTCCAAAGATGGAGTTCTTTAGCTAGCATATCTTGCATTCCTCAACCATGAAGCCCTGGGGCTACTTCATGTGAATATCCTCAAAGAGGTATTCATAGAGGAATACAATCTTGATTCACATCTTGAAGATGCCATAGTCAAATTGTGTAGCTAGGGTTAGCAATATTCTGATGGATTTAAGCATGGTCACTGAAAAGCAAGCCTCATCGCAAGCGATGTCTTCTCTTTGGTGTGTAGCTCGTGGCTACGGACCGTGCTTTGAAGGTCTCTACCTTCTCATCAGGTTTCCTCTTTCTATTGAAGATCCATTTACACCTTAATGGGTCTTACCCTTATAGGTGGATCCTCGAGGGTCCATATACAACACTTGTATATGAAGTCTACATTAGACCTTTATTGCTAACATCCATCTTTCCATGTCATGATCCTCAAGAGCTTCATCAAATGAAGTCTGGATCATTGTCAGACATAACTGACACATGGAATACATCTTCAAACTCATTTGAAGAGGTATTAGTGTTTCATCTTTAATTGTCCCTTTTAGTTTCCGATTTCAGGAGCTTCATTATCTTCTAAAGATTAAATGAGTTCCTACACTTCATTTTCATCTTGATTATCAAGAGAGTCATCCTATAAGAATCATATTCTCAAAGATGAGATCTTTTAAGAGTCTCAAGGTCATAAAGTAGGTATCCAATACCATCCTTTATTTTCCTAATGAAGTAGCGCTCTCAAGTGCTAGATTCCAGCTTACATGCATGGAACCTTATTAAGGATATATATTGTAGTCTCTACTACACATATATACCTAGAAACTAAGGGATAATTATGCTAAAATTAATCATTGATCAAATCATGTCACACATGATCCAATTGTATCTCCTTACAACAACATTTAGTTTAGGTGTGTTAAGAGGATTGAGATAGAAATGATATTCATATCTTCATAAGGCATTCTTTGAATTCATCTAATAGGTACTTGCTACATTGGTTAGATCAAATTCATTTAATCTTCCTTCAAACTTTGGTTCTAAACCAAAATTATGAAATCTTTGAACATTTCAAAGGTTTCTCAGGTGAAGAGAATAAATCTCATATCATACATAATCATCAATAGATATCACATATCCATAATGTTTACTACGATATAGATGATTCACATACATCAATATGTATGAGATCCCGAATACCTTGACATCTTACACCTTTCCTAAGAGAATGGTGTATTGGACATTCTTCGAATACAATATTCGCAAGTATGCAAGATTTGAAATTTTAAACATTCTAAAGTTTCACATCTTACTAGTCTATTGATCTCATCAGCAAACATGTGTCCAAAGCTTGATGCCAAATCATTATCAAATGATCTTCATCCTCCTATTGATCTTATAAAGGTTTTGATTTTCAATATTAGAAATCTTAATGAACCATTCATTAATTTGCTAATTTTGTGGAGTCCACTAGATATTAGATTACTATCTAAAATATATCCATCATAACTCTTTATGACAGTTCTATCTCAGAATTCGTGTTTATTTCCAACATTTGGAAACAAACAATGAGTGTATTCTAACATCTAGGTCGTAGAGACATTCTCTAAGACTAAGGGCTCTCCCACTAAGAATATGAAGTCCATCTATCCAACATAGACTGTTGCAACAATTACATCAATATCCATGTAGATGGCTATTAAACCTTAAGATCAAATTTCTAATCTTCTAATATAGATACATATGCAACCATTTGCAAATGTCATTAGAAGATTGGGATATAATTATCAGACTTTATCTTATGAAATAAGTAAGTCAAAGTCAATGATTATATGTAGATTATTCTGATGCTCTATCTGAGTCCTTCACTAAGGATTTTAGACAGACTTGATAGTCATATTATCAACACATCAACTTATTGCAGTATTGGCATTCATCCAACTCTTTGGATGTCATATGGAAGTCACAGAAGTACAATCAACTCTTTGACTTTCCTTCTCACATGGGTCCGACCCACGCTTCCACTGTGCTCTCTTCATCTATAAACAACCATTGTTCAAGATAAAGAATTTCTTATGTTGAATTCAAAAGATTTCAATACAAGAGCACTTCAACATTTACACATGCTTCATTAAATTCATACAAAATGATTATTATGAAGCTTCATGAATGACTAGAGTATAGACAATAGAATGATGACACTCATCATATGTACATACATCTTAACTCTTATATACTTTGGTTCAGGTAGGTATTCAAACATTTTGAATACATCATCTCTTTCGAGCCACCATTCTGCATAATGCAGAGAACCATGTCATTCATGATTAAATGTCTAGAGCACATATGTATGCCAGAACATCTTCTTAGATTTTATAAGGATTATTTTGTTATTTTAACAATTGCGATCATCATCGACATGCCACTTCCAAAGTACACTCGATGAAAGACCAAGACTATAGAGACATACAAACCCTAAGGTGATGTCTTATTATCTTATTTAATTGTCATTCCTCATTATGTTGAGGAAACTTGCACATTGCAACCACATACATTATGTGTCCAATTGCAAGTATAATATCTGGATCATGAGTCCAATCCATGATATTTTACTGGTTATTATTGAGTATAACATTGAGTGGGTTTAATGAAGGATTATCTGAAATAAGAAATTTGCATAAAGGGTATATATATTATATATACTTATTTTACTTTGATTTAGGAATTTTTATATCAAAGTTGTCTTGCCTTGTCAACAATGAAAGTCCATTCCCTTAATCACTTTCAAAGTAAGAGATATTCTTACCATTATATCTCTAGCAAGATCTGAGATCTCCTTTCCTATCTTTGTCACATCCCAATAATATGAGAACCTACGACTCCGATAAAAAGAAGCGGGAACACATTCCACCTTGCAAGTCCAAACTTGCATCTCCCAATTCGGTCTTTAATACCCGGGCCCACCACCCCCTAAGGTGATGTTGACCCGTCACTAATTGAACCAACCGTCAACAGGCTTTAATACTCGCTATACGCAATCCAATATCGCCTCAATCATATGAGGACCCGATATTGGGGTCACTACGTATACGACCTTACTCTTTCGAGAAGAAAAGAATCCGATCCAAATAATTGTATATAAGATCTGTCACTTCGGACAAGCGTCTTCTATATACAACTCTTGGCGACGAAATTCTTTGCCTTGACGGGAGACCATGGATGTCACTTATGTAATCCTCCACCTCTTATTCAAATTGAAATAATTAATTATCGTGAATCATATTCTCATAATTAACTCTTCCAAGGAAAATACACATCTATTCATAATAAAGTGTTTTAATAGGATATAATTAATTTAATCACATTAAGTTAACTATCAATCCTATTATCAATTAACAAACTTTGAATTTTACTTGAATAGTAGGTATAATCTCAAAGTACATATTATTTCGAATTTTAATAATTAGAAAAATACACTTTGATTTCTCTGGTATTATCGAGTCCCTACCCGCTGTCATGGCCACTACCGGCAAGAGTGGGACGAACCACATACGTTGCAACCCGCTACCCCAATGCTCTCCGACTAGACACCATATCCACCTCAGGAAAGGATAATGCCAGATAGATCATCATGTACTTTGAGATGCTCATCGGTCATTCAACCGAAATTATACCATATAATATATATCAAAATAATTTTGATTATATTATAAGGAGATTTGCTAAAAAATCCCCAATCATATTCAAGCAAGAGGCTTTTGCATGTAAAAGTTGTCCTACAACTATTGTAGGATGACCTAGAGTTTTGTATGCAAACAACGTTTGTTGATGATTGCAAATTAACCAATGATCAAGATCAACTATCTTATCATTATGGTTAGTGGGATGTCATTCAAGGAATTGATTATCAACTTTAAATATTTAACAAATACTTATCAATAATCAATTTCATAAAATTAACAATTAATTTTCATCATATTAATTTGAATGACTATCATAAGGTTCATGATCAAATTTGTCAATTTCCAGCAGTGACCCCCAATCACTAAAATTGGCTTATCTTGATCAATTTAAATCCAAAATTCGCAAAATCAGTTTTCTAATATTGCTAACTTGATTTAGAACAGAACTCAAGTGATAATTTACGCATTTAGAGGCATGTTAAAACCGTAATTGACAAATTAATCACGTTCAGTTTTGCTGTTCCCGCAACAGTGAATACATGCTTATTCAAAAGACCATATCTTGAGCAAATTAAATCCAAATTTAGTAAACTCAGATCCTATGGTTTCCTTATTTAATGAGAATTAAAATCCAATTGAATATTTCATGTTTAAACAATTTAAACAGTGCCGAAAAAAATCAATTAGACAGAGATGCGAAAATTCAAATGCGCTAAAACTTTCGCGACTCTTTCAAACCCAAGTCGTCCTAGGTTCACGGATCATATCCAAAACCTTTTCCGACCTAAGGTTCTGATACCACTTGAAGGATATTGAGAATCTTCAAGCGTATCACGGAAGTGTGACGATCGTATCTCATACGATCGGGACGACTAGTCGTGAGATGCAGCGGACTTTAAAAAATTTTATAAATGATGAAACCACATGATCACAAGAATATTTCTTGGATCGTATCATCAAACCACAAAATATTAGGAATACCTCTTGAAGTACGGTTGTGATCACGAGATCTCTAAAGCAAGAGATCCTCCTGTCTCAAGTCCGATCCACCGGAGACATCACTTGCGGGCATGATGATGAGACGCGTGACTCCTGCAATTCTCGACGAAGATCCAAGCCTCGAATCTCCTGATTTCGTCCAACGAAATCCGTCATCTTCCTCTAGAGAAAGCAGCCCCAAAGAAGAAGGAGATCCTCGAGTAGTCGATGGCGAAGGCGAGAACTTCTCTCTTTCTCAACAAAGGTGGTCGGCCACCTTGTAGAGAGGAAGAGAGAGAGAGGATGAGAATGAGAGGGAGAGAGAGAAGTAGAGTAGGCGTCTACTTAATGTACTCCTTAAGGGCTATGGTTGCCCTTCCTTATATACTAGTTTAGGATCCAATGGATCTCAATCCATGGCTCATATGGATCCAACGGCTATTGTCATCCAAGAGCCATCCAACAGCTATGATTATTGTTGGTTAAAAACCAACAACATAATTTATATTAAATTAAATATATGTTGAATCATTATCGACACAATTTAGTTCACACAAATTAATTACTAAGAGATAATATGATAACAAAAAAGAGAGACAACAAACCACCCTAAAATATAGGGGGCGTCACCTATGACTAAGTCATAGGTGACACCACCTTTATTTTGGTGGTAGTTTTTGTCTCCTTTTATTTTATCTTATTATTTCTCAATTAATTGCAATAACTATTATAGCAATAATATCCACCAAATTAATTCTAGATTAATTTGTGTATATTTTAATCATGCCATTGAAAAATATGTGAATCATATTAACATCCCACACTAATTTGTAAATTACATTTCCAATTAATTAACTAATGTAGATCCAATCCACATTAATAATTAACAAATGCTATTTACAATATTTCTCTCTCTCTCTCTGATATATTATAAATCCCATTTGTAATATACACATATATTCTGGATATCACTATCCACGATCTGCTTATCCTTGATAATTAAATCTCATTTAATTATCTTGGACAATCATTCTCACAACATGAATCTCATTCATAT
The DNA here is from genome assembly GCA_037367405.1 of Ottelia alismoides. NCBI lineage: Eukaryota > Viridiplantae > Streptophyta > Magnoliopsida > Alismatales > Hydrocharitaceae > Ottelia > Ottelia alismoides. The sequence goes on along the minus strand of JAZKJV010003941.1, from coordinate 31,345 downwards.
TGTACTTGATTATTAAATCTCATTTAATCATCAAGACCTTCTTGCTTGGATACTAAATTCATCACAGGAATTATTCTTGAACTCCTTCAAGAATAATGTGCCTTCTCCGCAGATACTTGGAGATAGGGACATGGCGATTGTATTGTTCCACGTATAGTGACTTGGATGTTGAGATCTCATCTCAAATTCAGATCTAACGGACCTCCCACATATGCTTGATTAAATCAAGTCCGTATACTTAATCTTCTCATTACATCTGAATCACATTCAGATCAATGTCCAACACTTGGACTAAGATCAAGTTACTTCTCTACTGAGAGGAGTCACTAAAATCCAGACCTGTTTCATCACTCCCTCGGACTGGAAGCGTCATGGTTATACAATCGTTTATGATCACATCACCCTCAGGTATTCCCAATACTTGCACATCCTGCATACTGGAAGACCAATGATCAACCTGAAGATATAGATCAATTTTTACACTGTCTTCTTCAGGGTTTGATCACCAAGTTTCTCAATCTTGGTTATTGGGATTTGGTATCGATCATATGCTTTCCCAAAGCATATATCATACCTTCAAATTCTTGTCATGCTTCCAAAGCACGATGACCATGCATGGAATTTGATCGGTCCCAATACCTCATGAGTGAGATCATGTCTTCCGGTTCATAAGGGAACATGTATGATCCCTTTTGAGAGATCGTATTACTCATATGCCCTTACATGCACACCAGCTCGCCAGTGTATAGACCTTGGTTAGGTCATCAACCTACTGGTCTGCCAAATGTACACACTCAGACATATAGTAACACATCTGTCTCTGGTCAGTGGATGTGTGCCTATGCTGTGACAGTATTCAACATAGGACTTAGGTTATCTCGATCTCGCTAAGTCAACCCATTGACTTAACTAATCTGACACCTCCGAATCACTATTCCCATGCAGAGGACCTGCATCAAGAGGTCGGTCAGATATCAGCCTATGTGAGAAAGGATTGCCATCTCTTACTCAGGTTGGAGATCATCTCTTAATAATCATTTGACGGTGCTTGATGAGTCCTCTATCCAACTCTTTAGATATTCATCCAAACACCAGCCTCTATGATTCAATTATTGAATCAACAGCTATATGATCATCAAGATGGCCATGGTACATAACCCTAACTGTACAGAGGACCTATTATGCAAATTATTTATTCTTCATTTCAGATCAGGGAATGATATGTGCAATAACATTTATTGCATAATGGCTCGTTGTGGGCTTGTATGTCCAATAGGGGGGACCTGGGCTTGCAGACAGGGGGGAGCTGCGGCTCAACTGCTTGGGCTAGCAGGCAAAGGTGTGGGTGGGGGGTGGGGGGAGGGGTGGGGGGCTCAGACTTGGGCCGTGGTGGGCCACGGGTGGGGGCTCCGGTCGGAGTCGGCCTTGCGAGCGGGCGGGCCTTCGACCTGGGGGGAGGAAAGGGGGCTCGACCTGGGGTTGCAGGGGGAGGAGGGGGTGGGGGAGGGTCGGGGCCTCGACCTGGGGTTGCAGGCGGAGGATGGGGGGGGCTTGCAAGGGGATGCGGAGCGACCGACGGGCGGGCGCTCCGACCTGGGGTGGGGGTGTTGCTTGGAGGACGAAGGGGGGAAGGAGGAGGAAGGGGACAATTGTCTTACTTGTAAATAATTAAAAGTTAAAGGGTATAAAATATAAAATACTTGATGGATACTGTCATAGTTGAGATGAAATTGGATGGAAATTAACACGGAGTTTTGGGTGTAGGAGTTAAGCATTACTCAAGGTATTATATGTAATTTGTGATTATCGAGAGTTTTTGGGGTAATTACGAAATTACTCAATGTTATGGGTGTAAATATCCCATATATTTATATAGACAATTGTGTATTCTTAAATCATAGATATATGTGTTTGAATTAGCAAAAGTGTTCATTTGTGTGCTTAGGTATTACGATCAGATCATTATAAGGTGATGCACTAACAAATCTAATGTATTTAGATTTTAAGAGAAATGGTACTACTATGTATAAATAAAGAATTTTATCATATGAGTGCATAAGTGTGTAGCTTAGTTAGTTTGTCGTGATTGTTGGTTTATTTATGTGCAGGTGTGTAGAACATGTGAAATGGAATTCAAATAATAATGCGTCAGTTTTTTGCTAATTCAAGCAAGTTGATATGACGAATAGAGGATTCGTTAATGTCGACCCGACGAGTTTTACCAGATGGTGATAAGTTGTAGTGGTTCTTGAGGGCCATCATCTACGCAGTCAAGGATCTCACATACAGCTTAACTGACTGGTCAAAAAGCTACATGATCTTGACATATTTGATAAATCTTCAAATGATCATGAACGATGGAGTCTTCAATATGTAAATGAAAAATTCATAATCTAAAATTGGTGCACGTTGAAAACTACATTTCTTTGAAAATTTCTGGTCAAGAGAATCTGGGTTTTAGTGGTAATTTGAAAGTGATGTTGTGACATTCGAATATTTAAAGATAATTGCATCAGATTTCATGTCATTAAGAAAACTATGCTAGCAATTATATAGGACTTAAATATTCGTTGCGTTAATTGTCGATAACAAATGTTCAAGAACCTGATGATGCTATCGGAGATAAAGTAAGATTTGAAGACTTAACGATGCTTCAAGTGTGGATAGCCACCCAAATGGCTTCGCCAACTCTACTTAATCCACTATCAATGTTATAAAAGGTATGTTTCACAAATCTTGAGATTAAATTTCAGATAGTTCATTTAACTCCACTATCAATGTTGCAAAGGTATGATTCACAAATCTCAAGACTAGATTTTAGATATTTGATTCATCATCCAAAAAGGTAGGCGTACAGTTGATATTGAAAAAAAAGATAGGAACATAACTGATATTGTAGTATCTAAGATGAACGCGACTGTAAAAAACCTACTTCAAAACAAGGAAAAAAACATTCTATTTATTATGTGTTAATTGGATGGAGAGATTATTTAAAAGAAGTGGGGCTTTAAAAAAGCAAATAAAATATTATTGGCCCTTCAATTCTCTCCAATAACACAACACTAAAATATTTTAAAAGGTGTATCCTATAGCTAAGTAAAAAAAAGAATCCGATATTGTGATATTTTGGAACATAATTTATCAATATTACCTTAATTATCAACGGTTGTTATTTTCACCCATAAAATAAAATGAAATAACATTGCCAAGGAGTCAACATGTCGCATTATATTTTTAAGGATACTTTTATTACTATGTTACTTTACCATGTAACATTTCATGATATAATTGTAACTAAACCAATCATACTTATTAATGTATATATATGATCAAATTATCCCTAAAAAACTAGATATGACTACGAATAATTTGGTTTGTCCTCTTATACTAAAAACGATCATGTTTATCTATTTTTCATGTGCTTGATAATCTAAATCCATGCTCCAAAGGATCATTTTTTGTCAATCTAACATCTAATCAAATTGATATGTTCATTTGGGATGCACTTACTTAATGAAATCTAAATAGAGTCTTTATATTTTGCTGTTTTGGATAGAATACTTTACACCTTCCATTTGAAAAAAAAATAGAAAGTTGTTGCAATGGGTTTATATCTTAGGGTTGAGTCGTTTAAATATCTTTTTTAGAAAATGTAGTGTAAGTCCGTGTGCAACTTAGCCACTCCAATTATTATTTATACATTATAAACTATTTCAAATTCTTTTATCCGACTAACCTTTTAGTAATGGGTGTGTGGTCCAAGATTAATAGTTGCTTGAGTAATTTTTTTATATAAACTACTCCATACCTTAATTTGTTATCTTGATTTTGGAATCTTATTCTTAACACGATCTTTTCAGAACTTAATGTCATTATTAGGTCTACAAAACAAAGTCATGCGATCAGTTGCAAATAATGGCATTTGGAGTGGACAATAAAGCATTTATTTCTCTTTCATTACCGGATGGATGTGTCAAGAGTAGCATTGGATTGAGTTACTTCTCATGTTCATTCTATTTTATTCCTTAGTTGCTTATATTGATTTTATAATCACATATTCCATTAACGTTTTCTTCCCAACCATCCCCTCTAGATTAAACTTGACCATAGTAAGAGGTAAATTTACACGGTATGATTTGAGATAATGAATATGAAGATTTTAGCACAAGCTCGCAACTATTTTACAATGTATTTCGAAGATAAATTTAGACTTTAAAGCTAAGTTGAATGCAATCTATTCTTATAATTTAAAAATATTTTATGCAGATATATGTTTTCCTCGCTTTTTGTTAATTGGGTTAATAAGCGAAAATATATATGTATTTTTTGTCAATCGAGTTAATAAGCTAAAATATATCTACAGATATTCTATTTCGTCTTCCGACCCTCGTTATCTTTTCTCTCCTACAACAGTAATTTTCTAATCTCAATTCAAAAATAACATCATCTCTTCTATTGAATGCTATTTTTTGGACCTGCCATATTCCTTCATTGGCTTTCAATAGACTTCAGAGTTAGCCCAACCAAGGAAACAATGTGTACTTCCTATTCGCTACGATGCATGATTATACATACTAGTGAATATTTATGTCAGCATATCTATTTGTATTGTTCGCACGTATATTTTTTTGTTATAAAATATGGGGCATATATTACAAATAAAGAGCCTCAACTATGCATCAAAGTCCTAGTCATGGGCTCCATTTTTAAAACATAACGAAGATGGATTTGATATGGATTTGATATTTTTTTGTTCCAAATTCTGATTGTTGCAAGCTCATCTTTTTTTTTAACCAAATGCAAGCCTTCGTAAGTTTCCATAACCCTTTTATATTGACGAGAAACTCTAAAGTTAAAAATTTAGCACCCTTGTTATTACATTTCAAAATATGAGTATCACAATTGAAAATCTAGGCGTAGATTAGTCCCTTTTTGTAATTTATTCTAAATATGGGTAAACATGCATGCCGTGTGTATGTATTATTTCACAATGCATATGTATGAGATTGCATATATTCATACATATGTTACTGCACTTGCTATATATGCATTCAAGCAAGATGTATGCATGCAAGCAATAATATTTCTATATGTCGACATATATTTTATGTGTGCATTGAGATTCTAACATAACTTTCCTCTCATTGGGTCAAATTTAAATCAATCTAAAAGCAGGATACCATCATCAGTCGTATTTACCACCTTGATTTGATAATGATTGCATCATCAACTTAAGGTCACATTGCCACTAAAATTGAGTTATATTGTCAAATTAACTTTGTAGGCATACTAATCATCTATTGAAGACATCAACACTTCTAAATCTAATTGTGTAACAACCTCAAACATAACCTGACATTCAATATTCACAAAGTGTGAGAGTGAGTTACACGAATGCGGCATTACTACTCGATAACTTGAGTTTAAGCATTTTCATTTTGGAGTTAAGTATGACGAATCACTATAAATCCAAGCTATAAATAGGTTTGTAGCGAAAGGCTTCAACCAAAAGAAGAGTGCTAGCTTTGATGAAATATTATCTCACATGGTGAAGATGCCATCAATTAGAATTATGATTTTTATCACTTATGCCCTACTTTACTTTTGCAACATCAATTATGTCCCTCTCTTTTTTGTAATATCAATTGCACTCATGTCTTCTTACAAAAGGGAAGAACTGTGAATTGTGTAAGAAGTCATGGGCACCACTTATATTACAAAAAAGGGAGGGGCATAATTGATAATGTAGAAGATAAGAAGGGCAAAATTGATAAAAATACTTAGAATGATTCTTAGTTTAGCCACCAATTGTATTTTGGAGATTGGATAGATGGATGTGAAGATTGCCTTCCTCCATGGTGATCTTAAGGAGGAAATCTACATGGCACAATCATAGAGTTTTGTAAATAAAGGAAAAGAAAAATCATGTGTGGACTAAACTATGCTCCTAGGTAGTGGCATAAGAATTTTAAGTCTTTCATAGATGAGCACAACTACATAAAAATACTACTTTAGGTCATTTTGTTTTCATCAAGAAACTCCCAAGTAATGATTTCATGATTGTGTCAGTTTATGGCGTTGGCATTCTCATTGTTGGTAGTAATACCTTGAGAATTTCAAGTTTGAAGGAGGAATGAGCATTTCTTTGCTATGACGGACGTGGGATTAACTAATCAGATTTTGGACTTTAAGATTGTTCATTACAGAAAGTCCAAGAGACTTTAGTTATTTTAGACGTGTATTGAGTAAGTACTTTAGAGATTCAACATGGATAAGGCCAAGCACATGAGTAGCCCTCACGGAGCACACTTCGTGTTAAACACTAAGCATATTCCCATGATAGAAGAAAAAAAGGACATGGAGATGATTCATTATCATGGTATGTATTATATTAGTATATCTCTTTTTATTATAGTTGTCAACAAGTTCATCTGAAATCCATGAAATGAGTATTGGAATGCAGTTAAATGGATCCCAAGATATCTCCCTAGCACCAGCAATACATGTCTTTTTTTGAAAAATAGAGAAGGTGTTTCTTCTGGGCTACACAAACTTTGATTTGTAAGACGACAATATGGGTAGAAGATTTCTAGTTTTTTTATGACATATATGTGTAGTGTTTACGAAAATCAAGTTTGCAGGAGTATATGCCATTGTCCACTATAAAGTTAGAATTCATTGCCGCTACAAAAGTCAGCAACGAATTGTAGCATATGAAGAAGTTCATACATGGACTTAATTTCCTTCAAAATAAGTATAACCTTTATTGTTACATTCAAAGTGTAATTCATCTTACCAAGAACTTTACATTTCAGTCGAAATTTAAAAACATTAATGTTAAATATTATTATATACATGATATGTTAGAATCGAAGCAGCTTGTACTTGATAATCTACACTTATGATAATAGTGTTAATATTATGAAAAAGACTTTGGAGACTAGGAAGTTTGAGAGCTGTAGTTCCATTGCAAATTTGGAGCAGTGCCCATATCATCGCAGAGGGAGATTTTTCAGGTAGGGATCTCAACTTGCAAATATGACAATGAATAGTCCTATTTGCATGGGATCCTAATTTGATAACGAGATGAGTTTCTTTGGGAATAAGAGTTCTCTAATGTTGTTCCTATGGGATTTAGAACTTGAAGGGTCCATATCTCTCACTCCCATCCCCGTAAAGAATCATTGCCACCCCTTCAAAGGAACTAAGTGAAGAGAGCAATCAAAGAGAAAAATAGAGTAAGATAAAAAGAAGTTGTTCATTAGCTTGTCTTGATGCGTGATCAGAGTCCGAAACCCATTCTTGTCATTTGATTTGTGGACTCACACATTGAAGGCCTTAATCCGTCGAAAATAGTCTGCCTTAAACTATCTCTACTTTGATGATATGCACAATTATAAAGAGGGTATGCTTTGTGTAAGCCCTTCAAGGATGACAAAGTTATAGTGCTCGATTTTGAGTTGCGATCAACTCCAGGAGTTTTGCTCACATATTTAGAGTTTTCCACATTAAAAATCTTCATGCATTTTTAGTTGATTTTTCTGTGGCTGGATATTGCCTGTGATTATGTTGACATATCGTAATTGATTCACTTATTAACTTTACCCATGATTCGATCCATATGGGAAATATATCCACAAAACCTAATCCTGTGAATGGTCCACCTTATTCACCTATCGTTATATGAATGCATATTATATGATTTTTAATCATAATATTATATTTATATTATCTAAATACACTTTCATCTAAATCACTTCATAATACACTAAACAATGATTGGATCTACATTTACATCAGATCTTCATTCGATCCTATTCATATTTTTATATATGCCAATATTCTATATTTATTTGATTTATATTCATTATTATGATTGGATCTACAATTACATCAGATCTTCATTCGATCCTATTCGTATTTTTATATATGCCAATATTCTATATTTATTTGATTCATATTCATTATTTGATGAATATCCATTTTGTAAATCGGTTAGTTTACAATATCCATAGTTGCATTCGATATTTGATAAGATGAATATGCATATGAAAATATCCATATCAAAATCATATTTAATTCGATTTCATCCATATTGATAACTGATTGGCTGGGAATTTCTTTCATGCATAGATAGCTTTGGCATCAGATATCACTGTAAATTCATTAAAAACAAAATCTTTTCCTATATTTAATGCATAGAAGTGAATATACTTGTTTATGAATGGATTAGCTAATTATATAATTATATCATAGTAGTTAACATCCTTAAACCCTAACAGAGAATTCTAGAACCCTTCACCTCTCCTCACTCTCCACCTTCATCTCCAGAGCTCCATTCCTCTCCCATTCTCTATATACAAACATCCAATTCTCTCTCTATCTTTCTCTCTCTAGAGTTGCTCACTCGACACTATCTCCTCTCCATCTAAGAAATCGTAATCTCTCCTCCACATCATGTACCGCGCTGCAGCAAGCCTCGCTTCCAAAGCCAGGTATCTAAATCGATCTACTTTCATCTAAAATTCGGCTTTACTTGTTCTTTTGCGTGTTTTTCTCGCAAAGTTGGGATCTTTTAGGGTTCTGGTCTATCTGTGGTGCTTAATAATTTGTTGGTTGGTGTAGGATTGCTGGGAGGAGCAGGCAACTGGTGGGTGACGGGCAAAGTTCTATTTATGTTGGGTGCTTTGAAGTGTTGGGCTGTGATCGGTTGGTTTGTTTGATTGCTTTGGTATTGTGGTTTTTAGGGTTTGGCGAGTAGAGTGGAATGGAGCAGGAACTATGCAGCAAAGGAGATCAAGTTTGCCGTGGAGGCGCGTGCCCTGATGCTTAAAGGAGTGGAGGACCTAGCGGATGCTGTGAAAGTGACCATGGGGCCGAAGGTGATTGTTGCTTGTTTGACGTTTGATATCTGAGCGTTTAGTGATAGTTCTGTTTGAACTTTTGGCATTGTAAATAATTGGTGCTTATGTTCTCCTCTATGTTGTTTATGAGGAGAAAAATTTGCCCGTGCAGTAGCAGTCCGTCATATATAGTAGCAAAACTTTTTTTTTCTGTTATCAACTGTAGCAAAGTCGTCTCTTGAAGAAGTGGCTTTGATCTCAAACCCCCCTGAAAGGCTGCTTTGGTCATGCTTCACAATAGCCACGGGTAGAGAGCTGCCTCTTGAAGTGATAAATCAAAGTTGTCTTTTCAAAGGGTGGCTTTGTTATGGTGAAAAAAAGTCTTGCAACTGTGCACAATGAATTGTGTTTTCCTACTACCATACACGAATTTTCCTCTTCTTTATGATGTTTTTGAGGATTTAGTTACCTATTTCAAAAATGGGCTTATAAAGATATAAGCATTGAGTTTTTGCTATAATTTGAGTGTTAGTACTGTTGTTAGATGCTTGTGTTTGAGCATTTAACCCGAAGTTCTTCCACTATGAAGATTTAACATGTGTGTTAGATTTCATGTTTCTTTTGAGGTAGGTGTTTGGACATTTTGGTTCTCCATCTGAATTCTGGGCACATGGAAGTTTTAGCTTTGCATCTGATTTTTATGTGTTTTGGTGTATCTGAGCATTTGGGTTCTCTATATGCATATCAGGAATGTAAGCGTTGGGTTTACTTCTCTGCATTTTGAAGTGTCTGAGCAATTGTGTTCTCTATTTGAATTCTGGGGATGTAACGGATTTATGTTTTTTTGTTTGTGATTTTGAGGCTTTTGAACATTTTTGTTCTCTATTCGAATTCTGGGCATATAAAAGGTTCTGGCTTTATGCTTACTTTTGTGTGTTTATGAGGTGTTCGGGCATTTTGGTTCTCCATCTGAATTTTGAGCATGTAATGTTTAGAGGTCTGTATTTGCTTTTCCCCGATGGTAGTTGTTATTAGTTGATGCTTAATTTTGAGTTTTCAGGCATTCTATTTGAATTTTGTGAATGCAAATGTTTTAAGCTTTCTGCATGTTTTTTTTTGTTTTTTAGATGTCATGAATTGTTCCACTCTAATTTATGGTCCAAGAAGTATTTCTCTTCCAACACTCTACCTGTAGAAGCAGGTTTTTAATATTTCTGTTGAGATAAATGTTACATAATTGAACTCATTATGACAATAATAAGAACAACCAAGCCTTTTCCCACTTCCAGTTTCTTGACAAGATTTCTTCGGTCTTCCATGTTCTCTTAAAAGCATTTCTTCCAACTATTGACAATTTCGAAGTGGGCACCAAATGGCTTCCAAACCATTTTGAATGAGTTTTTTTCTTTTCATTTTATCTGTATTGGTACCTCGTCAACATCTTGTCCGATACTCTCATTGCACATTGGTCCCTTTCTTAATGGCCACACATTTGCATGAGCATTTCATTTTAGCTGGACATAGAAAAAAAATAATAAAGTATTTTTTAAAAAAGGGATATGGGTGTGGACCCAAGGTGGGGTTAAAGTTACAGGGATCAGTTCTTAGAAAGAGCCATGGCCAACAGAATTACATTCTCGAGTAGAATCTTTCTTGTTTGGAGACCACCCCATTAAAGCAGCATATTATTTTTAAATATTAATAGAAGTGATATAGAGCATAAAAGTGGCAAAGCCACAAGGCCTTTCAACCAAGTCATCTTCATGAGCGATTGCATTTCTTATAATTTTACCGAAATGCAATCACTCAAATTATGAGCGATTGCATTTCTTATAATTTTATATGGAGTTTAGTATGAGTTATCTCTACTACTCATCTTTTGACTTCCAAAAAAAATGTGAGCCTACCTTATTCTAGCTTTTGTCTTCTAATATTGTTGGAGTGATTCAACTTAGGCTTTGAAGAGTTGTTTTCATGAATATAGACTATAATAAACATGCCGTTACTTGTTTGTCTGTGTTGGTTATATCATGCAGTTTGTTTTGATCCTTAAAGAGAATACCCATGGTTATCATTTATTTATGTTATGATGATTCCGAGTTTCGTTGTGATTTTCTGTTCTGACAAGGCATTCTTTTCTGATAATAGGGTCGAAATGTTGTGTTGGAGCAAAGCTTTGGTGCACCAAAGGTAACAAAGGACGGGGTAACTGTTGCCAAAAACATTGAATTTAAGGACAGGGTGAAGAACATGGGTGCTAGCCTAGTAAAGCAGGTAGCTAATGCTACGAATGACACTGCTGGTGATGGTATGCTTATCTCTATGTTGCTTTGTTTATTTTCACATGATGTTTGGGTAAAGTGCTGATTCCAATGGATCATCTGTGGCAGGAACAACATGTGCAACGGTCCTAACTCGAGCTATATTTGCCGAAGGGTGTAAGTCAGTTGCAGCTGGGATGAATGCGATGGATTTGAGGCGTGGGATCACAATGGCAGTGGATGCAGTTGTGACGAGCTTGAAAAGCAAAGCCCGGATGATCAGCACTTCAGAAGAGATAGCACAGGTCTGTGGGGTTTCTAAAGAATTGGCGCACATCTCATTTTGGCTAGGACGTCTCTTGTTAGAGGTTAAGCCATCAGTCTTTGCAACTTCATCTCTTCTAGGTTGGAACAATTTCCTCAAATGGTGAAAGGGAAATTGGGGAGTTGATTGCAAAGGCTATGGAGAAAGTTGGCAAGGAAGGAGTCATCACAATCTCCGTAAGTTCAGTTTCATTAGTTTTCTTGTGCTTTATCATATACCATTTGAAGCCCAAATTATTCAATACAACGAACTTTCATGTGTTTTTTTGACCAGTATTAACTTATCGATCTTGGGTTTTTGTTATTTTGCATCAATACTTCTTATAAGCAAAGAAAAACTTTATTTTTAGTGGAATGAACAGTGCTGGTGCAAGCATCTATGCTTGTTTGTTTCCATTTTCAACAGGAAGGTTATGGCCAAATTGATCGTTTCCGGTTTCTCTGTACAGGATGGAAAAACTCTGTATAATGAGCTGGAGGTTGTTGAGGGTATGAAACTTGATAGAGGTTATATTTCTCCTTACTTTATAACCAACCAAAAGAACCAGAAATGTGTAAGTATTGCTTCTTTTCCTCAATCATGGCTTCAAATTTCAGCAAAATTCGGTCGAATTTATGTCGAATATCGATATCATGTCGAAATCGAAATTCGACCGAAATGGCCGAAATGACCGAAATATAGGGCCCCTAGTGCAAAAAATGACCGAAATTTCAGTCGAACTTCGACCGAAATTCCGTTCGGTCGATCATCGAAATGATGACCGAAACCGACATTGAGGGCCTTGTCCTCAATAAACGTGGTGATTGTATTTTAATATTTCTAGGTGACTGTTCTTGTTTGTAGGAACTTGAAGATCCTTTGATTCTAATCCATGAGAAGAAAATCTCAAGTGTTCATGCCATCGTAAAAGTATTGGAACTGGCTTTACAGGTAGATTGTCTTCTTTTATATTTGTATTTCCCTCATGAATCTTGACCATTATCTTCTAATCGTTTTTATATGCTTCTTATACTTCTCAGAAACAAAGACCTCTTTTAATTATTGCCGAGGACGTTGACAGCGATGCCCTTGCAACTCTCGTTCTCAATAAGCTCCGTGCTGGGATTAAGGTTTGATGAGTCAATTTATCTTTTTTTAAATGCTTTACCTGGATGTTATTATTATTTGTTATTACATGTAGGTTTGTGCTATAAAAGCACCTGGGTTTGGAGAAAATAGAAAATCCAATTTGCATGATCTTGCTATACTTACCGGTGGAGACGTGAGTTCTTAACTTGAATCTTGAAGCTTTCATGATTATGATGTATCTCATGTCACTAACAACTGGCTTCCATCTTTGGTTCCTCCTGCAGGTTATTACTGAGGAACTTGGCATGAATCTTGAGAAGATTCAACCAGAAATGCTCGGAACCTGCAAAAAGGTGAATAATTGTTATGCTTAATGTTGGATGGAAAAATGATCTATTGATTTATGAAACTCTAGAGTTCTCTTTTACAGAGGAGAGTCCTAATGGATAAATTACATACTGTAGGTAAAAGAAATATAAAATATATAAACAATGTGAAAACATAGAAATATCTCTACACTCCCCCTCAAGATGGAGCATAGACGACGATCATGCTCAGCTTGGATCCACACTTCTAAAACGGGCCTCTAGTCAAGGCCTTGGTGAAGATATCTGCAGTCTGCTCCCTTGAACTGACATGAGAGGTTGAGATGAAGCCTCTTTGAATCATGTCACATGTATACTGGCAATCCACCTCAATATGCTTTGTCCTTTCATGAAAATCATGATTATTTGTAATAAATAGTGCAACCTAGTTGTCACACTAAAAGTGCATGGGAAGTGGTACATCAATGCCAAGGTTGATCAGGACTGATATGTACCACATCATCTCAATGATCCCCTGTGCCATAACTTTGCACTTTGATTCTACGCTTGATCTGGCAACCACTGTCTGCTTCTTGATTTTCGAGGATGCTAAAGAGCCACCAATAAATACCGCAATCCCTGAGGTAGATATTCTATCCTTAGGGCATCCTACATAGTCTGCATCTGCACAGGCTGAGAGATTAAGGGATGCTCCTCTTCTGAAAAATAGTCCTGCACCTGGAGATGACTTCAAGTACCTCAGGATCATATGAACTGCATCCATATGTACATGTATGCATTGTTCCATAAACTGGCTGACTCGAGTAATGACAAATGAGATGTCTGGTCTGGTGGTCGTAACATAGAGTAGCTTCCCAACCAATTCTATGTATCTCCTCTTATCCACTTCCTTTGTATCATCGTCGTATAGCCTAATGGTGGGGTCCATGGGAGTAGTAACAGGTTTGCACCCACTCATGCATGTAACATACTTCCTTTGGATCATCACAAGACCCTGCTGATTTCTGGTGAACTCTAATCCAAGGAAATATCGTAGAGAATCAACATCCTTGGTAGCAAATTGTTGCCCAAGGAACTCTTTAGCCCCGTTAATCCCCTGCACATCATCTCCTGTAACGATGATACCATCAACATAAATCATAGTAACAACAATATCTCTCTCGATCCTCTGGATAAATAAAGAACGATCTACATTCGACCTCGTGAATCCTTTTTCCTCTATCAAGTCCGAGAGCTTCTGGAACTCTGCTCTTGACTTTGCTTAAGGACATAGATAGCCTTGTGAACTCTACAAACTTGTTAACACTCTTCCTCAGCAACAATCCCTACTGGTTGCTGCATGTAGACTTCCTCTCGAAGATCACCATAGAGAAATGCATTCTTGACGTCAAGTTGAAATAAGGGCCAATCACGTATCACAACAATAATAAGAGGAATCCAAAGTGTAGAATGATGAACCACTGGTGAGAATGTATCCTGACAATCCACCCCATATATTTGGGTGAACCCACATGCAACAAGTCTCGCATGATAATGATCGATTGTACCATATGCTCAGTGTTTCACTATGAACACCCACTTGCAACTGGCAACAAATGCCCTAGGGGAGTAGGGACTAAGCTCTAAGTGCCACGTAATTGTAACGCATCAATTTCTTCCTCCATCACAAGACACCGCTGACTGTCTTGCATAGCCTCCTGGTAGGTTCGTGGAATCTCTACGGCAGATAAGTCTACGATAAAGCACCTGAAATCTGCCGACAAGCATGCCAAAGAAACAATGGAAGCAAGAGGGTACGTAGCACATGTATGCCTCTGCTTCCTAAGTGCAATGGGCACCTTAAGATCATCGACAACCTCCTCTACATGCTCACTTGCCTCTTGAGAATGGACTTGCTTGTCGTGTGTAGTAATCTATTGTAGAGACAAATCACCAATGCCATTATTAGAAATAATATGTTCAGGACATACTTGAGGCGTGTTGGATGACGGGGGAGGCCCATGAGCAGTAGATGTCCTGCAGACATAGAATCGTAGTAAGAACTGGGTTATGGGAATAGGTTGAGGTGGTTGTGATAGTGGAGGAACCAGAGGTGGCATTGAGATTGGCGGTGAAGGTGGTGGAGGTATGTAAACATCTTCGTCAGAATCAGATGGAGTCAAACCTATCATCTGTAGGAGAGAAATACATCATAGACTTAAAAAAGGTGACATCAACACTGACATAATATCTCCAATGGACTAGATCATAACACATGTATCCCTCCTGTGTCCTGGAATACCCCACAAAAACATACTTGATAGCTCTGGGAACAAGCTTGTCAAGGCTAGGTGACATCTAATGCATAAAGGACACATAGCCAAACATACGAGGATTGGGGGAGAACTCCTTTTGGGGAAACATAATTTAGAAAGGGATCTTCTCGCTCAAATCAGTAGAAGGCATACGACTCAGATTCACAAGATAGCAAGCGATAAGGACTGCATCATCCCAAAAGGAGTGGGGAGCACAACTTTGAATCAGAAGAGTCTGTGTCAAGGTTCAGGAAAGCGGTATGCATATGTATTCGGATAGGTCACTTAATAGCGATTAAGCGGTATACGGGGGCATATGTAGGGTATATGCGATTCTACACGATTTTCTATTTTTTACTTAAAAATAAATAAATATCTACAAAAGTGACTACAACTGAACTGAATTTTTGAATAAATGTGGTCCAACAGAAGATTTAAGAAAAATGACTTTCATGTAGAGTTCAAAATAGTACGACTAAATATCAAAATCATCAGTGATAGTATTACATGTGTTGGGATAAAAATAAAACATCTTATTGAAGGGATCCCAGGGCTCTCTTATATAGGAGAAAAGCCATGGGTTAATTACATGAGAGATACACAAAGAAAACATGAAATATAAAATAGGTACTCAGAGATATAAATAATTATCTCAACACTCCCCCTCAAGTTGGAGGATAAATATCAATCATGCTCAGCTTGGAACAACACCTCTCAATCGGACCTTTAGCCAAGGCCTTGGTGAAGATGTCTACCGTCTGATCTCCCGTGGAAATATGAGAGGTGGATATAAGCCCTTTCTGGATCATGTCTCTAGTGTAATGACAGTCCACTTCGATATGCTTTGTCCGTTCATGAAAAGCAGGGTTATTGGCAGTAAACAAAGCTGCTTGATTATCACATAGAAGTTTCATGGGAAGAGAAACCTCAACAGTAAGTTCGGTTAATACTGATCTGACCCACATCATCTCCGCACACCCTTGTGCCATGGCCCTGTATTCAGATTCCGCACTAGATCTAGCCACCACCATCTGCTTCTTGCCTTTTCCTTGAAATCAGTGAGATGCCAACAAAAATAGCAAAGGCAGAAGTAGACTTTCTATCTTTGGGACATCCTGCATAATTTGCATCTGCACATGCTGTCACATCAAGAGATGGATCCCTACTGAATATGAGGCCTGAACCAGGTGAAGCCTTTAAATATCTCAAGATCATATGAATGGCATCCATATGCACCTTCCTAGGTTGCTCCATGAACTGACTAACTTTGCTTACTGCAAAAGCAATATCTGGCCTGGTGATGGTAACGTATAACCGTATAAGAGCGTCCCAACAAGCTTCCTGTATCTTCTCCTGTCGACTTCCTCTGTGTCCTCATCATATAGCTCATACTTGTATCCATAGGTGTGGTAGCAGGTTTACACCCTGTCATACCTGTCTCAGAGAGAAGGTCCATAACAAACTTCCTCTGAGTCATTACTAGGCCATGCTGGTTCCTGGCGAATTCCGGCCCAAGGAAGTAACGAAGCTTGCCAAGGTCCTTAGTCACGAACTGTTGACCAAGAAACTCCTTGGCAGTATGAATGCCCTGCTCATCATCTCATGTAATAACAATATCATCCACATAAATAAGAATCGGCACAGTACCTCTTTGTGTCCTCTGGACAAACAACGAGTGGTCCGCAGTAGACCGAACAAGCCCCTGTCGCTCTATCAGCTCTGATAGCTTTTGGTACCAAGCTCTCGGACTCTGCTTCAGACCATAAATCACCTTATGAAGTCGGCACACCTTCCGGGACTCCCCCTCAGTATTAAATCCCGGTAGTTGTTGCATATATACTTCCTCCTGTAGATCCCCATAGAGGAATGCGTTCTTCACATCAAGTTGGTATAAAGGCCAGTCCTGTGAAACAACAACAGAGAGAAGAATGCGTAGTGTCGAGTGTCTTGCTACTGGAGAGAAGGTGTCCTGATAGTCCACACCATAGGTTTGGGTAAAGTCCCGAGCCACAAGCCTTGCCTTGTAGCGATCTACACTGCCATCTGCCCTCTGCTTAACCGTAAAAATCCATTTGTAGCTAACAATGGAGGCATCTGGAGGAGCAGAAACAATGTTCCAGGTCCCACGTGACTGTAGGTCCGCCATTTCTTCTTCCATTGCAAGGCGCCACCTGCTGTCCTGAAGTGCCTCTTGATATGTTCGTGGGATATTGACTGCCGATGATCCCACCACAAACTTCCTGTAATCTACGGAAATGTGATCCAAGGATACATGCGCAGCAAGAGGATATGTGGCACATTTGCGACGAGGTTTCTGTAGAGCAATAGGTATCTCCAGATCAGTAGCCTCATCATCCCCTGGAACCAACTCATCCTGTGTATCATGTAAATTGCCAGTGCCATCAGTACTAACAATATGTTCATGACATACCTGAGGCATGGTGGATGATGTTGACATCACATGAGCAGAGGAGCGAGTAGAAGACCTGCGAGAGTAAACATGGAGTAAAAACGTGGACTTGGTGGTAGGAGGTGGAGATGGAGATGACCGAGGGAGCATCAGAAGTAGTAGGGAAGGAGAAGATGGAGGCGGGGGAACCACCGCATCCTCTCTAGAGCCAGCATGGGACAACCTGTCACCTGTAGGAGAGAAATACATAATAGATTCAAAAAATGTAACGTCCAAAACTCACGCAGTATTTCCTTCTAATAGGGTCAAAACATCTATATCCCTTTTGGGTACGTGAATAGCCAACAAAAACACATTTGACAGCTCTAGGAGAGAGCTTGTCTCGACCTGGAGTAAAATCATGAACAAAAGCAACCGATCCGAATACCCTGGGAGGAAGAGAGAAAAGTTCTTTCTCGGGAAATGCAATCTGAAAGCGGATCTCCTCGCCAAGAATAGTGGACGGCATACGATTCACCAGGTGACAAGCGTTGAGAACCGCATCTCCCCGGAATGAATGTGGAGTATGACTGTGAATCAACAAGGTTCTTGTGACGTCAAGAAGGTCTCGATGTTTACGTTCTGTCACACCATTTTGCTGTGATGTATAATTGCAGGATGTCTGATGAACAATACCTAAAGATTTGAGAAATTCTGCTAAGCGTAATGTAGAGAATTCCAAAGCATTATCAGTACGAATGAATTTATGTTGACAGAGAAAATATTGTTCACTTCAATAAGAAAGGTCTTAATCATAGAACCTGCTTCAGACTTTTGTTTTAACAGAAAAACCCAAGAGAGTCTAGTATAATCATCCACGACAACCATATAAAACCAATGCCCCTGATGGTCAGGAACACGGCTGGGACCCTAAATGTCAAAATGAAACAACTCAAAAGACCGACGACTAGTACAACTCGGACGACTCGGAAAAGAGGAGTGATGATGTTTCCCAAGTTGACAAGCTTCACAGTCCAATGCAGTACGGGGAGATATTTGCGGAAGAATCTTTATCATCTTTTGAAGAGGCAGGTGACCAAAACGAAGATGCCATGTGACAGGAGAAACATGGCCAGAAGGAATAGAGGCTACACCAGCACAAGATGGAACAGCAAGCTTATACAATCCTCTCTGCTCATGGCCATGAGTAATCATCCTGCCAGTTAGTATGTCCTGAAACATAAGAGAAGAGGGGTCAAATATGGCACGACAGTGTAAATCTTTTGTAATTTGACTGATAGACAAAAGATTCATTTGAAAATCTGGAGCATGTAAGACGTTATGAAGACATATATAAGGCGCTAAAACAATCTCCCCCTGACCAACAATGGGTAGGCGAACTCCATTGGCAATGATCACTGATCGTCCAGGAGGAATAGATCTGTAAGATGTAAACTGCGTCCGATCGCCACACATATGATGGGATGCTCTAGAATCCATTATCCAATCTGTTCTATCAGTCATGCTATTACTGGTAAACGCATATGGAATACCTGAGAAAGTAGACAATGCTCTAGCAGTGGCTGCTGCATCTGATGGGCCTGCAGTCTGAGGCGCAGGGGTGGTCACCATTTCTCGAAGTTTCGAGACTAGATCATCAAAACATGCATCTGTAGTAGGAGCTGGTGAAGAGTCTGTCCGCTCAGCAACGCGTGCAGACGCTGGATATCCATGCTTATGAAAGCATGTATCCTCCGAGTGTCCAGGAGGATGGCAATAGGAACATGGAGCTCTCTGACGTCCTCCACCCCGGCCACGAGGGCCACGACCACAGAACTGGGACGAGCCTCCTCGGCCTTGAGAGGCGGCCATAGCCGAAAACGTCGTCTTTGACGTAGTAGTAGGCGTGGTAGTAATCCTACTCAGACGTTTGTAGACTTCCTCCATTGGTGATATGTTCTCGCCAGTTAGAAGTTGAGTACAAGCAGCATCGTACTCTGAGTCAAGGGAAGATAAGAAAACTCCAGTCATAGTGGTATTCCGATACGCCTGTTGTTGTTCCACGCTGGTAGTAATAGGCATAAAACTGTGGAGTCGTTCAAACATGCCTCTCAGATGCACGAAGTGGGCATGGAGAGGTCGACTATTCTGTTTGGTCGAGAAAATGTCTAACTGAAGTTGGAGGATCTTGCTTTCATTCTTTGCCTGACCATAAGTAGCATCCAATATATCCCACATGGCCTTTGCAGTTGGCCGATTGACAATATCATTAGCAATCTCTGTGCTAAGCATCCCAGAGAGCCAGATACGAGCATAGGCATCATCTTGCTTCCATGATGCATTTGCCCCAGTCTTGTCCGCCGGCTCCGAGTCTGTCAGAATATGCTCCTTGTTGTGGCATTGTATTAGGGTACGAAACTGCATGGACCATAACACGTAGTTGGTCCCATCCATCTTCACGATATGTGCCGGGCCCTTAAGGCTCTGGAAGAGGAGAATACATCACCTTTAATTTCTGACATTCTTCAATAGGCCAAGTCACGCGACAAGAGGGGAACAACTCAATAATAGGCTTGTCTACAACATCATAACGGGGATGAGTTGTATCTGTAGACTCATACACTCATCCCTAATGCTTTGTTTGCAGTCTAGGACCTCAAATCACGTGATAAATCAGATTATATCACGTATTTAAAATCAGTCCAGACCTTGATATGGCTGGCAAGAGGGTCACCGGGCACTTACAAGGGCCTTGGGGCCTTACGCGGGCGCCAGAGCCCCTGTGAGAAGGGCAACGACACCGAAGGAAGGGTGGGGCATCGTTACCGTGACGAGGACAACACCACCGGCCTTGGAAGGTGGCGCGGAAGGGCGCCGGAGGGCCCGCTGGAGTGTTGGGAGGGAGGCGATGTCGTGAGGGAGGTGACGCTGGGCCCGAAGAAGCGACGACACGTCGAGAGAGGGGGGGGGAGAGAGAGAGAGAGAAAGAGAGAGAGAGAGGGAGGGGGGGTAGGGGGTTGGCGGGTGAAGGGTTAGGGTACGAGAACCTCGGTCTAGGACCGTTGCTCTGATACCATGTTGGGATAAAAATGAGACATCTTATTGAAGGGATCCCAGGGCTCTCTTATATAGGAGAAAAGCCATGGGTTAATTACATGAGAGATACACAAAGAAAACATGAAATATAAAATAGGTACTCAGAGATATAATTATCTCAACAACATGATTTAATTTAATATATAAAATCAAAATAATACAACTAAAATTCAAAATTAAAGAAAAATAAAATAAAACTAAACAATTCAAGCCTCAATACAAACCTCAGCAGTAAAAAGATTGAAATTCAGAATTAATTGAAAGTACAAAACAAAAGTAAACAAAACAAAGAGCTACATTACAAGTTGAAATTCAGACCTATTCAGATCAAACTAAACATATCAAGGAACTAGAATTGAAAGCAATTGAAATTGAGACCTCACAAATAAATAAAAATAAATAGACCTCAAACCTCACTAATAAAAAATCACCGCATATATTTTCTTAAACAATTCAGACCAAGTGGACCTTAAGCGGGCGCACCGAGCACATAAATGGCCGCACAGCCTACGCATGCGGCTCGCATGTGTGCAAATGGCGTATAAAGGGGGCTTCATGTAATCGGTGCGCTGAGGAGGCCGATTAGGCATATGCGGCCTCATATGTGGCCGTACGGGCCGCTTTCATAAATATTAGTTTGTTTCATATCTAATAAATGACGGTGTTTAAGTTCTGCAATACTATTATGCTGGGATGTGTAAGCACATGATGTCTGATGTAAAATGCCAAGGAATCGAAAGAGCCGTGCAGGCTGTATTGTACATAACTCCAAGGCATTGTCAGTGCGAACAAATTTGATAGTAGCAGAAAAATATTCTTTATTTCATTAATAAATAATTGAATGACGATCATAACCTCAGACTTATTTTTTTAACAAAATATCCATGACAATGTAGAAAAATCGTCTACTACAACAAGATAAATATGTGTCCCCGATGATCATGAACAAGACTTGGACCTCAAATATATAGATGAATCAACTCAAAGAGAGAACTATTATTGTGACCCTGGCGACCCGAGAATGAGGACCGGTGATGCTTTCGTAGCTGACAAGCTTCACATTGGAAAGTAAATCAAGGAGAAAACTGAGGAAGAACGTGGCACATTTTCTGAAGGGGAAGGTACCAAATCGGAGATGCCACATAAAAGGAGAGACTTATCTTGCAGATAGAGGAAGCACCGATATAAGGAATATGGATCAGTCGATAAAGGCCTCCCTTGCTCATGGCGACATCCAGTCGCCCTGCTTGTAAGTATGCCCTGAAACACAAGGGAAGAAGGGTCAAAAATATCATGCCAATGTAGATCTTTAGTAATCTAACTGTTGACGCATATAGAGTACCTGTACCCTTTCGTTATTTTATTTTTCAGTTGTCTTCTTTATTAAATTTACCCATAGGCTACTCTCCTATAAGAGAGCCTAGGCTTATGGAATAAGACAAGCCATTCATTTTTCCCAACATGGTATCAGAGCGACGGTCCTAGACCGGAGTTCTCGAAACCCTAACCCTAAACCACCCCACCCGCTGGCCTCTCCCTCTCCTTCTCTCTCTCGATCGGCACCGCCTCGACGCCGCCTCTCCTCCTGCACGTGTAGCTGCTCCAGCGCCTCCTCCTGCGCGTGCCGCTGCTCGCGCGCCTCCTCCAGCGCGCCACGTTCTCCTGCTGTGCCACGCGCGTGCGCCTGTGCGCATCTTCCTGCGCGTGTAGCACGCCTGCGCACACGACTGTGCGCATCTTCCTGTGCGTGCGCCACGTTCTCCAGCGCACATCTGCAGTGCACATCGCATCTTCCAGCGGTGTGCGGGTGCGCATCTTGCAGCGCCTGTGGCGCACATAACACATAGCGCCTGTGCGCATAGCGACCCTGTGCGCAGCACCTGCGCATGACCGTGGGCTCCTGCGCGTGATCATCTGTGCGCCCGCCTACTGCATCTCCAGTGCACGCACCTTCTTCGCATGCATCTTCGTGATTCTTGCACGCGTAAGACCGTAGCACGCACACCTTCATGGGGATAGTTGCTTGAGGTCTACACATGCAACTAATCCCGTCTATGTCATTGTAGACGAAGCTCACCTTCTGTCAATCGCTCCAGTCTTCCATCTCCAGTATGTCAGAAAGCAAGGCTGATATCCCATCTATTGGCGCCTTTTGTGGTCCAGCGCCCATTGTCATGATGGACGGTACAAACTATGAACTGTGGGCAATGCAGTTCATGAGTATGATGAAGTCTACTGGTAAGAAGCACATTCTTACCGAACCTGAGCCTGCAGAGAAGACTGGAGTCCATGCTTCATGGGAGGCCGATGATGCATATGCCAAGGTTTGGCTATCTGGTACATTGGCTATTGAAATTGCCAATGACATCCTACATCAACCCACAGCCAAGGATATGTGGCATATTCTGGCGGCAACGTACTCTCAGGCGAAGAACGAGACAAAGATTATGCAACTTCAACATGATATATTCACAATAAAGCAGAATGGTCGTCCTTTACATTCTCTCTACACATCACTGAGAGGGATCTTCGAGAAGCTCTATAGTTTCATGCCTCTTACTGCCACGCCAGAACAACAGAAGACATACAGGAATGCGACGATGGTGGGAGTGTTCCTGGCTGCACTTGATCCAGAGTATGAGGCTGCACGATCTCAGATTTTGGCAGACTCGACTATTCCTCCCATGGAGGAAGCCTTTCATAGATTGAGTAGGATCACAGTTCCCTCAACAGCTGTGAGTCAGAATTCCTCAGCCATGGCAGCAAACAGAGGTCGCGGATTTCATCACCAGGGCCGTGGACGTGGACCTCGTGGAAGGGGTGGCCGCACTAAGCCAACATGCACATATTGTCACCGAGTTGGACACAATGAAGATACCTGCTACTCGAAGCACGGATTTCCTGCATCCGCACGAGCTGCTGAGCAGATAGAGCCCCCATCTGCTGCTACTCTGGATCAACGGTTCGACGATCTTGTTGCCCGTCTGAGGGGCATTATTCCACCATCTGGACCAACATCGACTGCAGAGAGTCATTCTGATGCCGCTGCTTCTGCCTCTGCGTCTACCATGTACTTCAGGTAGTATACTTGCACTGAACAGTAGTAGATCAGATACTTTACCATGGATTATGGACTCGGGCACTACACATCACCTATGTGGCGACCAGAGTTTGCTTTCAGGATACACTCAGATCCCTCCAGGTCGGACAGTAGTGATTGCCAATGGCACTCATTCCCCCATCACTGGTCAGGGGAGGTTAGATTGACATCTTCTATGCAGCTCAAGAACGTGCTACATGCACCTGATTTTTCAATGAATTTGTTGTCAATTAGTCATATTACGAAGGATCTACATTGTCGGGCAATTTTTGATCCATCTTCTTTGATTTTTCAGGACATCCATACGGGCAACGTGATTGGTCGTGGCTATGAGCAAGGAGGCCTCTACCGACTGAATCAGACTCCTTTTGCTGGAACCTCATCATCTTCTTCGGGACAAGTATCAACCTTATTATGGCATCTGCGTTTTGGTCATTTACCGCTTCAGAAGTTGCGTCGAGTTCTACCCTATGGTCTCTCTCACACACCTATTCAGTGTGAGGCGTGTCAGTTGGAAAGCATCACAGGTCGTCCTTTCCCAGTCGTCCAGGTCGGAGTAGTAACTCCAAGTTTGAGTTGTTTCATATCGATGTCTGGGGTGCGAGTCGTGTTCCCGATCACCAGGGACACATGTTTTATATTGTATTTGTGGATGATTTCTCTAGAGTGTCGTGGGTGTTTCTCATGAAAATAAATTCTGAAGCAGGAAATATTATTATCCATTTTCTGAATGAAATACAAAATGTTTTCTCCACATCTGTCAAGCTTGTGAGAAGTGATAATGCTTTAGAGTTGTGCACCAACATTCTGGCCAATTACTACTCCTCAAAAGGGATTATTCACCAAACATCTTGTGCTCATACATCTCAACAGAATGGCATTGCAGAAAGAAAACACCGTCACCTTCTTGATGTCACAAGATCACTTCTTATACAGAATCATGTTCCCTACTCCTACTGGGGTGATGCAGTTCTTACTGCATGTTACCTAATCAATCGTATGCCTTCGTCTGTCTTGAATGAACAGATTCCGTTTTCACTCATTCATCCTGACAAGGATCTGTTCACTCTTACTCCTCGTGTGTTTGGGTCGGTTGCATTCGTCCATCAGTTGTCGCCTGGTACTGACAAGCTCTCTCCTAGGGCTGTCAAGTGTGTCTTTGTTGGGTACCTCCAGAACTCAAAAGGGGTACAAGTGTTTTGATCCTGTGCGTCGGCGGTATATGATCAGTGCAGATGTTACATTTTTTGAATATGTTATGTATTTTTCAACATTAGGAGACAAGCAACTAACATCTATACCTCCTGATGCCATATACATGACACCACCACCTCAGATACCGACACCATCACCACCGCCACCACCACCACCGCCGCCGCCACCACCACCACCACCCCGCCACCGCTTGTCTCACCACTACCATTCCATTACATCCGCAGGCCTCCTCCAGCTCATGGTCCTGACCCGTCAACTAGCTTGCCTATGGTATGTATTGGAAAATATTAATGTTGATGGATCTGACGACATTTCTGAGCAGGATGTACTGCAGGAGCCTGATGAGAACACATATGATTTGGATGTTCCAATTGCTCTACGGAAGCCGAAGAGAAGCTATGCCAAATATCCATTATCAGCAACCGTTTCTTTGAGAGGCTATCTGGAGACTTCAGGACGATTGCTTTGGCACTTTCAGCTACAGACATTCCGCAGAATCATCATGATGCTCTGCAGGATGCTAGATGGCGGCTAGCAATGGAAGAAGAAATGGCGGCACTTCAGTCCAGAGGAACTTGGAGCTTGGTCCCTATACCTCCAGATATCAGCCCGGTGAGCTGCAAGTGGGTGTTTACAGTGAAGCACAATGCAGATGGCTCCATTGACAGGTACAAGGCACGCCTTGTTGCACGTGGCTTCACACAGACATACGGGGTGGATTACCTTGACACATTCTCGCCTGTGGCGCGTCATTCCACTCTGCGGATCTTATTATCAGTTGTAGTTGCTAGAGACTGGTCGCTTTATCAGCTGGACGTGAAGAATGCATTCCTATATGGCGAATTGCTAGAGGAAGTCTATATGCAACAACCACCTGGGTTTGCTGTTGAGGGGGAGTGTTCCAAGGTATGCAGGTTAACATAAGGCCATCTATGGCTCTAAGCAGAGTCCCAGAGCGTGGTTTCAGAAGCTTTCAGATCTTTTTGAGAAACAAGGATATAAACGCTCCAATGCTGATCATTCCTTGTTTGTACAGAAGACGGCTAGAGGTATCATTGTAATCATGGTTTATGTTGATGATATCTTGATTACAGAGATGATGAGCAGGGCATTAAGCAGGCGAAAGAAAGGCTGGGAACTGGATTTGTCACCAAGGACTGGGAGTCCTTAGATATTTTCTGGGGCTGGAGTTTGCTAGAAATCCATATGGATTAGTAATGTCGCAGAGGAAATATGTTACAGATCTATTGAGTGAGACATGTATGCTAGGGTGTCGACCTGCTACGACACCAATGGATCCCAGCATGAAGCTCTATGATGATGACACAGAAGAGGTGGACAAGAGAAGATACATAGAACTGGTAGGCAAACTACTGTATGTCACGATCACTAGACCTGATATATATCATTTGCAGTGAGTCGTGTGAGCCAGTTCATGGAGCAACCACGCCAGGCCCATATGGATGCAATACACATGATTCTGAGATATCTAAAATCATCTCCAGGTGCAGGCTTGCTATTTAAGAAGGGAAAGGAGATCTCTATCACAGCATGTGCTGATGCAGACTATGCAGGATGCCCCAAGGACAGGAAGTCCACCTCAGGATTGGCAGTCTATGTTGGAGATGCCCTAGTCTCGTGGAGGAGCAAGAAACATACAGTAGTAGCTAGATCCAGTGCTGAATCTGAATACAGGGCTATGGCGCAAGCTAGCACAGAAATGATGTGGGTGAAATCTTTACTTACAGATCTATGTCTTGATATACCACTTCCTATGATGTTGGAATGTGACAATCAGACCGCCTTGTTCATTGCAAACAACCCAGCCTTTCATGAGAGGACCAAGCATATTGAGGTTGACTGTCACTACATACGTGACATGATTCAGAAGGGGTTCATTGCTATATCTCACGTCACATCAGAGAACCAGACTGCTGATATATTCACCAAGGCATTACTTCGAGGCCCATTCCAGAAGTGTGGCGTCCAAGCTGAGCATGATTGATATCTATGCTCCATCTCGAGGGGGAGTGTTGACGCATATAGAGTACCTGTACCCTTTCGTTATTTTATTTTTCAGTTGTCTTCTTTATGTAATTTACCCATAGGCTACTCTCCTATATAAGAGAGCCTAGGGCTTATGGAATAAGACAAGCCATTCATTTTTCCCAACACTAACTAATGGACAATATTCACTGTAAATTCAGATGCATCAAACACATTATGTAATCGCATGAATGACGTCAAACTAATCTCCTCCTGTCCAACAGTAGGGGAATGTGTCCCATTTGATATGATCACTGATCTTTCAGGAGCTATCTATCTGTATGATGTAAATTATCCTTATATCCCTGCACAGATGATGGGAGGCACCATAATCCATTATGTCATGTCAGCCCTACTACAACTGCTGAGACCATAAGCGCTACCTGAGGTACTAGTCGACACAGAGGCATCCACATCTGAAGTGCTCGCGGAGTTGAAGGAAGCGATGGGAGGCATGATTTCCCTTAGGCGAGAAACTAGCTTATGAAACCTTTGATCGAAAGTGGAGGCAGGGGGATTCTCAGTTTGCTCAACAACATGAGCAGAAGCTGAAAAATCATGCATGGAGTAGCAACATGTATCCTCATAGTGATCGGGATGATGACAATAGGTGCATGGCTGACGGGGACCGCAATCACCTCCTCGACCACGGGATGCACAACCTCTGTACTGTGAAGTGCCTCCTCTATTGCGAGATGCGGCGATCGCTTAGGAGATCTGGCATGGAATAGACGATGGAACAATGATCTTGCTAAGTCGACGATATGCCTCCATGGGAAAAATAGTAGCACCTGTAAGGATCTGTGATCGAGCGGCTTCGTATTCCGGATCAAGAGTTGCTAAGAAGATGCCAACCATCGTGATGTTCTTGTACTCCTGCTGCTCATGTGTAGCTGCAAGAGGCATGAAGTTGGGAAGCTTCTCGAACGTGCCTTAGAGAGATGTATATAGAGAATGCATGGGTCGTCGATTCTGTTTGACAATGAATATGTCATGCTGTAATTGCAAGATCTTCCCCTCTCGTTCCTTGCCTGTAAATAGGTAGCAGTGAGAATATCCCAAATTGCCTTAACAGTGGGATTGATGCAAAACATCATTGGCGATCTCCGTCGTCAATGAACCAGTCAGCCAGACGCGTGCATATGCATTATCGGCCTCCCACGAGGCATATGCTCCAGTCTTGTCAATTGGCTCCTCTTCATTAAAAATAGTCTTCTTACTAGTGGACTGCATCAGGCTCATGAACTGCATGACCCATGGTTCGTAATTTGTTCCATCCATCTTGACTATTGGCACTGGACCTCGAAAGTCGCTTGTGGAGGATGTATCGACCTTGTTTTCTGACATGTTGCCGAATCCAAAGACCGGGGCTTATAAATTAACGAGAAACTTGTCTACACGGACATGAGTGGAATTGGTTGCAGGTGTAGACTTAATCTGCAACCATTCCCATCATGTGAGGAGTATCATAGATTCATAGGGTAAAAGGGGTGATTTATCAATCTGAAATCACCCTAAAAATCTCAAAATCAGACCGCATATGATCATCGGTACGGTGCCCTAGAAACACCACGGTGGTGCGATGACGCAACCCCCAACAGAGGAATCCAACAAGAGGGTCGTGGCATCGACACCTGCGAGAGGAGAGTGGGGCGGCGGTATTGGCGAGAAGTGGGGGCAGCGGCTACAACGAGAGGAGAGGGGTGACGATGCCTTGGAGGAGGGTGGCTACGGATCGGGCGATGAGTGGGGTATGAGCAAGGTTCAAAAAAGCGTGAGGCGGTCCGGGGTATTTTTTCCGAAATTGAGGTGAGGCGTAAACCTCAATTTTTTTTGGAAAAAAATTAAAATTAAAGCAAAATACATTGAAAAAATATATAATAATAATAAGTTTTGCGAAAAAACACATTCAAGAATAATTTAGAAGTAGTAAAAGATACAATACATAAGCGATGGAAGCATTGAAGTTCAAAAAAAAATAGTACTAAGCCATTAATATACGGAATATCAAGTTCCAATTCCAACTTCAATGATTCTATATGAGTATTGAACTAAAGTCTAGACTTAATACTAAACTACAATAGAAATCATAATTTTTAGTACGAAATAAAAAAATATTAATATGCCTTGAATCCCAACCATTTGTCTTGCTTGATATAGTGGGAGAACCATCATATGCATCCCTCCTGACATATCATACCCCAACAAGACGGGGGTCTCGCTGCCCGGTCAGCGAGCCTGTGGGGGGTCTAGGGGGAGCATGTGCGCTCCCCCTGGAGGGTGTGGGGGCAACGCCCCCGGTAATTTTTTTACTAATGATATTATTTTTATTCAACTATTCACAATAAAACATAATAATTATTTTACTTCATGTGTTTATTTTTCAACATTGCTTCTTTATATATATGATAACTATTCTAAGATTAACAACTTATACAACCAAATAACATCAAGTTGCAAACTTGCAGCTAATATAAACTATTTATTACAATTCAAATAAAAATCTGTGTTCAATAGAACTAGTATATGTAGATTTATGATAAATTGAATACGATGTATACAAGATCATGGAGCTTTGCTTGTTTCGAGCGATCTCTTCTCTTTGCATGGGGCTATATATATAGAAATATGCAAGGTTTAACATGGAAACAAAAACTCAAACATAAAAAAATATATAATGCTTACAGAAGAATAGGATTATGTGCAAAGCACATAACCAAAAAGGGTAACAAACCTCATACTCGAGGCTTACGCCTCCGCCTCGCCTCGACCGCTTCGCTTCTCGAACGCCTCAGGCCAAGTCAAGGCGTACGCCCCATCTAGAGAACCTGAGGCGTGCGCCTCAGGGCGATTTTGGTGCGCCTCGCCTCGAGGTGTACGCCTTTGCGCCTTGAGGCAGCACTTTTTAAATCACGGGTATGAGAACTCCGTTCTAGGTCTGTCTCTCTGATACCATGTTGGATGGAAAAATGATTTATTGATTCATGAAACCCTAGAGCTCTCATTTATAGAGGAGAGTCCTAATGGGTAAATTACATACTGCAGGTAAAACAACAATACCAAAGCCTTTTCCCACATTAAGTAAGGTCGGCTAAAAAATAGCAAAGCTTTCTCCTACTATAAGTTAGGTCCGGCTACATAGATTCTTACTCAAATCCATGTTGAAAGATTCAACTATTTTTTACGATGGATGTCGACTACATAACGCAACCCCCACATGGGGGATTTGAACCCTGGTCTTATGGGTGGTATTGGTAGGCACACTGCACTACCACCAGATCATTTAAGTGGGTACTGTAGGTAAAAGAAAAAAAGATAAACAATGTGAAAACATAGAAATATCTCTGCACCTAATTTATACAAGTTCTTGGAACTTTGCGCATATCTTAGATCTATGTATGCCATTAAATCTTCAGAGTTTTTGGAGTTTGTGGACTCCTAATTCATGTAAGGTACACCAAGATAACATGTATATTTGCCTGTTTGGTTGCTGGGTTAGGTTGGGTTGGGTTGTATTGAGTTGGGGTACCCCCGTGAATAGTAAACTGTGAGGAGGGTTTTGAGGGTTGGAAAGAGGGGTACACCGGTGTACCCCAACCCAACCCAGCAACCAAATATGCCCTAAAGGCACTGATCATATAATCTAAGCATTATCCTTAGATTATTTAACATTTAAAAATGCCTTGCTATCCTATGCAATTATATTACTTCTTGGATAACTAGTAATCCTTTGGTTTTTAAAAAAATCTTTTCACCTTGTATTTATGGCCGCAGCATTTACACCACACCCCTCACTTTTTTCCTCCGAGAAGCCTTAGACGCCCCACCCCCCAAATATTCATCGTCCCCATTTTGGGTTTACTTGCACGTGACTCTGCAGGATGTTAGATAGTCCGTGGTTCTTTTTTTCCTTTCAGGTTTTTTTCGGCTTTTCCTTCGCACATGATCTCATGGTGGTTAGTACATGGTTTGCCAAGGTTCTTTTGTCCCATGAGGAGTGGTTTCTCTTTTCTTTGTTTATTCATTGCTCATTTCTTTTTTCTTATCCTCTTCTATTTCATGTTGTACTCTCCTAATAGTCTTGTATGTTTTCTTCCGCTTCGGTAAGAATCAATGCATGATTCCATAAAAAAATCTTCCTAATTATATGAAACAGCGATGGAGACGTGCATCATATCTCTAAGTCTATTGACTAAAAAACTCTAACAATCTAGCTTCGTTAATGGACTATTTACTCCTTTACTCCACAATGGTTTCATGCAAATATCCCAACTACACATATGATATAAACCATGTTCGGTTTAACAAGGTATTTTAGAAAAAAATAGGGGTTGATCCCCATCCCTTTGTTCATTTCTCTGCCCCACTCATCTCCCGTATTA